>JACYXH010000481.1:5000-102500 GCA_026745465.1 Lota lota | reverse complement strand
AGACAGTGAAGAGACAGTGATAGATTTTCAATTCATTTATTAAACACAGGCCCCTTGAGGTTGTTAGTGTGGGAACAAAATATAAATGCCTCCCTTCTTTCCTTTGTCTTCGTCTTGTGCGTTATGAGGAGACAGAAGGCGACCTGTACTACTACAATGGCGGTTGCTGCGAAGACTCGACACAATGCTAATGTCGTCGTTATTGGAACCGACAACTGCTAATGGTCATCTGGCGTCTGTCACGAGTGATAGTGTTGACTCACATAATATCAAAGTCACTCCACATAGACTCAGACATCAGACTGTGATATAATTCATATTCAGATATAATTCAGCAGAGTAACATAGCTACTGCTGAACCAGCATGCTGAACTCTCGTTGGATGCCATATTTGTACTTAAATCATTGTCAAAAAATAATGGTTTGATAATATTTCCTAGCCAACCTACACCAAATAAACAATATGTTAATCTAGAGGCAGAAGGTGATAGTGGTGAAATGTATGTATTTGTTGATAATTGGTTCCCACTTATTGTATGTGATTAAGGGTAGGGAAATGGGAACATATTAATTATCTGTTATTAAAATGGTGTTTTTATAGTTATTAATGGATTGATAAATGGATTTCAACAAACAAGCATCAGCTGTCCATGTGTGTGAGGAAGGCAATCACACCCAGGGCTTGATCTTTGGTCCCAAAGACATATTTAATAAAACGTCTATGTTCAGCAAAGCCTTTCATTGGTTAACACATCAAGGCTTTGTTAGCATGGGTGACATACCACCCGCGAGTCACGGATCAAGCTTGCATATGGAAAATTGCCGGGTGCGACAACATCACAATTCTCATTTTGGTTGGCCAACAGTCCAAAAAATGTAATGATGCAAAGACATACACAATCCTCCCCCCATAATTGTTTCTACATTTTTCCATTTCCTCTTTTTCATCTCAGGCGTTCTTTTTCTTCTGTCCTCTTCAAAGATTTATACAGATCCATTTGTTAATTATTTACATTAAGAAGTCTTCATTACTCTAAAAGCCGCGTGAGTGAAAGGAAGAGAGTGAGAGAGCGAGCAAGGGAGAGAGTAGGGGCAAGAGAGTGAAAGGAAGAGAGTGAGAGCGAGCAAGGGAGAGAGAAGGCGCTAGAGAGGTACAAGGAGGGAGAGAGAGTAGGACAGAGTGAAAGGAAGAGGGAGAGAGTATGAGTGAGACAGACAGGAATGAGAGAGAGCGAGTATGAGTGAGAGAAAAAGAGTAGGAGTGAGAGACAGGCAAGAGAGGGGGACAAAGAAAGATAGAGGGAGTAGTAGAGTGAGAGAGTGTAATCAAGCAATTGAAAGGAGTGAGAGTGAGAGAGTAAAAGCAAGAGATGTGGAGAAAGAGTGAGAGAGTGAAAGAGAGAGAGTGAGTCAGCGAGAAAGAGCACGAGCGAGAGAGTAAAAGCTAGAGAGAGTCAGAGCGAGAGAAGAAGCAAGAGAGTATGAGCAAAAGAGAGAGAGAGAGTCCAAGGCAGAAATGATGGAATGAAAGTGGTCAGAAAGGATCTGCCGGCCGTCTCAAAGTGAAGGAGACTGCATTACGACGGGTGCTGGGGGGTAAGCAGCAGCAAGACTTGACTTGTAGCAGGCAAACTAACAAATGACTCCCTGCCTGTAGTGGAAGCCAGAGCTCTTAGTCCTGACAGCCTGAAAGCTCAATCAAGGCCTGCAAAGCTTTAGCTTAGCTTTGGGGGGGTTGGGGGGATGATGTGTGGACATTACATTGGATGACTTCCCAGGCTATGCTTCTCTACAGCTGGTGATCTTCCCAGTTTGGGCGGGGGGGGGGGGGGGGGGGGGGGGGGGGGTTCTGAACTACTCTTGTACGGCAGCATGTGTTGTCTCAGTGTCTTACAAAGTTTGTAAGATTTATCGTAAATGTAGAAGAAAAAAAAACACAACGGGAATTGGTGGGTACATGTTTGTTTGTATTGGCAGCGAATGCCATACAAGAGGGTAAGGAAAAACAGAGTGAGAGAAACAGAGAGAGAGAGAGAGAGTCATAGTCCTTTCTGTCTGTTAACAAGAAATAAGCAAAGAGATAAGGAAGGATAAACAGGTTGAAGGTATCATGCATATCAGCTGTGTGCTCAAAAACACATGAAGAACACCAAGTATCTTCTCTTCAAAATGCTTCTCTTTTCAAAGCTCAAGACGGAGACTGGGTTTTCCCCCCAATAGGTCCGCGCCTTCTGTACTGCCCAGACCACTTAAACCAGGCCGTCGATGTCTGGATGACATCACAATCATACCTCAGCGTTTTCAAAGCCCTTACGCCTGTTCCCTGGCTGCCATGCTAGGTGTTTCTTTCACACTCAAGACTGTCTTTGCTGAAAGACCGAAAAGCCCAAAACGTGGTGAACCAAACGGTGCTTTTTCAAGTCTATCATTAATGTCGACATGGCCTATTTCAGTCCAAAATCACCAGAGCGAGTCTTGTAGGCGGTGGAGACCGGAGTCAAGGGGATCCTGAACCAGTCGGATGCCCACAAAACAAACTGGAAATCAGTATTTTCCAGTAGAACATGGTGTTCTGGCGTACGGCGTCGGTTTGAGGGTGGACAACGTCGCCCCGTACCGGCCTTGCATCGCTCACCAAGAACTTGACAAGCACAGCTCATGGCACGGGTCTGTTTGGGTTGCAGCATCTGTGGGTCAGATGGAAAGTATAGCATGCTAGGTAGCAGTAAAGCAATGTCAGGCTAGTCCATCTAGCCTTAGTGCTAATGAACCCATTGCTTTCACAGTGTGGATGGAGCCTGGAAATAACCCTCTTGGCTAGGGTGTGTGTGTGTGTGTGTGTGTGTGTGTGTGTGTGTGTGTGTGTGTGTGTGTGTGTGTGTGTGTGTGTGTGTGTGTGTGTGTGGGGACGGGGACGGGGGGACGGGGGGACGGGGGGACAAAAAGAGAAATAGATAGAAATAGAAAGCATTTGCTATACATAGTGAAATGTTCTGCAGTGGTCATGGTCAAAGATATTTCACAAAACAGATGAGGGATGAGGCCAAATGCTTTGAATTCACTTTTTTTCTCTCACCAGTAAAATAGTTCACAGATGGTTCATTTTCCAATGCATCTAGAGAAATTACTTTGGACGGGGACTTTTCAAAGCACGTTGAAGGCCGTAGGTCAAATAAAACTCAATTACCGACTGTGGTTTCATCCGCCTGCATTGTAATATTGATAGTAACAAAGAAAAATAACCTCCTTTGGGGGATCTTGTCACTTTATCGTTTTCATTGCCGTGGGGAAGAGGGAACCATTTGAGAAATTAAATTGAATATGAGACATTGGGAATGGTAAACCTAGCCTTGTGTTTTTGGTACAGGCACACCGTATTACAGTCACCGAAGGATTAGAATTAAGACATCAACAACTTAATGACCAAGGCCAACCCTGCTCAAGGAAATTCAACACAGGAGGAAAAACCCTAATGGTTAGAATAAGATATAAATCAGAGGAAGTCAGACTGGTTAGAATCGACAAATCAACAAAATAATACGTATTTAAAGCGTAGAGGTGTGTGTGTGTGTGTGTGTGTGTGTGTGTGTGTGTGTGTGTGTGTGTGTGTGTGTGTGTGTGTGTGTGTGTGTGTGTGTGTGTGTGTGTGTGTGTGTGTGTGTGTGTGTGTGTGTGTGTGTGTGTACACGTGTTTGTGGCTGTTGTAGGATAGTATGTGTTGTGATAGTACATCATTAGCAGTTCTCCCTGCCACACGCCACCTAGGTGGCTTTCATGGGCTCCTCCGACACCAGGACACAGGTTGATGATGACTAAAACCGGTTTACTTACAAATCTTGTTACATGCAGAGCAGGTGCTCCATGCTGCCATGTTCAAGATCTCCTTGAGTGTGTGTGCGGGTGGCTTGTTGAACCTGTGTGCATTGATTGCCAAATGCACCACTGGTGTGCAGCCTCAACCAGCCCTGGAGTCATAATCAGTCCGACTCGGGCCAGGTGAGGCTGCTCTCAAGGTCATCTCTTGGGATGAGGTGTAGATGGTTGCGATGAGGCACAACATCTTCAGAAAAGGATTTATGTAACACATAAAAGGAAACAGGACATAGATGACTTTCAATAAAATGTATGTTATGTAGTTATGTAACACTAACTTTCCTCTTTTTAAAATGCACTGCAATATAATGGAAGTCGATTCAAACGGACAGGCTGTCATTACAGAAGGCTTGTAGATAACACATTTGACCTACAGGCCGTCTGTAATAACAGCCTTTCTGTTGAAGGAAAAAGTTTGCAATGTTTCTGTCCTCTTGTTGGTTTCATTAGTTTTTCCATTTAAATGTGTATTACTTACCATGATTTGATGGTTCACAAATGTGGATGGAGCAACAGAGATTTGCACTTCTCCAAACCATAACTACTTTCTTTGACAAACGCCGTCACACGCTTGGATGGAAAGTTAGACACATAACATGCATGCACACACACACATTCACACTAACACACACAACAACAAAAACACCCGTATACACACTCGTACACGTATGTCTGCCAAGACAATGTGAGTGATGTGGGGGCGAACCACAAATAATCACTTTGTGTGACAATTTACCCATGAATCACGGCATGTATGGCACATGTCACTGCGACGACCCAGCATGGTGTTACCTCCTGCCAAGCTCATGGGAGTTGGGGAGTGAAAGCAGATGGATGGATGTTGGATGTTGGGGACCCAGTTTTATGTTTTCATAAGTGGTGGACGGGGGTGGAGTTGGTGGAGGGATGGGGGTTAGGGGGGGACGGAGGTGGAGGAATATAGGTCAGTCAAACATGTACACTCGTTCGGTTCATGACAGATTCTGAATGGAAAACTCATCAGAACCACTTTGTTTCCACGGTGACAGAGAGAGAGATAGAGAGAGAGAGAGAGAGAGAGAGAGAGAGAGAGAGAGAGAGAGAGAGAGAGAGAGAGTGTGTGTGAGTGAGGTTTGGTAAGTGGAGAGTGGATGGTGTGCTTGGTAGTGACGGCAACCAGTTCAGCTTGTGAGAAAACATTTTGATATTTATATGAATCCAGGAAACATTGAAGACAGACAAGGGGACCTCATCCCCATAAGAAAAACAATAACAACAATAATCTTATACAAATTACATGATCATCATTGATATTTCCTATCAAGGGCATCGTCATCATCTTCAACTGTTACATTTAATTATGAAAATCTGCAGCTCTTGAGTTGTTGTTATTTGGGTTGTTGTTTTCCCATTTCCTGGTAATCAATTGTTCATTTCTCTCTCTCTCTCTCACCATCACTCTATCTATATACATCCTTCTCTCTCAACTGGCCAACGAAAGTGACAACAGAGGGGCAGGAATAGGAAGAGATGGGTAAATAGAATGGAATTAAAGTGAGATACATAATATAAAATATGGTAATAGTCAGAGAGAAAGAGGGTACATAGAGAAAAGGGGGAATGCGGGGATGAGAGATTAGGGGTAGGGAGAGGTGGAGAGAGAGGGGTCAACAAAATGTGGGAGTGAGTGTTAGGGCAAAGTGGAGAGAGAGGGGGCGAAATGGATAGATAGCGGTAGAAAGAGAGGTGGAGAGGGGGCGATATGGATAGATAGCGGTGGAGAGAGAGGTAGAGAGTGATGGAGAATGAGAGGTTAAGAGATGGAGAGAGAGGGGTGAAGAGAGTTTGAGAGAGATGAAAGAGAGTTTGAGAGAGATGAAAGAGAGATGGAGAGAGGTAGAGAGAGATAGAGAGAGAGGGGGTAAAGAGAGGTCGAGAGGGATGGAGTGAGAGGTAGAGAAAGAGATTAAAGAGAGGCAGAGAGGTGGAGTGAGAGGGTGATGGAGAGTTGAAAGAGAGGCAGAGAAGTGGAGAGAGAGGGTGACGGAGAGATGGAGGGCAGGGTTAGGGGGTGTGTAGAGCGGTGTCCTGGCTCTCTTCCAAGGCCACCATTACTTTTCGAATGACCAACCAAAACATTGGTTTCTGCTAAATGTACTGTCACCATTCTTTGGACACAAACCTTCAGAGTGGCGAGAGAGGAGGGGTTCACCAGGTTTGTTTGTGCTGTCTGCATTTCTTTACATTTAAGTTGATGTGTATGTTTAATGTGGTGGAAATGTGTTTTTAATCCGTGTATGTGTGTGTGTGTTTGTGTTCATGTATGTGAGTCTGTGGTTTGCTTGTTGTTTATTTACATCTAGCCATGTCAGGCCATGTAGTCATCTAGTTATTTTATCCACAGCGATTTTATCCAAGCGAGGCTGACAACAGTTAAAGCCATCCAAATAGTAGTAACAAAATAAAGTTTGAGTATTTGTTTGAGTATTTGAGTCAAATTTCAAGAGAGGGAATTAATGTGTGTGCGCGCGTGCGTGCGTGCGTGTGTGTATATGTTGTGAGTCTCCTTTCATGTCTGTGTGTGTGTAGGAGTAACATTTGACCCTAGCCTCACCAGGAGACGGGCTCAAACGAAGCGTATACCACTTACTTCCCGGAGACCAGCGAGCCTCTCCTCCTTTGATTACCCTCCTCTTTCTCATCTAACCCTGTCCTCTCGCTCTAGCTGTCTTTCTCCCTCCTTCTCTCCCTCCTTCTCCTCTCCAACACATTCCATTCTCTCTGCTCGTTCCCACAAACAACAGCTCATCTCTCTCTCTCTCTCTCTCTCTCTTTCTCTCCGCATTATTTCCTTTTTTGCTGAGAAGTTGGATAGTAGAGAATAGAGCAGGTGAGGAGTGGACTAGGTCTTGGTCTTGTCATAAACTCTAACAACCAATCAAATCATGCTATTGGGAGAATGTTTGCAACGTCTATCAGCCATGGATTATAACTCCACCTGGCTTGCTGAAGGTCCAGTGATGGCAGATAATCAATCCTTTAGGTGGTGTTTGCTTATAATTGCTCAGCTTGGGTTGCCCCTACAACCGGCCACCATTACTTTCTCACTATTTACATTGTATTATGTAGCAGACACACTTTATCTACCGCAACTTACAGTACAGGGAATTCAGATATAATGTAAATCTTTCTCAAGGATGTAGACATAGTCGGATGGAAACTGGTACCTTTCGGCTCAGGGGAGTCAACAGCCCCCCTCCCCCCCACCCACCCACCCACCCACACACACACACACACACACACACAAACACACACCCAGACACTCCACCTTCTCCAATAGAGAGCATTTTTGTGAAATTAACAACCGCGACGGCAGAGTGACATTAATAATACACCGTGCAGCCGCACAACCACACGAGAGTAGAAATAAAACATGGGGTTTTGAGGCCCTGTTGATAAGAGGCATGTCTGGAGGGGTTCCATGTTTTAGCATGACATGGAAAAGAAGGGATATTGACTCAAGGTAGATATTTACGCAAGGGCTGGAAACAAGAAGAAGGGAAGTATATGTTTGTGTTTGGGTATGTGTATATGTGTGAGATGGGTAAGTGCTCTTGCACAATGCACACACACACACACACACACACACACACACACACACACACACACACACACACACTCCTATGTATGTGTGTCTAGTCCCATCCACCCCTCTGTGTATATCTTGTATCTGTTTCCATTCCAACCTTTTGCTGGTGGTTGTAAAATAAAAAAAATAAAAAAGGTAATAAAAAATGAGAGAAAGAAAAGAGGGAGGGAGAGAGAGAGAGAAAGAGAGAGTGAGAGAGAGGCAGACAAACAGACAGACTGACTGACAGACAGATGGGGGAAAGGAAGAGGGAGGGAGATATAAAGGCTGAGAAAAGAGGGAAAGAGGGAGAAGATAGAGTGAGAGAAAGAGAGGATAGACAAGGGGAAAGAACGAGAAGGAGGTTAGAGAGAGAGGAAATCAAGAGAGAGTGAGAGAGAGCGAGAGAGAGCGGGAGAGAAAGAGAAAGAGAGGGAGAGGGAGAGAGAGAGAGGGAGCCTTGGGAGAGAGAGAGGTCAGAAAGGGTCAGTCCCTGGTCTTGTGTGACACAGAAACAGAGTTAGCCTAGCGTGCTAGCAGCTATCTCATACCACTGAGGTCATCGTCTGGCAAGGACTAATGGCCCTTTCCTGAGCGTGTGTGTGTGTGTGTGTGTGTGTGTGTAGGTGTGTGTGTGTGTGTGTGTGTGTGTGTGTGTGTGCACGCGTGTGTGTGTGTGCACGCGTGTGTGTGTGTGTGTGCATGGGGGGGGGGGTTTACATGTAGGTTTACATCTACATGTAAATCATCAACCATGGAACAACTGCATCTATACCTACAACCATGGAACATTAGGTTGTAAACCTACAACCACGGAACATCTACCTCTAAACCTTCAACCATAGACCATCTACATCTAAACCTACCATGGAACATTAAATTCTAAATCTACAACCACGGAACATCTACATCTAAACCTTCAACCATAGACCATCTACATCTAAACCTACCATGGAACGTTAAATTCTAAATCTACAACCACGGAACATCTACATCTATGCCTACAACCATGGACCATACCGACTAAACCAACAACCATGGAACTTCTACATTCAAACCTACCTTTTTTTTATTGCTATTTTTCTTTTCACTTCAGGGCATCCAGGGCGCTCCGCCAAAAACCCAAGGCGATCACGGCAGAAAAAGCCTTTAGCAATGGCAAAGTAGCAACACAAAAGTAGCAAGCAAAACGCTATTTTCCCATTGACAGCATTGACAAAATAGCCGCCACCAGCTGTTAAAAGTGTTCGGTGGGATCGGGGCCTTATGTTTGTGATAAGAAATCTGCAGATGGTAAAACATTATCAGGTACTGGAAAGTGCTTTATCAACCCCAACAAGGCAGGCCATTTGTCAAATGAGGGATCACCACCAATGTCGTGACAATACTGGCCGCTCGTGTGGTATGTGCGTTATGTTGTGATGCTTTTGATTGAAAAAAACACCGGCCCTATCTTGCTAACTGGATGACATCATTGGTTTGAGGGTTTGACACCTTCAACTACTGCGGGAAACACATCCATCACATCTATCATCACGATGGCGAAGGTCTCTCTGTCTTGAGCAATATGTGCTCCTCTTTCTCTGGCACAGACGTCACACGCGATAGATATTGACAGGAGAATTTCGAGGGAAAGCTACTCCTATCCTCTTAAAATGCCGGCCTGGCTGATTAAACCATTGTCTCTCCTGGCTTCACTAAAACATCCATTACCATTTATATTGGTAACAGGATGTTTTAGTGAAGCAAGGAAAGACTCAATTAAGATTTGTAATGAATTCCTTGTGCCGATTCTGCCTAATAACATTTGTTGTGTGCCTGCCACAAATGTAAACAATGGCAAGATAGCCCTTTGGTCTTTGTGATAAGACATTTTGTGAAGTACTTGTATGGTGATTATTTTGTCCACTAACTCCGTCCAACGGACATTGATGTACAAAGATAAAAGTGCTACATTTAGCGTGCGATCGCTAAATGCTCTTCGACCCAATCGGTACTTCGGTACTTGGGTACTCATTTTTACTTAATAATTTGATCCTATCACCCAGTTTATTTGATTTACGAAACACACTACTGCCTCACATAAGCAGATGTTGATTTTGAATGCATCTCCTTCTCTCTCAAGTGCACTTCCCTTCTGACCCTCATCAGCCTGGGCCCATAGTAATGCAGTCATCAACTACCTGCATCATTTAGTCAACAACTGTGGAGATGGAGAAACACATGTGGTCCTTCATTGTGACAACTGCCGTGGGCAAAACAAGAACACTTTTGTGCTATGGTACTGTGCCTGGCAGACTATCAGCAACCTTCACCTGAAGATGGGCCTCCACTTCCTGATTGCAGGCAACACAAGTTTGGCTCTGACTCGTGCTTTGGACTGCAGTGCCTCAGGAAGACCAGAGTGGACACTTTGTCAGACATTGCTAGGATTGTGAGGGACAGCTGTCTTGTGATGCATCCCCCAGTTTATAGGATTGGAGGATGGCCCAGTGATTGTGGAAAGTACTGACTGACAACAGCATCCAAGTAGCTTCTTCTGAAGGCTCATACAGATTAAGAGTTACCAGCACTTGAGATCATTTAGCATTGTCATTGTATGAGCTATTCTATTTTATGAAAATGGTAGTATCTCGTGAAAATGGCGTGTTGTTAACCGTGCGCAATATTTAAATATACTGTCTTGCTTCTATTCTATTAAAGCTTTGATGCCCAGAGACCGGGTGTGGTTATGGTCACAAGCCATGGGGCAGCGCAAGCCCCACCCGGACTGGACATGACTGAACTATATTTTTGAGAGGATCAGAGCATTCTGTTATGATAAGGCACGAAACGTCACATGCCCTCCACCAAACTCCACAGCACCTCAGAAAATACAGATTCACTTCAACTGCATCGCCCACGCTGTTATATTCTCTTGTAAATAAATGTTGTATTCTCTTTGAAAGCCCATCTGTTAATGGGGTTCTTTTTCCAAAATAAATTACAAAGAATTGATATCCTTTGTGTGCAAGCTTTTTGCTGACTATGTCTATGATATAAGAAAAACATTTCCACATTTGATGGTGCTTACATTTGAGATTAAAGTTTATTTGAATGAACAATTAGCATGTTGTTAGAACTGCATGTTAGTTTCCTGAAGGTTGGCTGACTATTGGCTGGGGGTTGAGTCTATTGTTCCCACCCAGTACCTGCTGTGAGAAGTGGGAAAAAGCTCAACAACTTTTAGGGGGATTTTCCCTGCAAGTTGAATTGAGGTGTACCAACATTCAAAGACAAATCTCCTCGGATACTACTTTTCAGATTTCAATGTATGACATATCATCTGAAATGTTACAGTATGCACTTTCATAATCTGTTTAAAAGCTAAAAACATTACCATACACTTCATTGGGACCAAAACACCAGCTTCTGTCACAGATTATGCATGCATCAATGATTAAGGTGTTCTCATCATTCCATAATGGCTGTTTTTGCAGGTCAAAGCTGCACTTTGCAACATTCTTCACTGTAGCCATTCGTTTTTTTGTCCAAATCTAGGTTTTTCTTCACCGACCAAATTGATTTAGAGAGATGAAATCTAGAGCTTGGCGTAGTAATTGGAAGGACGGGTGGATTCTTCGGACATTATGTATTTCAAATAATTTTGAACAGAAGCGATGGCTGCAGAGAAAAGGCTAATGCAGGTTTGAAGTCCTAGGTAACCCCCTTCCAATCTTCCCAATCTGACATTGCGATTTCATGGGTAGGTGGAAAGGTTTCAAGCACCTGTTTCAATGGCTGTTTTAAATTTATATTTTTAAATACATTTTCACTGCATTCCATAACCTGTTAATGAATTGGGATGTGTATTATGAGTTATTTTGTTTATTTGACGATCTATTGATCGGCATCCTCAATCTAATTAGTTTAGCTAGTTCATTAGCAGCTTATATTTCCGGATGTCTTTTTGTTGATTACCAGGTATATACTTTTTTTTTGTTTAATTTATTTTGGTTAGAAGGATGACTTGGTTTTATCCATGGGTGTATAATAAGAAAATGCGTCTCAGAACATTATTTTCCTGGTGCTAACACAAGCAGTGTCTTACTATCTGATACTATCACTGTGTGGTGGGATGCGTGACAGAGATGAGCGCTGGTTAGTGCATAGGCATCGAGTCAACCACTGCCCACACAAACACACACACACACATAGAGACATACATACGCTGCTATAACAGCCAAGAACTCGCTCTCTTTCTATCACTCTCCCTTTACCTTATCTGTATCACTCCTCTGCCTATCTCTCCACATCTCTCCTTCCTCTCTCTTCATTACCCTCTTTTATTCCTCTCTCTCTTAATCTCTTCATATCGTATATATCTCCTCTCTCTTTCTCTCTCTCTACTGTCTCTCACTCTTTGTATCTGTATCTCACATTTGCCTCCATATCTCCCTCTCTCACTTGCATTACCGCTTTCCTTCATATTTCCCCATTTTTGGTCTTTCCCCTCCTCATCAACCACCCCCTCCACCCCTTCTCTCCATCCACCCCTTCTCTCGATCTCCATCTTCCTGACCATCTTTCCTGTTTATTTCACTCATTGCCATTCCGTCTGGCATTAAAAGCTGCGGTTGGTTATGAAAAGGTGGGACGTCTGTACAAAGAAAAACGATTGAGATGTTCGCGTATTATGTACGATGGAACATAAAAATGACTCAACCGCGGCTATATATCTCACAGTAGACATATTGGATTATAAAAGAAAGAATGGCTATATTGGAGATCTCAGAAGTCTCATCGGTTTCAACCCCTGAGTCGTAATGCCACCGATATATTGCTCTGCCAACCGCACAACAATGTATTAATAGATGCCTATTGCGGATAAATGGCTTTCTATTTGTTTGTGTGTGTGTGTGTGTGTGTGTGTGTGTGTGTGTGTGTATGCATTTTGTGATGTCGTGAGGTGCTGTTGTGTGTGTGTGTGTGTGTGTGTGTGTGTGTGTGTGTGTGTGTGTGTGTGTGTGTGTGTGTGTGTGTGTGTGTGTGTGTGTGTGTGTGTGTGTGTGTGTGTGTGTGTGTGGACTGTGGAGCCATTCCGTGCAATGCCTTGATGACTCATGATATACAAAAATGATCGCTGCCTCTTTTAAAAAATAATGTTTACTTAATGAGCTGCCTCTACATGCGGCACACTCTCTCTACAAAAACCATAAATATTTCATGAGCTCTCTCTCTCTCTCTCTCTCTTTAATTGGGTGTGTGAAGCTTAGCAAAACAGAGGTTTATAAGAACAACATTACCTGGTATATGGCCAAATGTTCAACCTAACAAGCACCCATAACCTTTATGTTTGCTTATTTGCCATATTAACCATGTGGTCACCATGACGACCTCACACTCACATTCCTGCTATTTGCCGGCACATGAGTCCCAGTCCCCACTTTTCAGTTTGGTTTTCAGTTTGTGTTTAGAAGAGATTGGGTGCTGTGGTTGTATAATTCAGTGGTGAGCTGAGTTGGTCTCCAGCTAATGCACTGCTGTAGCCAGCAGTCAAGAGTGCCTCCATTTTGGATCGACGTGCACACAAAAAAAAAACACACACCCACACACACACCAGCATACATACATGCACAGAAACACACATACACACCTGAACTCAGGCAAGCACACATACAAACTCACACCCACGCTGAAACACAAATACATTCATACATGCGCACATACAAACACACACACAAACACGTGTGCATGCACACACATAGAGACGCACACCTGCTCTTTATACAATTTACGTTAGTTTCTGTATGTGATGCTGACATGCTTGCATACATGCATACATACAACCTGCCAACACAGACAAAAACTGAAGACCTGTTTTTGAAACCACCCATTGGCATACAAATTCATGCGCACACATACTTGAACGCAAACACGCACATAGATATTTCTCCATCTGGCAACGTGCCACGGTTTACTGACGACGAAGGTTATTCCAACGGCTGAACACTGTGGGAGTGTGTGTGGATGGTGGCTGGTTTAAGCAGCCTCACCTGGCCCGAGTCAGACTGATTGAAGTCTAGAGCTGGGTGAGGCTGCACACCTGTTGCACATTGAGCAATCAGTGTGCACAGGTTAAACCAGCCACCATCCACACACACTCCCACAAAGTATATACCAAGGCAAGTCGTGGAAGAGACCAACTTCTGTTCCAGAATGCATTAATTACATAAGAGAAACAAGATTATAAGGCCTACCATCACCATGGTTTCATTACTTTCACTTTGAGAAATACCAGCTTAAGTTATGGCTCGGACGTGCTTTTGCCATTTGCCGTCCACGACAGCTGTGGTCATGTACTGGTCGTGCGGACGATTAGGCGGTTCCTTTCCTACTACAATTGAGGGTCCGCATCGGTCTTGCTTCCATGCCATATCCTAACTCCATGGCATGGCATTTTCAACTTCTCCCAAGTGTCTGCGTGATTTTTTTCCCCAAGAGTTCAACGCCGTTTTGCCGTCTTTATATTGTTTTGTGGATGAACTATATAAATGTGGGTAACAGTGGATCTCCTCGCACAACCACTCCTCAAACGTGCATCCATTTTGACATTCAGAGCATGAGCGAAGCGCTAGCTATGCGTATAGTGTTGGGCTGCGCGCGTTCGTCCGCATAGGGATCCCGCGGGCCTCGCGGACATTGGCAGATGGCGACATCCACGTCACGCGGAACAAAGAAGGCGCTTGCGGACATGCGAACGCATAAAGTTTAAATCCGGATTGCCTTTAACTTACAGTGCTCGACTATTCAAATTGTATTCAAATTAACGCATGTAGCAACGTCCAAGCTACACGCCACCTAGGTGGCTTCCATACTCCACCTAGGTGACTTTCCTTGGGCTCCTCCAAACAAAGGACACAGGGTGGTGAATTTAAACCGGTTTATTGCCAAGGTTGTGTATAACGATACAAACAGCTGGTGATCCATGCTGCCATGTAGGAGATATCTCTCTCTCTGCGTGTGTGCGGTGATGGCTGGTTTGACCTGTGCACATTGATTGCTCAATGTGCAACAGGTGTGCAGCCTCACCCAGCTCCAGACTCCAATCAGTCTGACTCGGGCTCACACACTCCCACAATGCATTTGTATTCTTCACACACGATGACGATAAATCACTCTACATCCTACATGCGAGTGACCGTAGCGCTAAGTAGTGACATGTTAGAAATACCACTTGTCATGAAAGTGAACGTGGGGGTTGGCTAAATAACAGCACCCACACACACACCCCTGGAGAGCGACTGGGGTAGGGAGGTGTGGTTGAGGAGTGAGGGTGAGGAGATTCCCTGCTGTGAGTAAGACAGTCCAGTACCTTTTTGCTAAATAAATGTAAGCAATTACTTTTGATACAAACACGTTTCTCAGAACACGTTCTTCAGAAAAGATTATTGCTGAGGGACGCCAGATGCTTTGATAGCTTCAACTTCTGTAACAAGAAAAGAACCATCAATTTATCTTTGTTCTATCTCTGTCTTGTTTCATTTGCACATTTTGTCGCATGTCTGCTGTTGTCATCTCTAACAAGATGTCAAATTAAGAAAATAGCCAACCTTCTCCAGCTTGAATGAGCTCCAGGAACAGCATTGTGAGTCTTAGCATTAGCATATGCTCAGTTTGTTAGTTTTTCTGCTAGCTGAGCATAAGCATAGTCAGTTGAGATTAGTTGGTTGGTTGGTTGTACTTACCGCTAGTTGGGCATTAGCCTGTAAGCTAAGATAAATAAGTTGCATTTCCTGCTAGCTTAGCATTAGCCGTCTTGGTTGTGGTTAGTTTGTTGGTTGTATTTCCTGCTAGCTTAGCATTCACCATCTTGGTTGGGGTTAGTTGATTGGTTGTATTTACTGCTAGCTTAGCATTAGCATAGTTACCTAGGGTTAGATGATAGGTTGTATTCACTACAACCTTTGCATTTAGGTACCTAGGGTTAGCTGGTGGGTTGTAGTTACTGGTGTCTGAAGAACCTCTGTGACTGAGTTACATAAGGCTGGTAGGGGGAGGGTGTGTGTGGGGGGGAGGAAGAGGGGTACTGATGGGTTGTGTAGGATGGTGGTTACAAGTCGACAGAGAGTCTTGGACTCCCTGTCTGAAGTCAACCAAAGCTTGAGGTGACAAAAATGTATTATTTTTTGGGCAAGCTTTGCGGAATCCATCTTCAAGGTTCGCTCAAGACATGCGTGTCTCTCAATCCATTACGTGCTACTAGATGGGCAGAGGCCGGAACAATCTAGTGCCACTTCCATTGGAAAGAGAGTAAGAGAGGGAGAGTGAGGAACTGAGAGAGGTGGGAAAGAGAGAGGGGAAGAAATATAGTGTACTCCTGTAGTAGAAGAGGGGTTTAGGTATTTCCAGGTTTATCATTTATCACAAAGGCTTACTGGAAATACTAGTAGAAAGAATGTAGAAAGAATCTGGAATGAAATTGTTACTGTTTATGAGAATTTCCTGAAAATACACATTTTGTTAATGCTTAATGGATAGATTACTTCTTCACCTGCACTGGAAAGTTAATGTATTGATTTTGCCACATGTAGGAATGTTCAAATTGTGTTTTGCCATTTTCCAACACATGATAAAACAATCTCTGCCTGACAAGAGAAACGCTCTGATATGGCTTCAAATCCCCCTTGGGGACATGGGAATTAATATAAACTCCTCAATAATTGAAATGTAGAAAGCCAGGGTCATTTCCGGAGACATTTCCTGACTGATGTGAAGAAAATAATCGAAGGGGTTACACAAAAGTGCTGACACGGGGGGAAACTGGCTCCCACAACTTCTTCAAGCAACCCTCAGGATCCCTGTATGCACAAGAACTCGATGAACTCTTGGTGGCATGGGGTCCACCACCCGCCCTTCCAGGGGCCTTTTAGTGGGCAATATTAACGGGGGTTGTCTCCTTGCGTTAGCCGTCGCCTTGACATGCATTTCTCTCCTCTGTGTGTGTTGCAGGGACAACACACACTCGTTCTCTCTCTTGTTTACCTCTTGTTCTCTTTTGGGTTCTGCTCCCCTCATTCCTAATTATCTTGCTCCATTTCCTTTCGCTTGCGGTTTCTCTTTGCAATTGTATTTTTGTTTTCTTGTAAAGATGGGAAAGATATTGTATCAAATAAGGTTTAAATCAAATAAAAATATATCTTTGTCTCTCTCTCTCTCTCTCTCTCTCTCTCTCTCTCTCTCTCTCTCTCTCTCTCTCTCTCTCTCTCTCTCTCTCTCTCTCTCTCTCTCTCTCACCCTGTGCTGTGTTGTGTTGTTCATTACAGCCCCTGCGATCCTCTTCCCCATGACCGCCTGTGTCACATGGGATTACGGCTCCATCCAGTACTGCTGTGATGTTTTTGTGTGTGTTGGGGGGGGGGGGGGGGGGGGGGGATGATGAGTGGTGGGGGTGTAACCTGACTCGTGTTGAGACAGCACTTTTCGAATGGTTTGCCACCCCCACCGAACCCCGTCCTCTCCATTTACAAGTTTACATGTTTATGTTTGAATGCACAGACGGACAGGCTAGACAGACAGCAGATAGATAGATAGATTGATTGAATGACAGACAGACACTCATACAAACAAACTGATTTTCTTTCTTTGCTTGATGTTCCCTGTGTAGATTTCTAGATTTATTTTTTCTCTCTCTGTGCCGGACGAAGGCCGCCATCAGCATCCGTTGTGTGTTGGCAGCGAGCGGCGAGTGATGGAGACCCAAGGACTCGCTCATTGATCAGCATGCAGCAGCAGATCCCTCGCTCGCAGCTCATTCGCTTTTTCACAAATAATGATAGGAGACACGTCCGTATCATTAGGATTGACCGTCTCTCTCTCTCCCTCCCCCCTCCCCCCTCTCCCTCTTCCTCTTCCTATCTCTCTCTCCCTCTCCCTCCCTCCCTCCCTCTCTGAGAGAGAGAGAGATCTCTCCACCCAGAGCTCGCCAACGCATGATTAACCATGAAAGACATGTGTCAGTGGGTGGGTGGGTTAGTGGGTTTTAACGTGTTTTTAGTATCCCGGGAAGATGTAGGGTAATATGTGGCAAAGAAAGGTACTGTGTGTGTGTTCTCTTGTTTATCACTCCATCTCTCTATTATTTTGCTCTCTCCTTCTCTCCCTTGCTATTTGTAGCCATATCTCTCCCTCCCTCCCTCCCTCCTTCCCTCCTCCTAAAAGTACAAAAAAGGTCTTAAAAATAGAAAGGATTTTCAAAGTAAAAAGAAAAGATTGAAATAAGCGTTCTCTCTCTTTTCATGATCAGCTTCAGTATCATTCTCAGGGATCGCCCCCCAACGGACATTCCTGGCTTGCAACAGACATCTTTAATTAAGTTCTCAAACGAGCCACGCTGCCAATGAGCTGCTTCCCCCACTTAACCAACCAGGCATCTCATTGCACAGTGAGAGTGGCCACGGAGAAAAAAAATACGCTCTAGGAACGAAGATTCTCCAGATCTACCCCCCCCCCCCCCCCCCACCCCCCGCCTTCCTAGAACACGCACATGATCTTCTATAATACTGGAAAGTGAAGTCATCAGGGGTGGATATATTGCTGTCAAGGATGGGTACTGGCTAGGGGCTGGGGGGGGTAGAGGTCTGGGGGGAGAATGGGGTGAGAGAGATGGAGCGCGGGGGGGGGGGGGGGGGGGGGTGGCTGTGTGATGAGGGTGTAGCATCGCCCTGAGCTTGTGCAGGCCAATTCCATTACTCTGGGCCATGGCCGAATGAAGCAAGCAGGCAAAAGGGTGTGTGTGTGTGTGTGTGTGTGTGTGTGTGTGTGTGTGTGTGTGTGTGTGTGTGTGTGTGTGTGTGTGTGTGTGTGTGTGTGTGTGTGTGTGTGTGTGTGTGTGTGTGTGTGTGTGTGTGTGTGTGTGTGTGTGTGTGTGTGATGGGGGTTGTGGTACTTTGTGGATGAGGATGCTGACTAATACTTCTTGTCTACATGATCTGAATTAGCAAGACACGCCGCCATTGAGTGGCCGTCGCGTGCCAGCCAACCCCGCAGCCAATCAGAAGTCGCTTTGCCATGCTTGCCATCTGCTGGAGGCTGGAAAGCAGTGGATCTGTGGGCAAACACACACACACCCGCACATGTCATTTTCACATGGTTCTTGTTTATGAACACATTGAAATGACCCCGTGTCTCTATTTGTTATTTCGTTATTGTGTGTGTGTGTGTTTGCTGGAGTCGCAGGTGGCAATATGTGCTTTTCTTTTGGTGTGATTGTGCAGGTGCATCCAGGTTGCTGGTTGGCTATTGTCAGTGTGAGTCAAAGATTTCAACAGCCAACCCGAATGTTTCATCTTCTTATTCTGTCTGGCTGTCTGTGGTGTAGTTTAGCTTGCAGCTGTGGGAGAAGCAGTATCTGGGAGAGGCAGGGTGGCTGGAAAAGCACAACGTTACTGTAGTCCATTTATGATTAAGGCTCTTGGATGCTTATATATGTTTATGTGACATACAATGGTAAACATATGTTTGCATGGAATGGTAAGTCATTTCATTTTCGCGTTCACCTTGAATAAAATAAGATCAGGAAGGAACTCCAAAAAGAGGAATAAAATGGAAGAATGAAAGAAAGAAAGCATGGCGAGGAAAGAAAGAAGCTGGAGCCTTGAACGAAAACAAAAGTCTTCTCGGCAGCTGTATTTTTCAGCAGAATACTGGAAAAAAGAGGGGAGTTTAGTATTTCATGGTAAACACACAGACATCTGCACAGACATGCACACAAATAAACTCATACACACACACACAGACACACAGAGGACATGCTGGGTAATTTCCTTATCTTTGTGAGCCATGTAGTGAGAGAGACCTGCTATTGGCCGAGGTGCAGGGGTCAAGTAGGCATCGATCGATGGTTTCCCCTGCCATGGCGATGGCTTTCCTTATTGGAGGGTCGAAGGAGGGGAGGTCAAAGGTCAAGCATTAAAAGTCAAACTAAAAAGTATTCCAATGCTATGCATGTTTCACGTACTGTCTTTTCTTCCTTTTTGTATTTCCTTTTCACTCTCTTACTCTCTCTGTCCCCCTTTTATTTCAGATTTTTGTATTTATATTGTTCTTTCTTTATCGGTCTCTGTATTTCCCTTTCTTTCGTTCTCTCTCTGATATCCTCGGTGTTTCCATTCTGCCTCCCTCCACTCCAGCTCTTCACTCCCATCCCCACCCCCACCTCCTCAACCTACACATTTCTTTCCGGGCTCAAAGCTTGTGGACACACAGGGTCTTATCTGGCGTTGCCTCCCTGTCCATTTGGGCCGCTTTTATCTCCCGGACGGCTGGCCAGTGGGGGGTGTGGAGGGGTGAGATAAAGCAGACAGGGACATGGTAACCTGTGTGTCCTCCGTCATCAGGGCGGCCATCGACGTGGCGCCTGTGTTCCTCCTCCTCCACCACTTCCCCCTCCACCTCCCTCCGCCCTTCCTCCCACAGACTGGCATGTCAAGGGGTTCTGATGGCAGGCATATAAACCTCCTTTCAGAATGAATCTTCTCCATTTCACTGGAGTACGTTTTCTTAAAGGGGGAGGATGATGGGGTGGTGGCGATGCTGCCGTTGTTGGTGCTGGTGGTGGTGGTGAGGGTACTGATGTTGGTGGTGGTGGTGGTGGGGGCGATGACGTGGATGGTGCTGATGTTGGTGGTGTTGATGGTGGTGGGGGGGTGGTAGTGATGTTTGTGGCAGTGGTGGTGGTGTTGGTGTTGATGGCGGTTGATGTTGGTGGTGGTGGTGGGGATGTTGGTGGTGGGGGTGGGGACGTTGGTGACGTTAATGGTGCTGATGTTGGTGGTGGAGATGGGGGTGGGGGGGTGGTGATGTTGGTGTTGATGGTGGTTGATGTTGGTGGTGGTAGTGGTAGTGGTGATGGTGGTGATGTTTGCAGTTGAGGAGGTTGTGATAGTCATTGTACTGGTGGTGACATGTATGGTGGCAGTGGTAGCTATGGTGATGATAGTGGTTGTGTTAGTGGTGGTGTTGATGGAGGTGATGGTGCTGGTCGTGGTGATGGTGAGGGCGTTATAATTCAATGGGTTGGGGTAGTGGTGGAGGTTGTGGTGGTGGTGGTGATGCTGGTGGGGATTTTGTCTGTGGTATTGGCCATGGTGGTTGGGGTGTTGGTGGTGGAGGTGGCTGTGATAGTGGTGGTGGTAGTTCTGGTGGTGGGGGTGGTGGGGAATGGAAAAAGCCAGATGCGGGAGGAGGAGGTATCTACATGAAGGGGTATGTAAGCCGTGTATAAAGTGGTAGCCTAGATAAGGGCTATAGCGTGCATGCTTCATCAAAAACACTTCTTATCTATTCCATTAATTTCGGCTTTGGGCGTCTAACTGGAGTCTCTATCCATCCTTCAAACCTAATCGCCGTCTGAATTTCAGAGCCTGTATCTCAAAATGCACAGGAAGTTAAATTTGAGGAGGGATTTTTATTCTATCTAAATTACCTATGATAACTTTTCCCCTGGCAGACTCAGCCGGCCAACATTTTAAAGTTTCATCAGGAACACGTTGAGTCTGGTTTAAAACATGATTCAGTTTAGATCTAGAAATCAGGTTCAGAGTGCATTTAAAAAAACACATTACCGGCTGAACCTTGTGCACCCAAAGCATTATAGACTGTAGCAGTAGGCAAATGGAGCTCTTCAATGGCAAGGTCTTCCCTGTGTCTTCTAGTGCTGCATTAGTGCAGGGTGGAAAAAAGAACACAACGAGAGAGAGTTAGAGCAAGGGCTGGTGAGAGGGAGAGAGCACTTTAGCAATTTCAATTGAAATATTCTGTGCAGATGCCCACGTCAGACTCAGCCAATGCAATGCAGTGAGACTGCAGATGAGGATCTGTCTGAGGAGAAGTGTGTGTGTGTGTGTGTGTGTGTGTTAGTGTGTGTGTGTGATAGGGAGAGAGAGGGGGAGTGAGAGAGAGAGTTTGCTCATTGGTGAATGTAAGAATCTGCGTGTGTGAGAGAGTATTTCTGTCTGTCTGTCTGTCTGTCTGAGTATGAGAGAGAAAAAGAGAGAGAGAGAGTGTGTTTATGTTTGCTTTGGCAATATAAGATGATGTTTTCATGCCAATAAAGCGTATTTGAATTTAATTGAGAGAGAGGAAGCCGATGAGACAGAGCCACACACATTGAGACTCCTACCTATACTGATTTAGGTGCTGCTTCAGCCCAACCACAACATTAGCCTTGTCTCAGCCTTAGCCCTTAGATAGCAATAGATGTCCTAGCAGTACAGTGAGCCACTTTGCTCACGGCTATTATGACGAGGACTCAGCTAGTGTAGTGGTTTTAGGTTTAAAAACCACTACACTTTAAACCCCGCCAGCTCAAGAATGATCTAATGTCCATAGACTATACCTGTAGGCATCCTTCAGCAAAATGTGCGACAACTGTCACCTTTTTAAAGTGGTAATCTCTGTTTCGTTCTCTTTGGCGGCACCTATGGCGGAAAAAAAAACTGTACACCACTAACACACACAAGTGAGTTGAAGAGTCTGTAGCGGTAGCTCCGTCCACCCTCTCTGGCAGAACAACCACTGCTGGGAACGTTAAACGTGCCACTAACTGGTCTGCTTGTGGTTTGAATGCATCGCGGGAATGTCGCCCCCCAACACCCAGTTGGTAACATTCATAATACTGCAAATGCAAAGGCTTTAATCAGTGGGCCATAGGCTCAATCCCTTTTGCGTTACCTCATCTTGCGATAGATAGTGACTCAACAGACATCTATTTACATACAAATCTTTATAGATGTTCATGATTGCCACTTTAATGTAGCTTAAAAAGTTAACTGTCACTGTCATTCTTTTACACATGTTGCTAGCATCTATTAGCTTTTTTTTTGCTATGTGATGGCGAGTTGTTCTAGGGCTTATAACATCAATTGTGGTTTTACTATTGGCAATATTTAAAACCACATATGAAGTCACTTTGGAACAGTATCTGATAAATAAATAAATAAAATCTCTTGCCCCTTGCGATCATTACCACAGGCTGTAGGCCTACTAGTGGTCAGAAAGCCTATACACCACTGTGTACCAAACTTGCTCCTCTGTTTCTTTCTTGGTTTTTATAGGCACAGTTGTATTTTAGCAGTGCAACATCCACTATCTTGAACCACTGTGCAACCGAATAGAAATGCTTCATTTGTGTTTACTTCTGGAAATAATTCGCAAAGCGGTGGCCTTCCCTACTCTCTTGCCCTCAATGAGAAAAGAAAATTGTTTAATTGCATGTTTCCAATTTATGCAGCACAGGGAGTATAGAAAATGACAAAATGACAAAATAAAATGTATTTCGCATTTCGGCAAAAGAATGCCAAGCCTCAAACAGGTTTTTCAATAGTTGCTAGGCAACAGCCAGAGAGCTCAGACCAATGCCTTTCCTCAAGTCTGTGTTTAGTGCCGCAAGCTGAACACAAGATGCCAGGAAAAAGCGTACATTTTTAGCGTTGTGCTACAGCAGAAATGAGTTCCTGGTTGTCGTGTTTGAGATTAATATGCTCGTTTTCATTATTAAATCTTCATTTGGGGATTGAGGCGCAAAAATCATACTCCCTCCTCTACTGTCTGTCAGTGTTCTTGACAATCTCATAATGGAACAAGAACCGTCCTGATTGTAATGGTGACACAATAATGACATCATTTAATAATTACATAGTTTTAATGGGTTTTTCTGATGATTTCCCGTGTACTCTATACCAGAAACCTGGCGTCTCGTAATTGGGTCGACATGAGCATGAACTCCAGCGGTCTCTCTCTCTCTCTCTCTCTCTCTCTGTCTCTGTCTCTGTCTTGCTCTCTCTCTCTTGCTCTCTTTCTATCTCCACCTCCCCCCCACCATCCCTACAATGTTTTGCTTTCATCTCTCAAAAACGGTGACAACGGGAGCCATGACAGATGTTTCCAGACTGTTTAATCCTACTTTAATAACTCCAGACAGTCTAGGGGGGTTTCCATGCTTCTGTGCAGAATCCTGGCTGATCCTTACCATTGCAAACAGTTGTTCGAGTGCATTGCATGACTGCTATTTAGGATTAAGTCATTTGGAAGACACTTTTAGTCAGAGTTAAAATATCTTTCAGATGTCATTGTTGTGCACGTAGGGTTGCCTACAGGTAGAATAGTGTGAACATTGGGGGTTCAAAACAAGAACCATTTGAGAATATTTCTAACCACTTCCGGCTACACTATATTACTACTCCCACCACTACTACTACCACCACTTACTGATTATAATATAATCTATATAATAATTATATTTGATCCCTTCACCTCTGTGAGTCAGGGTGCAATGAAAATGAGCCGGTATAATGATATCGGTGACAGGTCATCACTGTACAGCCGCTAACTCTGTCCCACGGATGGAACTGATTTGATTAACTCTGGACTCGCTCCCCTGCTTTGCATAATATTGTTTGAACCCGAATCCCTTCCTGCCTTTGAGCAGAAATTTCACATTTTCCTTCATCGCTCACACAGATCGATGTCCTGTCTGTCAGTGTTTCGGAAGTGGGATGGTTTAGTGGTTGAGGGTGTGTGTGTGTGTGTGTGTGTGTGTGTTTGTGTGTGTGGTTATGTGTGTGTGTATATCTGTGTGTGTGTTCTCCCAGCCCAGAAAGGTTCAGTGTTTCGGAAGTGGGATGGTGGAGTGGTTGAGGGTGTGTGTGTATGTATTTGTATGTATGTGTTTATGTGTGTATGTGTTTGTGTGTGTGTATGTGTGTGTGTGTGAGGTTATGTGTATGTGTGTGAGGTTATGTGTGTGTGTGTGTGTGTCTGTATGTATGTGTGTGCGTGCGTTAGTGTGTATGTGGGTGTGCATCAGTGTGTGTGTTCTCCCAGCCCAGAAAGGTACTGGATTTGAACCCCAATGTCTTCAGGCACAATTGAGCAAGATGCCCTGGCCCCATTCAACTAAATTGCTAAATAGTAAAATAGCAACAAAGTGAGTTAGGAAAAGGAAAAAAAAAGGGATGCACAGGGATGTGTAAACAAAACATTATCCTCCAACCACACACACACACACACACACTCACAATTCACAAAATAATGAGACACAAACACAGTTATGTCGACCAGCATCCAATTCCCCAATGTGTACGTGAAGATACGACGTGTAACAAAAAGTAAGACCTGAATACAACAATGTATGCCTTTATATCCACGCATCAGTGCGTTTACACATAACTCTGTACTGTCGCTCTTAAGTTCCTCCACTAGGAACACAGTATCATTTGGCAGTGGTGGCGGGGTCATCCAGTGTAATTGGGAGTGAGCCAGAGAGCATTTTTGATCTCGTTTGAACACGCCGAGGACTCCTTGACCCCGTGAGATAAACGCGAGGCTGGTGGAGCAAGCCTGAGTCAACTAGGAGAGAGAGAGAGAGAGAGAGAGAGAGAGAGAGAGAGAGAGAGAGAGAGAGAGAGAGAGAGAGAGAGAGAGAGAGAGAGAGAGAGAGAGAGAGAGAGAGAGAGAGAGAGAGAGAGAGAGAGAGAGAGAGAGAGAGAGAGAGAGAGAGAGAGAGAGAGAGAGAGAGAGAGAGAGAGAGAGAGAGAGCTAAAGGGGGTTCTCTTGGGAAGAATGAAACTGCACTCATTTTGCAAATGACAGAAGTGTTTTTGAAGAGATGGAGGATCAGTGATTAGGAGCGCGAGAGAGACAGAGTGAGCATAAGAGAGAGTTAGCAAGTGAGAGTATATGACTGCACATAATAGACAGAGAAAAAGGAGTAGAGGAAGGCTACAAAATAAGGAAGGATACAAAAATAGTTGTGGTTTATCATCATTCTTTCTGGCAAGCAAGGACAAGCGACCCTTTCTTGACCTTCGGGTTTGTTTTGCTCTCATAATTGCCACCGCTCCCATTGACAAACTCTTAATTATAAAATGCAGCTGAAATTAGACTTTACAGAGCTTTTTCTGAGCGCTCTTTTTGACTAACCAAAATAAAACTCCCGTCTAAGCCCATAGATAAAAGCCTACTGAGTTGTTTATTACAGTTATGTTCTGGTACCTAATGAACGATCAAGGCAGAATCATTCGGGTGGATTTTGTTTCCCATTGCCTTTATTAAGTATCGGAACTCTGCGTCCCTTGGGTTGTGCTTGATATCATTCAAATGGATCGACCAATCATCACTTAGGATCATCAGTAACTACCGTCGAAGGCCTAGGTTCACCAAGTGCACCATCCACAAGGAAGAGAGATTCAGCACCATGGACAGCGACCATTCCCTCTACTGGGATTAACACAGGGTGCGTCCCATTTAAACCCTCAATGTGTGTTATCTTCACTCGCTGTGTCTACTACCCGTGCCCTGGCACGTAAAAGGACCAATTAAAAGGTGTTATGAGCGACACCCGTGTTTGTCCTAAAATGAAACCTCTGTGAAAAGGGTCTGCTTTGTCCGTCTAACTGAGACGTCACATGTATGAAGTCTATGTCGTCTGCCTTGTGGGAGTTTAATTTAGTCATGAGCTTTTGTTGGGGCCTTCATCTGTAAAAAAAATATATAAATAAAAAGGTACATGGTCAATGTGTGTTATCTTCACTAGTTCACTAGTTTAGTCTACTACCGTGCCCCCGGTAGTTAAAAGTAGCAGACCCATAATTGGTGTTATGAGCGACTGTGGATGAGACCTGTAAGGAACAAACTAGGGGGAAGGCTTATCTCTAATCAGTACTATTCAACACAGCTGCTCATTGATTGCCAATAACTAACACCTGTTGGTCATGAGCCAACGGGCCATTCTGATGGCTACAAGACTGCCACTCCAACCAGTACTGGCAAAGGTTCTAGGTTCGAAACCTCAAGGGCTGCAGCCTACCTATAGGCATCCTTGAGCAAGATGCCCCCTTATCCCTTCTCCTGATTGATAACGACATTTATCTAAAATGCAATTATAAGTCACTTTGAATACAAGCTAAATATTACCTAGAAGTGTGCAATGCTGTGTGTCTTAACTGCTGTGTCTGAACTATTTTCTCCCCTATATCATAAACAGATCTCAGTGTGAACTCGTAATAAAGCCCTTCAGGGGAATGTATTCTGTATCACACTGCCACATTAGTATTGTATAATGATAATGTAAAGAATACAGCAGAACTGTAATTAAATCTCTTTTTTAATAACATTTCCATACTATGGCAAACTGGCTTTCCTTCACTCTTTTCTTCTGGGTACATGAGCTCTAATTAATAAACTGAACATTTACATTCCTCATCTCCTTAATGACCAACTATTTAGTCTCCTAAATGTAAGTTGTATTAAAGCTTTAGTATGCTACATGAATAGTAAGTATGTAAGACTCGGGTATCAAATTATGTTCAATCAAATAATTTCTAAATGTTTACCCACATGATGACGGATTCTGTGTGGTTGTTACTGATTTGATATATCTATTTGATATAATATTTTCTTTAATTTACATTGAATATTTTCTTAAATTAAATTGTCTGGTTTCGATTTTGTACCTAGGAAAATAACAGTCAAAATGGATTAACTGGAAGGGAAAAACGTATTGTTGGTCGAATAAAACATAATCTTCATGTTATTTTAATCAATAAACTTGGTGCCCAGGAACACAGAAGACCATTGATTCGACAGAGCCGACCAATATATAACTGTGTGTACGCTGTGGTCTATCCATATACTATTTAACTATGGCTGTACAATATAAATCTCTTGTGCTCGTAAAAACCACAATTTAGAAGCCTTTATGTATGATCAAATTCCTGTTTCAGAGTAGAGCCAAGAAATGGATGACCTCTGATTATTATTGCTTCTGATTTGAGTCATGGATGCCCAGTGCTAACAAACAAACAGTTTTGGTTAGAATTATTTCATGTCATGCTGTGTGGATCCTGTTCAAATACTAAAGCCAATTTCCTCAATGTCTGATCTGCTCAAAAGGATTTTGGGATAAGGCTGTCACTAACAATTTTTCAAATAGGTAAAGATGAAAATCTAGTTGACTCAAAGAACACTTCTCAAACATCTTTTCAAGTTCCAGGACAGTTCAAAATGATGTCTTTAGATACTTACTATTTAGTTATTTTGCAGACGCTTTGATACAAACCGAGTCAAAATTTATTTTGATGACATTAAAGAACAGAAAGAGTTAAGGGGTCTTCCTCGAGGAAGCCAACAGTTTAGACTGTGGACATGGGGAATTGAACCCAGTTCCTTTTCTACTGGGAATCAAACACCCTAGCCACTACACTTGCCTGTCCCCATTGATACTTTAGCGCACCATTCCAAATGTCGTGATACAACAATTCGAATACTGTTGATCGTACGTTCGGCAGTGCTGCTTTGTTCAATTCCGGTCACGTGACAACCTGAGAACGGCATGTGATAGCAATGTGGGCAAACAATTCACACTTAGTTCATCCTGGCGTGGTAATGATGACAAAAGAAAGTGTTAAGAGAAACTGGCGTGATAGACATATGCGTGTATTTGCAATAAGCTACACTCACAGACACCTGCAACATGATTCACAGTCTCCTGCATCAATGTACATGCCAGGAATACTAAGAAATCCTATATTTCTTTTTAACATTGCATCATCTTGCAAAGACTCCAAAGGAAGCAGTGTTTTAGTAAACCTCAACCCCAACACATGGCAGTGTTCCACAACAAAGACCTCGTTAATGAGCAGGTAACACAGGTGACGTTAAGTGGCAATCTGGAAGAACTTCATAGATTTGTAAGTAAATATATGTCAGTTAAGTCACTATCTATTGCCGAATGAGGTAGACAACGGTGATAGAGCCTTTGGCACACTGATGAAAGTCCTTGCAGTTGCAGTGTTCTGAATGTTACAAATTAGGCATCGGTGGAGACATTCCCGCCAAGCATTCAAATCCCAAGCGGCGCAGTTAGTGCCACGTTTTCCATCACCCAGCAGTGGTTGTTCCGCCAGAGAGGGCAGGTGGAGCTACCGCTACAGACTCGCTCTTCAACTCCCTTGTGTGTGTGTTTAGCCATAGGTGGTGCCAAAGGAAACGAAACAGACATCTTAGAGATTTCCAATGTAACGAGCCGTTAAGTTAAGGCCGTGTTAACGAGCAGGTTGAACCTCTTTAACGAGCTGGTAATGAGTGAAGTTCAAACCTTGTTAAGGAGTATGAAAGACCACTTACCGAAAAACTAAAATCACCTTTTCAATTTCCAAAACTGAAATTGGCTGGGAACTGCAGGCTGCAAATGCAGAAAATACACAATAAAGCATATCTCAAATGAATGTATTTCCTACACATTAAAACAACAACAAGTATGTTGTTGTTGTGTGTGTGCGTGTGTGTGTGTTTGTGGGGGGGGGGCGGGGGGATGAGATTCAGGTTTCAGTCTGTCTCTCTTTCGCCTGTCTCCCTCTTGTACTTAGTCATCCACCGTGTTCTTTCTACCTCCTTATCCCCCCCCCCCCCCCATCTCTCGCTCTCTTGGATGGATGGTTCTTTCTTTAGCACCGCTCCACCCACGGCGCGCGGCAGTGTGACATAACCGTTAGTTTGTGTTCTTTTTCTCCTGCAGAGAACCTTCCACTGCAAGCAATTATTTGTCAGGTAGCCGACGACTCATGTTTTACCTCTCGTGGAATCACAGCCCCCAACCTGGGATTTTTGTCAGCGCTCACATTGTGTTTAGCAGAAATTGTCAGGGGAAATATATTCGGTGAATAACTAATAATAGACAAAAAGGGGCTACGTTGTATAAATGTTGTGTGTGTGTACGTAAATTATGCTGTGCAGTTCCTCATCCACAGCAAGGATAACTGATGAATGTTATTGTACCATTTCATGGTACGATAGAGATATAAAATAGAGATACAAATGTTAGAGAGAGTGATATAGACAGAGAGATAGAGAGAGACAGAGAAAGGGACAGAGAAAAGTGAGACAGCATGGGAGGAGACCGTGAGAGACAGAGAGGGTCGGGGATGAGAGAGTGAGAGACAGAGAGAAAGCCCTTTGAATCTTGGGAGAGAGAGAGAGAGAGAGAGAGAGAGAGAGAGAGAGAGAGAGAGAGAGAGAGAGAGAGAGAGAGAGAGAGAGAGAGAGAGAGAGAGAGAGAGAGAGAGAGAGAGAGAGAGAGAGAGAGAGAGAGAGAGAGAGAGAGAGATTCTTGTGATGTTCTGGAGCTAGTCTCTCTGGATGAGCTGAGATCAGAGCGTTTTTTTCTGCATGTGACTCCATAGTCCCCATAGCTCCTGAGAGTGACAACTTGAAACAACGCTTTAATGTTGTTTTGTTTTGGTTTGGTTTCTTTCTTTATTTTATTGTAGTTTGATACTGTTTGCATCCCAGGGCAAACAGTGTAAGGCACTGGGCACAGGTGAAGGAAAGGTAGAAAACACAGCATACTGTTATGAAAGCTATAAAAGTTTCCACTGAGATGAAGGAATCTATCATTTCAGCCGTAGCTACTCCACTTTGAAAACACACGGATACTTATAATGACCAATCTCACTGTGACATGTGTTCACCTTTTGACCTTCTTGGCCAAAATGTAATCATAAAATGTTTTAATCGTAAAATGGTGGAAATAGGAAAGCCTTTGAAGCTTTTTTTTTTTATGTGCTTTGAACTCCCTGTTTTGCTGTAGAGCCAATCAATTAATTAGAAGACCTCTCAATTTAGTCAGTGCCAAAAAACAAACATTCTTTCATATCATGTATTGTATTGCTGCCTGGACCCCAGCCACTGACAAAGACCATTTGTTAATTACTAGACCTAGCTAAAATATTATTTTGAGCTGTCTGTACCAGATTATTAAAAAAAAAACGGCACTATCTAGGTTTAAAGAAACCAAGCTTTAACTTATCAGCTAAATTATTGTGTGAATTATATATTAATTTATAATATAAATGTTTTATATTGGGACATTAACCAACATGTTAAACTGCGGCGGCAAGGGAAAATAGCTTTAGATACTTAAAACAACCCAGCATTATGCTAATTGTATTACTATTAGTTAAGTAATGAAGTAAGTAGAATGATAGCTAGAGAATGAACATTTGGTGATTCAACAAGCTAGTGCACTAACCACTTAGATTAGGCACCTAGTATGACACTAGTGACCCAGGTTCGATTCCCATCTGTGTACTTATGCCCTCTCTCTTTCAACCCACGTTCCTGCCAATAATGGTACAAAAAGCCCATGAAGAAGTGACCTTAGATCCCAGGAAGAAAGGAAGCTTTCACCTGCGCTGGGCTTTATGACTCACTATGAAAGCTATCGGGGGGCACTCAACGACTACGCTTTTTATGTCTCTTCAAGTAGAAAAACAAACAACAAAACCAAGTAAATTCAGCACAATTAAAACCATTGGTCATACTGTTCCTGTTTAGAAAAATCACACACTGTGTTTTAACTGGTATGGAGGTAACACTGAATATTAATAACAACAAATGATGGTAAATGCTGACCTCTATCCTATGTATGTTTTGAATGTTGAATCTGATCTTTAAGATAATCTGCGGCATCTGACAGGGCAACATTTGATCCACAATATAATACTGTGAATATTGCTATGCTGTTGCCATGTGCAAAAGCATTCCTATTCCAAATAAATACAAGAAAGGACGTGTCACACTCTCCACCTCCACCTAGCCTGTTCCAGTCTGTCTCTCCCGTCTGTGTGTGTTTGTGTGTGTGTGTGTGTGTGTGTGTGTGTGTGTGTGTGAATCAGACTCCAGGCTTGCGGTTCCATAGTAGTTCCTCTTCCCCTCAGCCTGTGGTATAGCGTAACAGCCCACGTCACACGGAGGCCGCTTCGAGAGCAGATGGGGGTCAATATGGGGCCCTGTGAACCCGACCTTGTCCGCTCTCGGCCGCTTAGTAGCGATCACTTCTTAGAAGTTTTCCAGTGTCTTTCTATTTGTCTGACCACGTTCTCTTTGGTTCATTAGGGCTACTTCCCGGCTTCTGTCTGCCTGCCTTCCTGCCTGCCAGCCTGCCTATCCTGCTTGCCTTGTTTACCTCGTCTGCCGTATTCCCCTATTGCTTCATAAACCCGGTTCCTTTTAAATACGGGATCTGACTCTGTGACCTGAGCTTGTGCTCATTAGCTGACTGTAGTAAGGTGTGAGAATAGCCCTATCAAGATATGGGGAGTTATTACAAAATAACAAACACATTGTGGATGTGTGGTTTCACTTTTGAGTTTATAATTGTATTTCTTGTCTGTTTATTGAATCCTAACAAACACAAACATAGGGTTATTAAGGTTATGCTATGTGTTCAGCAATGTGTAGCAAATATTAAACTAGTTACAGGAGGTTATCTCGATAATTAGTGTGATTCTTTGTGAATGCTAGTTATATTCGCTGATATTTTGTCTTTCGAGATTTAGAAACCACTGTTTCATTTATTTCCTAGTGAAAAAACATGCAGTTGACTACATTTAATTCAAAAACCCTTTGCAATACAATAGTAATGGGATATGAAATGCCATAAAAATGAGGTTACGTTGAGAGAATGTTGTGAAAAATATTTTAGATCGAAGCAAAAGCAAAAAAGAACAGCAATTGAGTTGTAGGTCAGAAGCTCGATCGTCTCTGAAAACAATGTTAAATGATAAACATAAAAAACATTGTACTATTAAATATTGTTACTGTGCAACAAACAACCGTGATGAATGTTCATGGTGAATCATCAATTTTTTCCAAGAAATATTATTTTTCAACAACTGATACTCAGGGAAGGTAAGGGACAAAATTAAATCCATTATCTAAATAGCCAATTAAGGCTCCTTCACTGGAGTGGTGACAGATTTCCATTATATTATATATTTCCATTATATGCATTTTATATTTATTATATTAATATATATATATATATATATATATATATATATATATATATATATATATATATATGAATGTGTGTGTGGGTGTGTGTGTGTGTATGTATGTATTTTATGTATGTGTGTGCTGGCATGTTTGAGTGTGTTTAATCATGAGTGTGTGTGTGTGTGTGTGTGTGTGTGGGTGTGTGTGTGTGTGTGTGTGTGTGTGTGTGTGTATTCAGTGTATAGATGGGGGGAGTTTGAGTTGGTACAGTGCGGGATTTTGTTTTATTTTGTCTCCCTGCATCTCCTGTCATCCTTCTACACTGCTCTAGTCTCACCTTTTCTCCCCTTTCGACTCTATTTCTCTCTCTTTCTCTATCTCCCCCTAGGTTTCTCCCTCTCCCTCTCTCTGTCTCTCTCTCTCTCTCTCTCGCTCTCTCTCTCTCTCTCTCTCTCTCTCTCTCTCTCTCTCTCTCTCTCTCTCTCTCTCTCTCTCTCTCTCTCTCTCTCTCTCTCTCTCTCTCTGCTCTCATAGTGTAAACAGCAGAGCTAGGGCTTGCAAGCCAGATTCCTATCCTTTTATGTCCCTCTCCCTCTACCCTCCCTCCTGTATCTCCCCCTCTGCCTCCCTGCTCTGTAATAGTGTAAACAGCAGCGATATGACCGGGCAGGGCAGCTTGCAACCCAGAGCTTTTGTGAGCGTGACAGGCCTGACTCACGAGAATGAGATGTTTCCAAAAATAAAAGGAGAGGAGGAAGGGGGGGGGGGGGGGGGGAGACAGAGAGGAAGGAATAATGTGCTGAACAGGCTGGAACACAAGAGTTAGAGGATAAAACAACATCACCATGCATGCGCACGCACAAATGCACACACACACGCGCGTGCACACACACACACACACACACACACACACACACACACACACACACACACACATAAGTATAGACATATATACAAACCAGCCTGTATCCCATCCCTCCCCCAAACCTTCGCAAAAGCCTATGGTGATTTCTAACTCAAAATATTCCCGTAAGACACGGTAGCTTACATATCCTGAAACAATGTCCCACCAATCAGGGGAGAACAGAATATTACTATTATTCATAGCTATACAAGCAGGACAAATACATCCATCTAGCTATACTGCACTGTCATGTTCTTTTTCATGAATAATGTAATGGTTTTCCAAACCACACGCCTCGTGCAGAGTAGCTACAGAACCCAACCTTTGAAGAATGACGTAGAAAGCCCAGAGTTCTCAACGACAACGGGAAAACCACAAGTGCGTGTACGCATGCGACATCAATTCTTGCCTCTTTTAATATCTTTATTTTACCTTGCGCCCCCACCTGAGGACAAACCCACTCACAGTCACACCCTAAGGGTTTGTTCTTCACCACCGCACCTCCGCCCACACACACAAACACCCTGCTTTAAGTTGATGTATGGAGGCCGGTTCTTCGCTGTATTTGGGGCGAATAGTTCTATGTATATGCTTGAATTTTTATTTGACAGCTCTCTCTCTCTCTCTCTCTCTCTCTCTCTCTCTCTCTCTGCGTAATTCGCCGTTAGTGAGTATACGGTCGGGGGGGGGGGTTGGGTCTTTGGCTTGACATTCTGAAAGCTCCCTCCACACGCACCCACACACACACACACACACACACACACACACACACACACACACACACACACACACACACACACACACCACTACCAGCTCAATAGATGCTTTTGCATGATTGGGTGGGATGGATGTTCGCTTGTTGTTTTTTTCTCATGGGAGCTCGGTATAGATCGTTTGAGATACATTAAAAGAATTAGAGTAGGCTGAAAGGTCTGAAGCTCATTGGTTGAAAACATTTGTTATGCATGCATCATCGCCACCACCACCACCACCGCTGCCACACTCAGAGAGTGCAAATTAATTTCCATGTGACCTAAATATTCCTTCATCGTTTCTGCGGACTTACTTAAGAATTCCTAATTTCAGACTGTGTGTGTGTGTGTGTGTGTGTGTGTGTGTGTGTTGGGGTGTTTGTGTGTGTGTGTGTGTGTGTGTTGTGTGTGTTTGCATGCGTGCTTGCTGGCATGTTTGAGTGTGTTTAATCGTGACCGTGTGTGTGTGTGTGTGGTCATGCTAGCATGTTTGCATGTTTCAGCGTTAGTATCACTGTGTGTGTGTTAGTGTGTATGTGTGTGTGAGTGTGTATATGTGTGTGCTCCAACCAGACATATTCGTCTAGGGAATAACTAAAGCAAAACATAGCTAAAACTAGTACAAATCTGCATTTTTCTCCTGATTGGTCAATCGTTCAATCTGGAGACACTCAATCCTCCACTACACATATCAGGCATCACAAATCACATTGAGAGTAAGAAGAAGAAATGCAACAAACATCAACAAAGACACAATTTTGGATCATTGGACAGCAGGTCAGATATCTTTGGTAACCATAATCTCCCTTGATCGACACCAGTAATCCTCGTTGGGGGATTATCAACAGTGTGCACACGCACACATTGCATTCATCCATGCACGATTGCATGCATACGCACATGCACACACACAAACACACAATGTCTCTCACGCAGACTCTCACACACACACATGCAAGCACGCACACACACACACAAAAACTATATTACAAAGACTCACAAACACATAAACAAACACACACGCACGTGCAAGCACACACGCATAGTCTCTCACACACAAACACACACACACACACACACACACTCACACACATACACATTGCATATTTCATGTTGAATATGAATCTGTGTTACCCACCCCCACTTTCCCTAGTCTACTTTTAGAAGCCTACCAGCCTCTAATGCCTTTACCCCACCTGACCCTGCCTGACCACGCCTGCCAAAAACATTTATCAATGGGATCTTACATGGTGACCTCATACTGTATGGATATCATACTGGATCAACCAGTTTTTTGTACATTACACACCTTCACAAATAGGATCACAGGATGTTTCTAAATTACACAAAAATATCTCGCCCCAGTGTAATGCACCCTCAGCTAAATGTGTCCCTAAAAAGGTGCTAAAAATATTGTGACATTTTCAGAGCGTTTACTTTCTGTCCCGCCATAAAAAAAACGAAAACAAAACAGCAGCTCTGTACTTCATGCCCCCAACAAACACAACATAATTGTGGTTGAACCACAGTAAATGTAACACAATTATTTCAGTTATGTCTTACAAATCATGAACCATTATTTTGTCATTCATGAGCAGTGGCATTGTCACACGTTGACAATGTGACACAAATTGTATCCTGTCAAACAAAGAAAATGTATGCTTCCCTGGGCATGTCTAATATTAAACTCCACAACATTACCAAAATAAGTATACAAACCACCGTAACACACACAGGTGTGCCTACATAGACGCACACAACTAAGGTCTTCAAATTAACAGCAAAATGATCACCTCTCTCCACCTCCTCTTCCATCACCTATTCTCACATTACAAGTAAGGCAGGGTGAGATGCTGTTAATAAATGCAGAATAGCACCTTTGAAGCGCCATTCACAATTAAACCAGTTCCTATTTAGAAAGAGGGGGCTTTTCATAAGAATGATGAAGCTGTTAATTGAGATGTGTGGGTGTGTGTGTTTGTGTGTGAGTGTGTGCTTGCGAGCGCGCGCGCGTGTGTGTGTGTCAATGTGTGTGCCGTCAGGCTTGTGCTTGTTTCAGTGTGTGCGCCAGTATGCGTGTTTCAGTGTGACTGTGTGTCAATGTGTGTGCATGTGCGCGTATGCGCGTGCGTGTGGAAATACGTCTTGTCCGTCCACTTGGTTAAGCAACCGGCAGCACGCGGGAGTCTAAGGGATGATTGGAATTCAGGGCCCTGCGCTCACCGTCACAGCTATGAGCTCGCAAGACAATAACTACAGCTACACGTTGTCCCAGGACGCTCCTCTGGGGAGAGGAAGTCATCATCGTGTTCCACTTTATAACATCCTCTGCCACCGCCACTAATATTTCCCGCTTCTCCTATTTCGACTTGACCTTATCGTGCTTGATTGAACCATTGCCCAAGGTGTATGGGGGACGTTAAAAGAAAAGTGGGAGTTTGCATATCTTGGAGAACAAACAATGCAATTCAATCACTTTTATTTTTGCAGTTGTGGTGTTTGTTTTGTTGTTGTTCAGGGCACTGACGTACGGTTCAGGGTAACATTATAGTGAAGCTGCGACAGCTCAGGCCATCGAGACATGCAAGTGGTATGGGAAATAATGCAACAGATGTCTATCTTTAAAGACATTCATTGGAAACGGCCCCAGATTGCCTATTAAAAGGATTTAAGCTAATGTTGTTCCAGATGTGACTGCAATCCCTGTGTGTTTAAAAGCCTCGCACTGGAAAATAACCATTTCAAACTAGATGAATAAAAATATACATTTGGCAGGAGATAATTCCAATCAGAGATCCAAACCAGACATTTTAACATTGTAATTACTATTACATTATTCATTAAAAAACCAAAATAAACATTATGATCCATGTTGTTTATCCAAAACCGATCATGGCATTGTGCAAGCGCATGTGCACATGTTTAGCCTTGTGCCCGCCCACACGCTCCCACACTGACATTTCACACACACACACACACACACACACACACACACACACACACAAACACACACACACACACACACACACACACACACACAAACACACATATACACACACAGGAAAATACATTAGACCTCATAATGACACCATCTCCACCTCTTCATTCCTTCACCTATACCGTTGTGAACGTGCATCTGATCACACCCACGCAAGACAATTAGAAAAAACGACTACAGGTTCAAACATTGAACGCCATTAACCGTTTCCTGTAACAGCCACTTAACATCGAATGGTGCGTTTTCCTTGTATGCCCCATACAAAGGAAGATAACTTCAATACACCTATCTATACACACACAGTTTTGACAGTATACAGTATATGCGTGCATCTTCCCAACCAAATTCCATTTGTAAATTGCAAACATCACAGATATTTATATTTAGACACACACAAACACACCCTCACACATACATGCACACACAAACACACAAAGATGCGGTACAGTGCTGATTGGCCACACATCTGCATGAGATAACAGCAAACCCCATAGAATCACGACAAGCATACCTCACATAGTTTTAGCGACGTTGCATCAGTGCTCTTTTCTGCTCCTATTCCAATGCTTTACTCACAGCATTGATGGTGCTGGTGTTATTTCAAAAGCATGCCCAATCCATTGTGCTTGGAGCGGTCAAAAGTAGCCTACTTCATTTATTTGAGGCAATCGCTCACGAAGTTTCGGGAATATTTTGGTACGCTTTGCCCATTTAATGCATCCAGAATCTTTGTTTTTAGCAGCTTTATTGTATTTATTTTTCGTTCGTTTTGATCGAGCGATGCTATTAATCCTACAGGTTTAAAGATAGGGACGGCAATTTAGTCTAGAAGCATTTTTGGTCACATTTGTTGAAATTCTCTTTACATCCCGACATAAATCTATAAATCAAATGCTTTGACAAATAAAAAGTATAGATCCGGTAGCTGTGGCTGTCACAGGGCTGTAATAAGCCCGTCCAATCATTTCATTCGGCCCGATTATTATCATTGGATGGCTAACCTGTCTGCCTACCTACTCAGCTACCTGCTATGTAACAGGAGCTGTTACATACATATGCAACAAACTAACTAACTAACTAATGTAACAACCTATGTAACAATATGCAGTTGTTACACATATGTAGCAAGGTTCCCGTTTCATGTAACACTATTTTCTTATTACACATGTGAAACAATATTTCCCTATTACACATACACAATTACACTGTGAAGTTACAGGTTTTTCCATAACATAACATATTATAAACGACATGATTTTACATGCTTATTGATTGATTATTGATTATTATACATGATTATTACACATTAATACCTTGTATAACAAACTGTAACAAGAACATCCGTATTGTAAAGTGGTCATAATGGTCATAATGGTATTCAGACAGAAAGAGGGAGAGAAACGCAATCACACAGATATGGAGAGCGACGTCAACACCAAAACACACTCCCCCACCCCCCCCCCCCCCCCCCCCCACCAGCCCTGTCAGAGGATTGAGTCGATCCACTTTATTCCGTTCAAGGCCGCCCTGGAGCAGAGTGGTTGGCGGCGCGACTACGAGAGACCTCTGCTGCACTTTAATTAAGGCCTGGCATGCATAATGGGAAAAAATGCTTAGCAGTACAAAAAGAAAACGTTATAGGAGCAACAACCCAAGCCCCCCCATCCCCCCGCCCCCTTTAAAAAAAAAAGCCAATGTTTCCCAGTCAACAGATGGTATTTGCTCAAATCATACTCGGCAAATGTTTTCCTTCGCTTTTTTTCCAAAGCCCATTGGCAGTCTTATTAGAAAAACAAAGTGCATGCAAATATCCAATCAAGAGCACACACACAACACACACACACACACACACACACACACACACACACACACACACACACAGGAGAATGACACCCAATCAGTGTGGTCCATTGGCCAATCTAAACAGAAGTCCTCTGATGAAAATGAAGCAATATACTGTTGTAAAACATAGTTGCCCCTCAAAACATAATCAACTGCACACAGATTTCTTCATTTCTTGCCAATTTAACAATGAGCTTGTCTCCTCAGATATGACAGTATCACACAACATAGTCAAGGCTTTTTAAATTGCACTGTTATACACTGGTGTTAGTTTTTATGGCGGGAAAGACTTAAACGTGAGAGTGAGTTTGTCTGGATGAATGAGCAGTGAGCTTTCAAAAAAACCCGACCATCTGGCTGTCATCCTTTCGCACACAGAGAGAGAGAGAGAGAGAGAGAGAGAGAGAGAGAGAGAGGGTGGGGACGACTAAACACTGGAACTGTGAAATAAATGGGCAAATGGGACATTTTCTTCTACATTTGCATGTGGAATGGTACTCTCATACGCATACACACAAGTGAGATAGTACATCTGATGTCCCTTGAAGATTCAACCTGAGTGTGATGGCTAAGTGTGCCATAATCATTCAGTCGTGGATCATAAAGGGCCGCCATTTTCATATGTTACCATTGCATAGATGTTCATGAAAAAAGAAAAAATCAAATCATAATACAGCGAAAAGGAAGAGCATACCAGCAATTAGTTAATTAAATGTATCTAATTTGAATAGTGCCTCATAGTGTAGATGTTATAGCAACATGCATAACATCTGGTCATGTACCCGACACTTCTATTCAAAGTAACTCACAGAGAATTCGAATACATGTCATTAGGGACCAGGTAAGGGTTATGTATCTTACGACAGAAGTATTCTACAAACATTGGGCTTTTAAATCAGAACCTTTTCAACAGGGAAGTCTTACTTACTGCCAGACTATCTTGCTCCTGAATATATTTCCCAATCTACGGTTTTATCCAAAGGGATTCACACTTTGAATTGTCATGAACTGAAATGGAACGCTTAACCAAAGTATTCACAGAGCCAAAATGAAACAGTTTATGCCAACAGCTTCACAGTGCACGCACGTTCTTATTGCTTGTCAACAGAAGAGAAGTACAGGATCACATTCAATTGAATGGTGGCTTGATATTGTTGTTGGACAAGCAATGTGATTCCACCCAGGCACTTAAGCTAAGATCAATGCTCAATGGATTTTGCTTATGTACCACAACAGCATAGCATAGTATTGTAACAGGTATTTTTCATAAACACATATATTTGAAACTTGATAACAAAGAAGAATATTGTTATTTACTATATGAACACTTTTATCCAAAGAAACTCCAAAGCAACTAGGGGTAAGGCAACTTTCTCCAGGATGCGGACAGGTAGACGGTTTACATTGGGGCTCAAACTAATAAACTTTCAGTTGAGAGTCAAACACCCTTACCACTATATTCAATGGTAGCAAATAGTAATAATAATAATATTATAAATAATACATATTTAATACACAGTGGAGATGATGATGGTAAAACACAGCAGTATTTAGAGTCAAAACAAGATGACTCAAGCCCTTTGTTGTCTGTGGATGTTGTGATAAGGTTGCTTATTCATTCTTCAGAGTATATTGCATTACGGGAACAAGACAAAAAAAAGCATGAAATATAATTTACAAAAGAAAAACAAGAAAATGTATACATAAATAACTTGAAATGATTCTCAATGATTTATATTCACGAACTAAAACCAACAGTGTTTCCCCCTGTGCAATTAAAACAGTGTTAAGGAATACATACATAAAAATGGTATCATATAGTAGAGGAATCACCCATATTAAATGTAAACATAATCACTTAATTTAGTTCTGATAAAACTGAGATGGATGAGTAGAGGTTGCAATCCAAGGACTCCATTTAACTTTCCATTCAACAATTCTGATTGCATGTACATAGTACAGCCCTATTTACCTTCATATTTATGGGCTTGAAGAATATATGCATTACATCACCTTAAACCAATGGTTTTAAATTAGGGATACACCAATTTATCGGCCACTGATGTCCATCCACCGGTACTAATATTTGTGCAATTTCCTGAAAACACATACAACAATGCAGTATTTCGGTAGTGTGGTGGTTTTGTTCATATGTGAAACCGTTGATGTTATAGAATAGGCATGTAGTAGCTTATGAATATCTGTACCGGACATATTGCATATATCGGTGCATTCCTATTTCAAACGATTACAGTAAGATGTAACCCTCCTCACATGTGGGCAAAACACCCCTTCCAAAATGAGGAAGAAAACAATTTTGCAAAATGGAAAATTTTTATTTTTCAAAAATGTAAGCAACAGATTACACAGTTAACTTTCAGCAAATGCAATCCTAAACCGAAACTGTACTCACATTCAGGACTTCAAAATGAAAGACTCACATACTTACACACAATCTATCTATAATATACAAAAAAATTATACATAATAAATATTAAAATGGCCACAAGAGAAAAAGTAACTTCTTGAAAACAATCAGTAGAGAGCAAATATAGGGAAGGTAGAAACAAGACGTGTGCCTTAAATGCTTTTTTTTCATGTTTCGTTTTTTCTGTTACCTTTTAGATTTTTATTAATTTTTTACAAATTGTGCAATATTTCATCCTAAGGCTCTGGTCTTGAACTGACTGTTGTCTGACTCTGCACCCACTGCACACACATACACACTCGTGAGCGCACTCTGTCATGCACAGACTTGAACACAAACACACATGCAATCGTTTAGCCATGTGCACGCCCCCACACACATACACACATGCACACGTTTAACCGTGTGCATGTCCACACACACACACTCACTCAGACACACACAAACACACTCACTCAGACACACACAAACACACTCACACTTTAAGCCATGTGCACGCCCCCCCCCCCCCCCACACACACACACACACACACACTCCCTGTGCTGTGAGCACACTGCGGGGTGTAACAAACTATTGCAGAACAAAAACGGCTGCTCAGTGTATGGCCTGTGATGCTTATGGGAGTGGACCAGTGTGTCTTGAAGATGGACATGCACTTCACATATATGTGAAACAAGACTCTCCACCCCCCCCCCCCCCCCCCCCCCCCCCCCCATTGCATGTTAGAAAACACACAGTTCTCTTCTGGAGTGAATCAAAGCAAATACGTACATCCCTCCACCAAACAACCACCCAACCCCCCCCAAAAACAAAAAAATGACAATATCATTAAACATTAAGGCAAAATAACACCTGGGTGGCATTGGCAATACTGGAACAAGAATGTCAGTGTTTCAGGTAACATGGATATGAGCAAACATTGAACTAGTTCTTCACTGTTGTGTTTTTTCTTTTGTTGTTTTTTTTTTAAGCACAACGCTGTTTCTTTAAAAAAGCAACCAAACACCATTTCATCATCTTGAAGCTCTGTTTTTTTTTCTTTTTCTTTTTTTCTTTTTAAAGGTGATAAGAAAATAACAATGCCAGACACTAAGGACATATGGATCATAAAACTACAAGAAATAATTTCTAGATTTTTTTTTTGAAGTTGCAATTGCAAAAGACCCCACACGTTTGTAAAGCCCCACCCCCGTAAAATGAGAGAAAAAGAATATCACTTACATTTAAACCATTTTAATCCTCCTGTGATGGTGTATTCCAAAAGTCACCACGATTTGCTTTTAACTTTACAGCGATTGTGAAGTCTTTTGCAAATTAAAGCATTCATTGTTTAGTTTGGAGAGGAAAAAACTACCGAAAACACGTTGTCCTTGCAAAGCAACCTGGCAACTGTTGACCCCGGAAAAAAAGCATCTTCTTTACAGCTTCATTTTAGTGCAACTGTTAAAATGTAAAACATTTCCAGTGATTCCTTGAGAGGTACTCATTTTTTTTGTTTCTTGATTTTTCTTTTCTTTTCAGATTTTCAGGTTTTTTCATACCTCACGTCATTCATTGCGTTATCTTTATGTGGCAAAAATTCCCAAAAGCTACAGGGTCCTATTATTGTCATTAATGTTTTCAACGATAATTCCCCCCGTTACCCCGGTCTCAAATGGTAGCTCCTCTGCACTGCCGCGGCCTCAGAGTTTTGTTTACTAGAACATAAACAGAGGAGTGGACCCAACTCTCCTGCGGATTGCATTCCTTTCTAACCTCCATGTTGGATCTTCAATCACCTCAGAAATTGTCGAGGGGGTGGGGGGGGGGGGGGGGGTTGGAGGGGGGAGCCCTGTGATTGACAGTCCAAATTCTACCTCTGAGAAGAAAAGATGAGGAGAAGGAGGAGGAAGGAGGAGGAGGCCGAGAACACCGGAGAGGACAAGAAGAGAGAGAGAGCGAGCGAGGGAGACAGAGAGAAAGAGAGGGAGAGAGACAGAGAGAGGGAGAAAAAGAGAGAGGGAGAGAAGGAGAGAAGGAGAGAAGGAGAGAGCCCTCTGTATAATGGGAGCACACCCCAGCTCTAAGATCAATCAGGTAAATAGAGAGAGAGAGAGAGACAGAGAGAGGGAGAGAAGGAGAGAGAGAGTAAAGGAGAGAGAGAGATAAGGAGAGAGAGGGAGGGAAGAAGAGACGGAGAAAGGAAGAGACGGAGAGGGAGAGATAGAGGGGGAGAAAAGGAGAGAGCCCTCTGTATAATGGGAGCACGGCCCAGCTCTAAGATCAATCAGGTAAAAAGAGCGACAGAGGAGCGGGGGGAGAAAAAGAACGAGCAGAAGAAGAAGAAGAAGAAGAAGAAGAAGCAGGGGAAAAAAAGCCAAGCCACAGCCCAAAGCCTTCATATAACGCAGTAGGGTTCCCTTGGTAACCTGGATTTCCTGCAGTAGAGCAGCGTGGTGCTGAAGCAGCGCCGCAGCTCGCGGTTGGAGAAGATGCAGATGAAGGGGTTCACCCCGGCCTGGGCGAAGCTCATCCACACGGCCGCCGTCAGGTAGCCCCCCGGGACCACCGGGCCCCTGGCGAACACCCGCCAGTAGCAGGCCACCAGGTAGGGCCCCCACAGCGCCAGGAAGAAAAAGGTCATGATGTAGAACATCCTACTAATCCGCTTCTCCGTCTTGAACTCGTCCAGCACCAGCAGGCGCCGGCGCCCCGCCGCGTTGCTGTTCTGCCGGATGCCCAGCAGGGTGGGCGGGGTGGGGCCCCTCCCGAAGCCCGCCAGCCAGTTGGCCGCCGCCTGCCCGCTGGCCCCGGGGCCGTGGAAGGTCCAGTTCTGGCTGACGGCCGGCACGAACTGCACGGGCTTCATCTTCCGCCGGTCGTGCACGAAGAAGATGAGCTTGAGGTAGACCAGGTGGGTGGCCAGCAGGATGAGGGCCAGCAGTAGCATGAAGCCCAGCGAGTCGTTGGCGCGGAACGATCGGTGCTGGAACGTGCACTGGTCCTCCTCGCGGATGAACGAGTACGTGCCCACGTCCAGCACGGGCGGGAAGGCCATGGCCACGGACAGCGTCCACACCATGCACACCACGGCCAGGCACGTCCAGAAGGTCAGCCGCTTGGTGTAGAAGCGGTGGTGGGCGATGGCCAGGTAGCGCGTGACGCTCACGCAGAACAGCATGAACGCCGCGTGGAAACAGGAGAGCACGCCCAGGAAGGCGATCACTTTGCAGGTGAGCGTGCCGTACGTCCACGCCGAGCCATTCTTGACGGAGGTGAAGACGAACGGGAAGCAGATGGCCGAGCGCAGGATGTCGGAGGCGCACAGGTCTAGCAGGAAGTAGTACGGCGCGCGGTGCAGGCTCTTGTCTTTCACCAGCAGGATGGAGATCAGGAGGTTACCGACCACGCCGACGCCGATGATGAAGCCCAGCGAGGTCAGTTTGAGGAACGTGGCGAGCGGCGAGACGTTCTGCAAGATGGTGGTGTCCCCTGCATGGCTGTAGTTCGCCATAGATGGAGGAGGGATCATAAAGATAGCGGCTTAACAGCTTCAGCCAAGTATCATGACCTAGAGGCTGCTGGCGGGGACCATAGATCCATTGGGTGGTGTGCTTTGGAAGAGGTTTCCACACGTGTAGGCCACCTCTCCTCTAAGGCATCCTTTGTTCCTTTGTCTCATCACACCTAGAAATCCCTGAAAAATACCATCCGCCCGTCAGCAACAGCAACAGCTACATTAGCATTTCCGGCTCAAACCTACTGACTGTCTCGACTTTTAATCTACCCAGTGACGGGTGGGGGGGGGTGGGGGGGGGGGGGGGGGGGGGGGTAATCTAGGGGTGTCTTGAGATACACAATAAGGAAAGGATTCGCAGTCTGTCCGTGTTTTTATTGTTTTTTTTTTTATAAATGAAATGGTCGTTGGGTAGGCTGTTATATCAGCGTTGGAGTGGTAGGCTATAGTCGGTGCATTGCTCTGCTTCAGACGAAATATTCTGTGTTAAAACAACACCGAGAAGTAATTTAATCCTAACTAAATAGTTAGCGATAATACCATCTGTTGTCGCCTAAATGTTATACAGAATATAACACACACACATGAACGAACAAAAACAACGACATAAGACTCAAGCAACCACCACAACACAGCCCTGGCATCAATTGTGTAGAACAAAAGATTTGAAGTCGGCGTTGAATTTTGCTTTCGCGACTGAGAGGTGGAGTACTAAAGAAAAATGCAACCAAAATCTCCTGATCACACCCAACCCTGCAGAACAGAGAGGCTGTCTGGGCGAGGGATGGCTCGCCCCGGATTCGTGCATTGTTTCAAAGCAATGGCACAGAGAATAAAGCATCCGAGTGTTGGTGTGTGTGTGTGTGTGTGTGTGTGTGTGTGTGTGTGTGTGTGTGTGTGTGTGTGTGTGTGTGTGTGTGTGTGTGTGTGTGTGTGTGTGTGTGTGTGTGTGATTAACGGTTGACTGAATTGTGAGACTCAATAATAAATACCTTTTTTTTTCTCTCGGTAGAGCGTTCATTCAACTACACTTCTTATCGAATTCAACGCGTATCGCTGTTTCATTATAGGCTACAGTCTAGAATTGAAAACGACGAGTTGAAAAAGGATTCTTAAATATAAGTTACATTTTAATGAGCCGCATTTAACTCGATGCAATGTTGGGAAATAATGCATGCGATACCCCCCAATAGATACAGAAAATTGGCCATTCGAAACCAACAGTTCCTACGTATTTCGATACGACAAATTCTCATGCTTTTTCTATATACGAAATAGCCTATTGGTTTATTGCATATATAGCCTATGATTTAATTGAAGGAATGGCTTAGTAGCCTATAATGTTTTGTAAGCATCGCTCAATCGTTAGACAAGTCATTTACCTTGATTTATGTGTTTCAGTCGATGATGTTGCAAAAATAAAAATAAAAGATCACTGCCGTTGCATCTCAAACGGTAGACAGTTGGAGAAAGCATTCAGTGTAGCGAATCCGCACGTCCATTAGACAGAATAATTCCCAAGTATCCGCTATGAACTGACTATAGCACCAGAGATGCGTAGAAGACAAGGACGCGTCAAACAAGACAGTCAATGGGATCAATACAAAAAGCCCTACCTGCTGATAATCCTATTTAGCTATCCCTGGAGGCTATTTACATTGCAGAAGTCAGTTTGCTTTTAGAAATCTTGGGGTTTGTTGCCTGCCCTTTTTTCCACCACGGTGAATACAGTAAATGGAGCGGCTGGCGCATGCGCACTGGATCGCGGCGGTCCAAGACGCGTCTCCCTTGTCTCTTGTTGCAGCAGCAGCAGCAGCAGCTCCGTCTCACGGTAACATCTGCTCCATCGGGACGACATCATCCGTGCCCTCCCCCACGTCACTAATATAGTCGAGTAGGCCTACAGCCACTTTCATTTCATGTCATGTGCATCGATGTTCAAGTGTCAATAACCGTAGCCCCCCCCCCCCCCCCATCTATTTCTACATGGTTTAGGCCTAATAAACATGTCACTAGGTCTTCAGTCTATTTGTCCGGGGGTGAATTAAAGTAGGTCCAGGCTATGATTAAAACCAAACCAATATCTTTCTCTATAACTAATATAATTTTTTTATTATATATAAATATATTATTTTAATAATGTCAGTGGTAGGGAATTGGCTTCACATTGAGTTACACAAGGTTACAGTTCACCTCAATATATGTAGGCTACTAAATACACATCATGGAGCTACATTTAATAGTTATGAAAGTTGCATAATACATTTAGGGTACATGATTTGAATTCTGGAGTCTCCAAAACATTACATTTTATGGCTGACAGCTTTGACAAAGACAAGATGGAACTAAATTGATCCCAGAGGAACAACATGCATCATTTCTTCACTAACCTTGTTTGCTATAAAAGTGTATGCCTATAGCAGCATTTCACTTATTAATCCCCAACTTTCCCCCCAACAAAATAGAACCCAGAGATTAAAGAATGTTTAGGAAAAATACATTTCAAAGAGTATAACTCTAATGTAAACGTGTACTTTGGTAAAAAGGAAAGCTAGACACAAACTTAGAGGATTAATCCACCAATGTTCTTTCACACCTGCGACTATTTCACACCACTCTGGGGAACCGTTTCAGGAGTTCAAGCTAAGAGTGCATTTTTGTGTGGGAAGACAGTACACCTCTGAAAAGGCACAAGCAGACATTTTCATAAGCATCATATTTTATGATACAGACTCAGAAAGTATTGTAGGGCGAGGTGAGGGCAGGAAGGACAACAGCAACACGAACCAATCGGTGTACAGAAAGTAGGCAGGAGTCTCATCAATTATATTGCAGTAAGCTTTCTTTTAGAAGTTTACCAGAATTGGTAGGCATACATTAATCCCAGGCTGATATCATAGGCTAGTATAGTCAAATTAGGTGGAAATAAAGGGTTTGCACAAAATAAAAACAACCAGGCAATATCCTGTCAAGATTGGTTATTCGTTTAGCCTATTTGTAGGGATTGAAATGGTGACCCAGGTGGACGTCCATCAAAGTATCGCGATAGTTCCAAGCACATGTTGCAGTAGTAGGATTCAGTTTTCAGGTCCGTTCAAAGTTCCTGTTTTTAAGCCCGCAGATCCTTCCGCCAAATGCGTCTTCAACCATTTGCATATCGTTGTTGAACACAACCGTGTGTACCAGAAGTAAGCCACACCACGACATCACGACCCGGGCTAAGATATGCCACAGGAAGCCAACCTGCACACCTATCAAAACTGACGGTTTCGGCTCCGTGAGTACCAGCCAAGACAGGCACACAGTCCTACCACCGATATCACCGTTCCGAGCAACCACGCTATGCCATCTCCGGCGTCGTATGCCTCCGCTGGGGTAATGAGACTGGAAATCCCGACAAAAATAGTTATAACAGCATTTGAAAGTTCAAGTTTGGCAGCCATGTTAGCTCACAGCGACGTTGCGTCTGTTATCAGGAAGCGGCAGCAGAAGCGCGTGCGTCAGAGTCAGATGATAGCAACAGCGCGTAGTGACAGTACTTCCTAGTTTCACCAGCCAATCACATCGCGGCATCTATTCCATTTAATCCAATTTCATTTATTAATATTATTAATGAATATTTGTATTTTATCTATGTCCATATGCACGATTTTCTTTAAATGTAACTTTTTATTTGAGTGCAGAGAGAGTAACGTGGACGATTGGTCGACACCTGAGTTGATTTAAATGAGTCACAGTCGAACACATCCATAGTACTCGTGTTGACCTCATTGGTTTTCTCTTGTCTACCTCAGCTCTCTCTCTCTCTCTCTCTCTCTCTCTCTCTCTCTCTCTCTCTCTCTCTCTCTCTCTCTCTCTCTCTCTCTCTCTCAATGATTTTTAATAAATTTTTATGACTTTTATAACACGTTGTGTTGGGCACTAATTCCAAACAACTAAACAGAAATAAAGTCACTGCAAGGCTTTACATATGCATCTCAACAGTGCTGAGAACGGATGAAGTGGGAGTTTAAAAGGATATCTGCCAGGATAGATATAATTAATCTCCCCACGCCTTGTCTTCTGCATTGTGATGAACTGCACAAAAAACACATGTTCTCTCTGTATACATAACACTGGCCCTGCAAAATACTGTGTGTGTGTGTGTTCATTGATAGCTGCCAGAGTGGAAGAATCTGCTGGCCAAGCAATTGTTTTGATCTGTAACCCTGAATTGTTTTAGCTACCTTATGGTCAAATCTATCTGTGTGGCAGATACATTTGTATCATAAAATCAGTTATATAATAGTATTATATATCATAGTTATGTAAAACCTTACATATAAGTATGCCATACGGAATAATACTTTGTTTATTTTCTTGCATTGTTTTCTAAGTATATGCCTCCATGCTGTGTGGCACCCCAGACGGGACAGTTAGTAACCGGCACAGAAACGGCTGTGGTTAAAACCCGTTCAGGGCATCTTTTATTTTAACCACTGCAACAACAAAAAAAGTAAGAAAAGGGGTTGGGGATAAACAAGGGCAACCAAGGTTCTTCCCGGACTGGGGTATCTTCTCTTGCCGGGATCAGTCTTTGGACGGGGCCTGCGGAGGGGGAAACACAAGACAGCAGACGTCAGCCGGTGGGTTGTCAACCCAGGGAAAATGGGTTAGCTGGGGATAGCTTCCTTAGCTCCTCTTGTCCGTTCGGGAGTCCTCCACACGCAAGCCGTCTTCACATAATCCACTATGTTCTCTCTTCATAAAAGTGTTCGGCCAGCGGCCGCTTAGCATTCTTACTGGGTTGCCAGCTCCCACACCTCCCTGCCCGGTAGTCACTGGCAGGCTTAAGTAGGCCAGGAGTTGGTTGTTACTCCCAGGCCTGCAGCAGCTGTGAGTGATAATAGTAATTATCCACCACCTTTCCCAACTACATTCTACCTGTAGGTCTGTGCTGTCCGTTCTCAGCCCTTTGGGGGTGCTGAGGATCTCCTGGCCCTCCACTGCTGTTAAAAGATTGATCAAACCTAAAATAAACCATTTCATGAGCTGTGGTTTGTAACCGGGGAAACAGTTGTCCATGTTTAGCGAAGAACCAACACACATAACACCTCAACCCAAAGATGAATTTTATTCCAGAATTGGCTTCACATTGAGGTCAGGGCTTGAACCGCATTGGGAGTTTTTGTATTGGCCGGAGGGGATGATCCATAATTAATAATTATGTGAGGGGACATGATAAATGTGTCGTCCACTTCTTATTTAGGTGTTAATGTTCTTGACGCTATAATAAATAACAAAAGAAAAGAAAAAAAAACATTGCATTACCTAAATCAATCAGAAGAGAAAAGAGAGCGAGAGAGAGCGAGAGAAAGGCAGAATATTCTGAATCATACTCGCACCAAAAGGAAGAACGCATCACAAAGCGCGGAATAGGCAGGCCCGTGCATAAATCTTTTATAATGTCACAGGAGAAGGCGAAGATGAGTGCTTGACAATCACCCATCCTAGCATCACTGGGACAGTTGTGTAATACTCCAAAGGGAAACCACTTAATCCCTGCATTGTTTAAAGCCTGGTCCCTGGCCACTGTTTTCAGAAGGAGAATAATAATAGTAATAATAATAATAATCACAATCATATAACTGAAAAAAATCGTCTCCCTCTTGTCTCAATATTGTTTTCGACCATGCATAATATGCACTGGAGGGTTTTGTTTCCCATGGCAACGAAATCAGTGTGTACCATTGCTTAATGGACTACCTGTGAAATTTTGCCTACAGCTGTAACAACATGGAGTTAGAGCCACCTCCTTACATGCTGACATATCTGTTGATAGTAATGAAAATAGTATATTAAGTATTGGGAATTCACACAATCCCTGCCGTGTCTTCCTTTTCTGCAATGTTAAATGTTGACGAACAGACCAGAATGCATAAAGGTATTTTGCATTGTTATAAATCGTCTACTGTGTATTTCTTTCTGTAATTCTTTCCTGGGTTCTACTTTGTTTGAACTTGCCACCGGCTATCCAATATAAGTTGTTTTGCTGTTCTGCTGCAGTTTATTATTTTCCTACGATACCCAGAATGGCTTTCCCTCCCCATCTCTCTTTCATAAGCTATGAAGCCAAGGTGTTGCATTCTGGATGTATGAGGCTGATAGCGTAACTGGAATAGATGTGTCCTCTTGCTAAATGAATGATCCCTCTATTACTATGATAGTGCTGTATGTTCAGGACCAGCCCATGACTAGGTCTATTTTTGAAAAAGGTCTCTCTGGTATCTCATGTGATTCATTGAACTGCTGTAGAAGTAAAAAATAAAATAAAAAAAGTGCATGTGCCCTAGTATAAAACAGACAACATTTTTATTCTGCACCAAATAGCCCAGTAAATGGTAAGCCATGAAAAAAAAACACCATGTCTTTCCGTCGCCCACACGTCTGGTGCACGTTACCTATACTTACGAAGGACGATGCGATGCAGAAATATATTTCAGGCTTCAAGGAGAACCAAACCCATTGACATCGGCATTCAAAAATGGTTTCAGACGGGTTTTTTTTATATTATGGGGCAGGGCTGCCTGTTCCCCATTTAACCGCCCTTCAATTCAGTTTTAATAAGCAGATGACATGTGTGTCACATCACGGCTTAATTAGCAGGTGACCGGGTAACCATATCAGCCAATTAGAGGTTATGCATGCAATACCATGTGTTTAACGTAGAGAGATAGTCATCTAATGCAAACCAATCTACAGGTGGTGTCCGGGTTTGGTTCTGATTTTAAAGGGGGCACTAAAGGGGCCTCTGTCCATGGTGCTTGATTTGCTGTGCCTGATCCGCTGTCCATGGTGCTGATTCTGTAGCCCTCTTTGGTGTCACATGCATGCTCAACAGGTTAACCAAAGCCCATAATACTGTAATGATATACTATGGTGAACCTTATTTGGGTTTAAACTGCAGCCGCAGTAATAACCTAAAAATATATTGGGCATTATTCGGCGTATTGTTCAATAACTGTTTAATAATTGTTAACTCTCTTCCGGCATGCAGGCACAACTTGACTTTCTAGTCACTGTTAAAGAGGAAGATATTAATACAAATATAAAATGCACTCTTTAACTTTAATTAATTTGCTTTGACCAAGAATGTGACCAAGCATTGGATTATTTGCCTTATTACGTTTTTAAGGAGTTCAGATTGAAGCCAGATTCATACTTTCCACGATCGCGTGTCCCTGAGGGTCGGCTTTGGTCAGCGTGACGTAAATATCGTCGTTCGCCCATGTCCACTTGGCAAGCGCATGGCAGGCACTCTCAATGGCAGTATGAATGGAGCTGAGTGCACCTCCGGGCAACCGGTACAAGTCTGCAGCTGTCCACGGTACGCGGAAAGTATGTCAGAGCCTCAAGAAATGTGCAAGATTTATATAGTGATGAAGGAAATTCCATTATTGTTCATATATATTGTGAGAATCCCAATATGTCATCCAAGAGATTGACATTAAACAGGAGAAAAATCAGCATTTGGGCCTTTTTAAAAGTAATGTGAACGTTAAAAAACAACAACATGATCCTCTAACCTTGGCGCACTCCAGATAAAGCCACGAAGGTCCAAACAACACCTTAAATGGTTTATGTGCTGGCTCTCACGTGCAGCCTCCTTCATATCGAGGCCGCGTTCATGTGCTCCATATGGCACACTCCATTAATTTATAAAAGCGCGTGATGGTTTTTATGTGGAGAAAACATGTAACATTTGTATTGCTTGTTAGCGCGACCATTCTGACCCTTCTCGATTGACTAATACAAACACCCTTGAACGAGGTGGAAGCTTCCGCTTGGAGGCTGTGCATTATTGGGTCATTGCAGTTCTACAAACGGTGGTTTTGAAGAGCAATCAAAGCATTTTATCGCTACACAGCTAGCATTCAACCAATGTAGCTGCCTAGTGAATTGGCCCTTTAGGAAGAGCTAGGTGAAAGTGAGAGAGTGAAAATAGAACAGGAGCAGACTTGATCTCAGGGCTCTTAATAATAGGGAGTTTGTAATTACCCAGTGGAGAAAGAAACTGTTGAATGCATTACATTTATTTCAATTCCAAGAAAATGTCCAGATAGTGAAAACAGCCTGGCATCACAGGAAAAATTCCGTAGCCCTAATTGTGGAAACAAAGCAGTTGTTTAACAGGAGAGAGAATGTTTTCTCCCAGCTGCCACCTCACAGAAGCCCCCCTCGCTGCTCTCTCTGTCATGCATTATGTCCAATTGCCACCGTAAACAACCCATTAAGTGACCTATTTATTCTGGGCCAATTCTGCTGGCTCATTCAACCCCCCCCCCCCCCCCCCCCAACCCCCAATTACTTTGCCGGCAGCAACGTCGTCTACCCGGGACCGCTTCACTTTCACTTTACACTTTTAAATCGATACCCCTGCAGACCCTGGGAGATCTCTTTCATGTGCTGCTAGCCTCGGCGGTAGCAGTTCTCAAGGCCACCTTACACATGTTAGCCCCAGATTAGGTTTTTTGTGGTGGGGTTGCAGGAAGGCTGACTGACGGTGCATAATGCTGTACCGGCTCTCCGTGACGATTCACCATTGGTTTCAACGTTTGCGTGGTGACTAGATTGTGAGAGCTGGTTTTGTTAAATTTTATTTGATCAAATTTCTCTCTTTGGAGAACATAGGGAAATTGTTACCAATCATATCCTTTTCTTCCCCCGAAAGTCTGATTAAATAATGATGATGTTGCTGGATTTAACACTATCGCGAGTTGTGTGTGTGTGTGTGTGTGTGCGTCCGTGTGTGCGTCCGTGTGTGCGTGCACATGGGGTGTGTCTGTGCGTACAATCATCCACATGCAGCCTTTGATGCATATGATTTAAAGAGCATGAGTATTTACACGCTAGACAGTAAAAGCTCTCGCCTCGCTTTTTAACCTCAATCCAATTCCAACAAAAGGTTGTGGCTGCGATGCATTTCTCTCTCTCGCTCTCTCGCTCTCTCGCTCTCTCTCGCTCTGTCTGTCTGCCATGGAGTCATCAGCCGGGGGGCAAATTAAGGAGGCTGCTGATTGCGCTGAAGGTAATTACAGAGCCTTAGTCGATTTGCTCCGTCGAGCCTCAGTGTCTTCTTCTTTGGCCCCTGCGCTCAGGCCAACTGTAAATGCATCAGGGAAGGCTTCTGGCAACAGGGACACGATAGAGCTCCCCACTTCTTCTTTTTTGACAGTGATCCCATTTTCATGGTTTGAAAACGTTTGCGACCCCAATTTGTACATTTTTGTGCATCTGTGTCAACACACATTTTTGTTCAACCCCACCAACAGCAGCTTGTTATTTCAATGTCCCAGAGAATGTTTGCACATCGCACCACACTGCAAGTTATGAGCAGTAGTTTGCTTATGGCTTGATGAGACCTTTTAAACATTTTCAATCATCAAATATCTATAAGGCAGCAATGGCCCATGCAGGATTTGAAAAGGCTAAGACAAGTTAAATGCGGATGCTGACATGATCAAATGCACCAAATGTCAAGTTTCACTATTCAGGCAATAAGGTAAAACAAGATGACTCTTTGTTTCTATCAGCTGTAAATCATAAATCATAGAGATTGTAACACTGATGATCAGCTAGAGACTGAGTTTCTGGTTCATGCAGATATGTTTTTTTTATTTTTTTATTTTTTATATATGGTTGGTTCAAGGTGGAGCCAACAAAGTAAATGTGTGGCTGCGGAGTAGCTCACCCTGGTATCTCACATTGTTTCAGTAGCACAGACTCCAGTTTTATACCAAATGTAATGAAATCTACCATGCTTCAGATCTAATATTAGTCTGCTCGCTATACGAGGCTGCTGAGGGGAGATAGGCTTTAGCGGCTTACCGAGAATATTGAGAGTCTATAAGTGTGTTTTTGAAGTTCTCCTTCATCAAACGGCTGCTTTCGAGCACAGTCATCCCCTGTAACAGGCTGTGGCAGTGTGAGCATTGGCCACAGTCCGTCCATCCAGCTGTCCACATTCATGCAGTAAAGCATAGCATGAACATTATGACACAGACTGCAAATGGCAGCGAGCAAATCAGAAAGCCCCCCCCTCCCCCCAGCTTTAGTTTAATCAGACCTCTGAAATGGTCAACACATGTTTTTAATAACAATGTTAACAGTGCCAACAACAGAAATGTAAGCCATCATCATCATCATCATCAAAAGTAATACTTTTTTATTCAACCCTTAATGTATGTCAAAGCTGCGACAACGTACCAGTGACATCAGAGACAAGAACATAAACACATGTAGACCAGAGCCAAGAGCAAAACAGAACAGAAACCAAACAGATCGGGACCAGACCGGGACCAAAACATGTAGACTAATACATGTGGGGAAGATGTCAGCGGGGTGATTGATGGGTGGTTTTATAGTTGTCAGATGGACGGGGTGACTCAGCTGGTCTCCCAATGACTCAGAGGGATGTCACATAAGCAACGCGGCGGGCTCCGAACTAGCTGATGGCATTCGCTCACTCACTGGCCGGGTAAATAAATGAAACGATACGTAACAAAAGACGAGATTCACAAGGTCTCTGTGTTTCTATGAGGCTTCCATGCTTCCTGTTAGTAGGAATTATGTGTTTGTATTATGTGGTTTGAATAATGGTCCCCTGTGTGTGTGTGTGTGTGTGTGTGTGTGTGTGCGTGTGCGTGTGTGTAGGTGGAAATGTGTGAGTTCCATTTGCACAATGACCACTGAATAAAGACAGACCCTGTAGCCACCTATCACGTCAGCGCTACACCGATCTCAAGCTGACCTTGGAATTAACGCCTGCAGTTTCTAAGAAACGGAACAGTTTGATGCAAGCGCGAGTGTGTGTGCCGCCGTCGACCTCCGTTCCTTTTTTGAGTCTGAATAACCAACGTCAATATGATGGTTATAAAAACAGCATGCACTTTGAACTGTACTGACTCCTCTCCTCCATCACCACTGCTTGGCACCATATCGAAACCTGCTGCCTTGAATATAATAGTCCTTTAGAAATACTTGCATCATAAAAACATAACAATGATCAACGCACTACCAACTCGTCAATACACTCTCACTAAAGCTGTACTCAATTACTAGTTGTCGGTTTTGAAGTGCTGGTTAGCGTGAGTTTTTTTGTTGTTGCGGCAAGCATCAATATAATAAATAGAATTATAGGCGTAATGTAAATACCCTAGTTCTCCATATAAATTTCACAGTTGAATCATGGCTTAATGTGCCTGTTTTGTGGTAGCGGCCACAATAGTAAACAGTACAAATATAAAATAAAATCATCATCTAGTTTCATTGAATACTTCTCTGTCTATTTTGTGTAAAATGGTGATGTCCTTTTATTAGCACGTTGAATGGAAATCCTACTTAAGACCAATTTCAGCCTGGTGACGACGCAAAAACGCAAGTACCTTTTGTGCACGATGATGGGCTTCAATAGAGAACGTTTGGCGGGTTGCTGGGGCTACGCTGGAGTGTCTGGCAGTGGCTATGCACAGCACATGCACACACAAGCATGCACACGCACACAAGCAATCTCAGGGATTCATTAATGTAACCCCATGGAACCGTAGGTCACATAACTGCAACAGGGGCAATATGTCTTCCCAGGTGTAATTCAATCACAGAAGAAACGACAACAATAGTTGTTCCTCGTTTTTCATCCTGCGTGTTAGTTGTAGTGTTTCCTCCATTTCTGACGGGAGTATATTTACAATGCAAAGATAAAGTATCTCTCTCAACGGGTACTTTTTGTTTATTCTGGTTTCCTGAGGCTTCTGCGCTGCGATCTATAAAGACCTGTTGTTGTCTTTTTAGCACACAGGGATTAAATATATTTTTCACAAAGCACCAACATTGATTGCAGCCCACCGCGGAAATCCTTCTGGTAAATTTTCATAAAAAAAAAATATATAAAAATAAAATTAAGTGCCGACCAAGGAGAAAAGCTATTTTTCTTATAATAATACTAATAAAAAATGGTAACGGACTCCAATGCTTTACTTTTCTCCTTGAATTAAAGGCCAGAACTAGTGAGATATTGCTTCATGACTCCCCAGCAGTATTAATATAAAAGTTAATATCTAATACAATACGTTTCAGGCCATAATATAAAATCATATAGATATGGTTTTTGAATAAGAACAATTTGATTAAAGTGGCCTTGTTTGAGCAAATGCCAAAAATGAGTGGAATTAGATTCAGAATTAGATATTTGATTCAGAGGAGGTGAACGTTATACTTTTTCTTTGTGGTGGTGTGAAAGCAAATATGAAACGGGGTAGGAATTCCGCGCTGACATTTTAACAAATCCAAAAAATGCGCTCTGACGTGCGGCGACACACGGATGTCATCTCGCTGAATGTATTTTTACTCTTTGATCACATGCCATGCATAGAGAACATGAGCTGACAGCTGTTCACAGCTGTAACTGACCAGGGAAAGCAGGGTCTGAACCTCTGGCACACATACACATACACACACATACACACACACACACATACATACATACATACATACACACACACACACACACACACACACACACACACACACACACACACACACACACACACACACACACACACACACACACACACACACACACACACACACACCGTGTGTACCAGAGGAGTAGTAGGACACAACCTTGAAAAAAGCTATGTGATCCTCGGGGAAATTCTCTCTCCCCCCACCCCCTTCTCCTCTCGCCTGGCCTGTTTGTGAAAGCAGAACAATCCCCCCAGCTCGGCTACATCCATTTATCCATCCATCCATCCATCATCCCTCGGCCCATCCATCATCCCTCCATCTATGGGCAGGCAAAAGAGTGAACCCCTTTTGTTCATAGGCCATTAGTCGCACAGACAGATGTTTTCCCAGGAGAGAGAGCGACACAATGGCAGTGATAGGTGTGTTTACGTGTGTTTGTGTGTCCGTCCGTGTGTGTGTGTGTGTGTGTTTGCTCCCCAGTGGATGTAGCACTCTGTATGAATGTATACAACCCCCCCATTGCTCCCCCTCCCTGATGTATTCTTCTCTTTCTTTACCTGAGAGAGATCTATGGCCGCCGTAGATGCGAGTCCGAAGGCGGTCCCCAGCCATCACTCACGCCTGCGTCCGCTGGACCAATAGGTGAGTGGTTGATTTAGCACGCCACGGAAGATCAGATAAACGCTGTGGGGAAAAGAAAATCACGCCAACAATCTCCACAAAGTCTTTAAAAGCGTGTCACTGAAAATAGTAAAAGAAACACAATAGTGTGTGCTGGAATGTATAAAGACGGCACAACCGAAGAAAATGTTTTGACATTGTGTTTGAGAGGGCTAGAGTTGCATGATCTCATTCCACAGTTTTTAACCTTGATTGAAAAGAAAAATGTTCATAATAAGAACTATAATTGAGGTTGATTGCCAATTCTAGCAAACATGTTAAGCTAAGCTACGCTCCTCTGTTGATAGCAATTTCACATTCAAAAGTCGAATACACTCAGTGACCTTTTATATATAAAAAAGATAATCTTAGAGCTGTTGAAAGGACACCAAATACACCAAATATATGTATTTATTTTTTATTTGCTGAAATGTATAAACTGGTCGTAGACACTTTCTCCTCATTCAGTGTTGTTTACACTCCCCCGCACTGGCACAATATTCCATTATATATATTCACCCTTTTCTTGTCTTGTCACATTGATTTAGAAGACATTTACTCCCCGGTACGTACAAAACCATGGCAGATTAGATTGGCCTTCACCCCAAAGCTTTGATGCATTCACCCTTCCCAATTTTCTCTCTCTCTCTCTCTCTCTCTCTCTCTCTCTCTCTCTCTCTCTCTCTCTCTCTCTCTCTCTCTCTCTCTCTCTCTCTCTCTCTCTCTCTCTCTCTCTCTCTCTCTCTCTCTCTCTCTCTCTCTCTCTCTCTCTCTCTCTCTCTCTCTCTCCCCACTGCTCCCACCCAACAATCTCAATCTCCCTCACCCACAACACTCTTGTGGCGGTCGGACTAGCTCGTGAGCTTGCTAGCTTAGCCTTAGCATCAGCGCTCCCTGTCCTTGGCTCAACCTGCCCGCTGAAAACGAGTATACATTTGCATGCATTAGCGCTCTCCCGTGGCTAGCCCGCTACCCACTGTGCCGTCGAGTCTGATTAACGATCCGAGCCGTGCGCCACTTCTCACAGCAGTGGAGGAGGCTGCCTGCACCGCGCGCACATCAAACACCGAAAAATGCAACACATAGTAGCGTGTGTGTGTGTGTCGGTACGCATGTATATTCATGCATTTGCTGGCACACTTTATTCACAAGCACGGAAAGCGCACGTATACGCACGGGCTAGCCTCAGGCCATCTCATTTTCAAAAATAATCACTAAGGCTCTCTCTCTGTGTCTCTATCTTTCTCTCTCTCTCTCTCTCTCTCTCTCTCTCTCTCTGTCTCTGTCTCTGTCTCTGTCTGTCTGTCTCTCTCTGACTCTCTCGGAGAGATTCCCCTGCTTAATAACATGGAATTTTGGTATTCTGGTCTTCCCAGCAACAAATATGTACTGTTCTCGCTCCTTCTCCTCCTGCACAGTCCAGTCTGTAGAAATGTGTTTATGAGGTTGGACGTCGCACTGATCTGTACCGGTTGGCTTAATTGAGCAAAAATACAAATAAAAATCGGATTCAGGTCATAAGGAACAGGTAGGGGGTCAGGCTGTGTATTGATCCCGGGACCCTTCGGCTAGGAGTCAGACATCCATAGCCGTTCCACTATCTATCTGTGTCCATGCTGGTAGCCATTGAGGAGAGCGCCCGCAGTGTTACACGTAGAGTCGAAGGGAACAATGCAACTAATGGTAGTACACTTTAATTACAGCACGTGAGCACATTGAGCAAACATTCAGCCAGCACGCCAGGTGTGTGCGGTGTGATGCGCCGTTGTGTCCAAATGAAAGCATTCTTTGGGAACTGTTCACCGTGTGTTCCTTTTTAATACAATAATTCACGAATAACATGTTTGATGTTGGTGGTAAATTCTTGGTCACTTTACAAAAGAGTTTTGTAAATCTTCTCAACTCTGCGTTTGGCATAAGAGTACTATGTCCTCCACAATAATAAACTGTTGTTTTTCCGTTGTTGTTTTTGACATTCAGTGATCTTGAAGTATTTCAAATCACTGGGGTATGTGGCTACATTCTGAAACAAACACACACACACACACACACACACACACACACACACACACACACACACATACACACACAGTTCTGTTATGTTTACCAGCTGTTTGACATTCAACCCAAGGCGGAGGAGGTAAGGGCACGAGCGGAGTTTGGAGGAGACTGGGGAAAGGATGGGAAGGATACATTTATCCGTGGAAACCCCTCATCGTCTGTTGATACTTGGCTGAGTTGTGATTGGTGGAGCTCTATCTTTTCCCCCACCGCTACAGGCGCTGGAGCATCACACTGTCTTTTCTCTCTCTCTCTCTCTTCCCCCACTGCTACAGGCACTGGAGCATCACATTATCTTCTCTCTCTCTCTCTCTCTCTCTCTCTCTCTCTCTCTCTCTCTCTCTCTCTCTCTCTCTCTCTCTCTCTCTCTCTCTCTCTCTCTCTCTCTCTCTCTCTCTCTGACTCATGCTCGCTCACACAGTTACAGCTGGAGTTCCCCCCCCCCAATCCCCTCACCTTCTTTCTTTCTTCGTTTTTTTTAAGAATCGGGGGCAGCGCAACAGAGCAAGAGAGGGAGAGAGAGGCGGTGGGAAGAGTGAAACACACCCGGCAGCACTGTAGAAAAGTAGGGTGAAAGTTGTTTGAGGAAAATTACAGGGTATTGAGAAATGTTCAACACATTTCACACACACACCACTGTGTGTGGGTGCGTGCATGCGTGCATCGTTACAGTAAATGAGTGTTCTATAAGTGGACTCTCAGCAAACTGACATGGTCAAGTGTATCCTCATCACCCTCATCTTCAGATGGTCTCCTGGTCTAGGAAACATATTGATCACCCGTCCATGGTACCACCACAGGAGGGGGAACTCCATATTTGGTCGCCTGCAGTACAACAATGGACATGGTCCATTAACTTCCTATGATGGCACTTTGGAATGTGCAATTGATATATATATATATATATATATATATATATATATATATATATATCAGTTTGTACTTCTCATCATATCCAGTAATGCATTTGGTAAGGAATGTTCATGGGAGCAAATGGAGGGCTACCAGAGAACCTGCATGTTGACGTGCATGTAATGCATCTCTTTGCACATGTGTTGCGTGCATGTTTTATGTGTCCGTGCGCTTGTGTGTTAGCGTATAGCTGTGGGGAAAGCAAAGGCATTGTGTTTGTCTGAGTCTTGTTTTACTTTTTTGTACATGCGTTATGTAATGCACGTAAACAATGCATTCACTTGCTGTGACATGTGCATGTGGCCTTGTACAAATAGCGCAGGGAAAGAAATGTGAAGAAGGATAGAAATAAAGAAGACAAAAAGTGAAAAGAAATACAGACCGACAGAAAGCATAAGAGTGAAGGCTGATACACAGACAGAGAGGAGAGCTGGAGATGAACATGCCAGACATAGACACGAGAGCAAAAGAGTGAAACAGACAAACGGTTAAATCCGGAGCATCTTCTTCTTTATTTATTTATATCTTTCCGTCGTTTCAATGCGAGGACAGTTGCCGTGGCAACACAGCTGTACCAGCTCTCCTCCTCTTCTTCTTCCTCTTCTTCTTCTTCCAACAAAGCACAACACGGGCAAACGCAGACGCCAAACCCCTTTCATGATGATTTTTTATCGAGGCGGGATTCAAACCATAAACTCTCACGTTCTTAGGCTCGTCTCCTTTTTCCTTTTTATTTTCTTCTCCCTAGCACACCGTTTCCCTCTGAACCTTAAAGCGTGGAGATAGTGAAGCAGGGCCATTTTGTCAACAACCGCCCCTGTGTTTTTTTTTTTCCTCTCCAGAACCTTGGATTCTGTGACTAAAGGAGGAAGTTCAGTGGAGGTCATTCTATGCTATCTATGCAGAACAATGTTGACACAGGTTCAGCATTGTTGCTATGGGGATAGGGAGAGAGAGAGAGAGAGAGAGAGAGAGAGAGAGAGAGAGAGAGAGAGAGAGAGAGAGAGAGAGAGAGAGAGAGAGAGAGAGAGAGAGAGAGAGAGAGAGAGAGAGAGAGAGAGAGAGAGAGAGAGAGAGAGAGAGAGAGAGAGAGAGAGAGAGAGAGAGAGAGAGAGAGAGAGAGAGAGAGAGAGAGAGAGGTGGTAAGTAGAAAATAATTTGGATGAAGATGACTTGAATGAATGAATGATGAATATATTAACACTTTGTGTTATGACACCTGATTATGTTGCAAAATAAGGTTATTTGTGTATTCATTTATTTCAATGAGTAGCAGTGTTGCCTTGGGAACTTCTGCAAAATCAGAATTTTTGAGTCATTATGTTAATTTTTTTAATTTAGGACTGCTCTTAAAATATGGATTATCACACTTTCTTACCCGAGTTGCAGTTTGAATAATGGGAATAATTAAATTAGGATGTTTATCTGTTAGAAAATTAACACGGGTGCTTTTGTTCACTGAACACAGTTGGAGGCCTGTGACTCATTTGGAAACTTTTTTTGTTATAGTGTTTGTGTTAATCAAGAAGAAAGTTGTGCATGGTTGGGTCTGGGGTGGGCTGCCTGTCAGACACAACCAACAGCATAGATGGCTTTTAAAGCATTGTGTTGTGCCACAGTGGGAGGGGACGCTGCTGTGAAGTCATATGGTGGAAAATGACTCTTGATTTGTGTTGATTTTCAATAACACAACAAGCGCCTTTTGCACGCTTATTCGGTCAACGTATTACACAGGCCCTGACGGAGATCTGCGTAGGAAGGGTTAAAAAAAAGATCACAAAAATCAACGGCTCACAATTTATATTCCTGTCAACGTAAAGTTGAATAATTAAGTTGAATCAAGTTTCAAATTGGACTTTTACGATTTTAACATGTCAGCCTTTGTGGTTATTTGAAGTATGATTAGGTGAAGTTTCCTCATGATTCTAATACTGCATAACATTTGACTCTTTTGTAATTTAGCAGACACTTATGTACAATGCCACTTTCGACAGCGATCATTGAGATTCTAACCCCAAACCTTCCCAGCTTGGAGTCAAACACCCTCAGCGCAAGATGACCCAGTTATGTATATTTAATAGAGTAAATTAGCTGCCGATGCATTCAGCGCTCCAGAGCCGTACTCTCATTAGACCCCACCTGGTGGTTTTAACATTCCCCCTGCAACCCTGGAAGGGGGGGAGGGGGGGGGGGGGGGGGGGGGGGGAAGAGGTGCCCTCTGAGCCCCTCCCCCGCCCCTCATGTGCCCTCCCAGAGAGCACTCACACAAGGGTTTAAAGGACATTGAGCTCCATGTTATAATAATATCCATGATGAGATTGAATGAGTGAACACAAAATATTCTAACATTTTCAGGAGTGGAGCACTCGGAGTGCCATTCCCAAGACGTGGTTGGCTCACAGATGTTTGTGTTCGTACAAAATACCAAATAAACAAGCAAAAGACAACGGGGGATTTGCTCCAAATCCAACCATCAACCCATCATCTGAATAAACAGCACACGCGTTCTGCTGTTCTACCTTCTCAAAGGGGGACAGCCGTGGAGTGGGGCTACCCTCACTTTCTTGAGTGGGGGGGGGGGGGGGGGGGGGGGGTAAAGCTGATTTTGGGCAGAGCTGGAAGCTTTATGGCGGGCGGCGCCGGCGTTTGTTCTCCTTGGGGAAAAAAAGAATGGTTTCGAATTCATGCGTGATGCAGCGCTCCGTGGCTCGGCCGGTGTGTGACCCGCTTAACAAATACAGGGAGGGGACGGTGGGACCACTGATGTGATGTCTGCGTACCCGAGAGACCTCACTCAGAGTCTTCATGTCTGTCTCCTCCGTCTCGCCAGTGTTGGTTCAGTCAGGAAGACTCCTGTCGTCCTGCTAACTCTAAAAGTTGGGGTTCAATTGTTATGTGTGTATGCATGTGTGTGTGTCTATTCATATGCATCTGTGTGTGTGTGTGTCTATTCCTATGCATGTGTGTGTGTGTGTCTATTCCTATGCATGTGTGTGTGTCTATTCATATGCATCTGTGTGTGTGTGTGTGTGTGTATGTGTCTATTCCCATGCATCTGTGTGTGTGTGTCTATTCATATGAATGTGTGTGTGTGTGTGTGTGTGTGTGTGTGTGTGTGTGTGTGTGTGAGGGTTTTTTAAACATACTGAGGACAGAACAATCTCAGAAACAGTGTGTTGCCAGGCATCTGAAAATGTCCCTGCCGACTCTGTCACAGATGCACTGCAGTAGTGCAGGGAAGAGCCTGCATATTTACATACAACGGTTTCCACAGCCTGTGTGTGTGTGTGTGTGTGTGTGTGTGTGTGTGTGTGTGTGTGTGTGTGTGTGTGTGTGTGTGTGTGTGTGTGTGTGTGTGTGTGTGTGTGTGTGTGTGTGTGTGTGTGTGTGTGTGTGTGTGTGTGTGTGTCTTCCTATCATTGAGGCAACGCAGCAAAAAACGACAACCCTTTTGAGAAATATGTGCTTTCCCCCTTCAACTGTTTCTTTTCTATCGATGTATACCTACTGTCTGAATGTTGAGATATTTTACAAAAATAAACTACAATAGTGTATTTGTTTTGGGTTATTTATTATTTGAGAGAAAATGTTGTGATACTTGTTTATAATATAAGTTTATAACTGAATTTAGCTCTCTAGCATGTTTTGTAAAATCCCTATTCCAACTTAATAAGTCATAGAGCAGGCCTTTGTTATGTACTCCTGTTATTTGGAAGTGACAAATGTTCGAAATTCAACAAGTTCTCAACTAAAAGTTTGTGGATAGTTTTGCTTTCGACACCTCACCATCGTAAAAAACATTTGCCATTTTTCCGAACATTCAAGCGAAACCTCAGGGAATACATTGTGGCTCCATGGCTAGCGATAGAATACTCCTCTGCTCAAACCGTCAGTCAAAATAGACAGAGATGGAGAGCTGTTTTTACTTTCCTGTCTTGGGAGAAAAATAAGCACCAAGGAAAGCCAGAAAATAGCAGAAAGTAGACAATTATATCATATATATGTTGACCAAAACACCATTATTCTGGCTTTGGTATGAAAAAGTGACGCCAAATATCACTTGATTATATATTTTTTTAACATAAATGTATTCACTATTTAGTACAATTTCACTTTTTGTGATATGTTCATCAAGAAATACCTCAATGATTTTTTTTCATCTCCTCATCTTCATCTCTGATCATAATGTTAATTCAAATTTGAGAAGGAAGGGGAATGATCGGAAATGGATTGGTGTGGATGGTGTTGGGCTGTGGCGGGAGAAAGAGGAGAGGAAGGAGAGAAGAGGGAGACAGGGAAACAGGCCGAGGGGCTGTTTCCACTCTTGTGTCACTCAAGTTCAAATCAAGCGTTCTCTCTATTTCTCTATCTCTCTATCTCTATTGCTCTATCTATTTCTCTATACATGATCACCCTCTCACGCTGCTGTTTCAAAAACTGCACACACACATACACACACACACACACACACAAAACACACACACAAAAAACAAACAAGTATTTATTTGCATCAATTAGGAACAGCTGTCTTGATAAATCAACAAGATATCTTAGTTTTCTCTCTGTCTCTGTCTCCGTCTCTGTCTCTGTCTCTGTCTGTGTTGTTCGTTGCAGGATAGAGTGTGTCTGTACACACTAAGGAGTCTACATCTAGCCCAGAACTGTTCCACTTTCCTCCCTCCCTCCCTCCTTCCCTCTATGTTATCTCACTTTATCTCCAAACACAATACCGAAATGTTTCCTCAACCTCTCTTCACTTTGCCTCCTATCGCTCTTTTATCCTCCTCCGCAATCCTCCCTCACTTGCTGACACACAGTCACACACACACACACACACACACACACACACACACACACACACACACACACACACACACACACACACACACACACACACACACACACACACACACCTATTTCACACCTTAGCTTCACTTTCATTTTCCTGCACGGCTAGTAAACATTTGTATTTTGTAATATTGTTTTGCTTACCATATAGTGTTAAGTGTCATGTGTCTGTGCTATTATTGATATTATCTATGTTAGAGTTGGTTGGTAATGGCTGCACCTTTCCATGAGTGACCAGAGAAACAAATTGCTCTGTTATTTTCATTATTAACGTTACCGATAACAGGAAAACGGATGGGGGGCACGGGGGAGATCAGAGGATGTTTAATTAACACTCCCACGCTTCGTCCCTCATTTTGTTATTTTTAGGACTACAATGGCCGTCCTGTCGGCCCTAATGTTCTCGCTTAGAGGTAGCCAACGCAGTTCCAACCGATGCAAAAATGTGCCCGCTGCCACATTTAGTTTGTGCAGTCTGGTTAATGAAAGAATCTACAGGTTTAACAGAAAATAAAGATTGTCACAGACTCTCTCTGATGTGCTTGAGGGTGTGTGTGTGTTGTGGGGGGGAGCTGGGGGGGGGGGGGGGGGGGGTTAAAAGAGAGAGAACAATAGGTAAATAATGAAAGAAAAAAAGAGACAGGTAGAAAGGAGGAAAGGGATGAAAAGGAGACGACGAGAGAGAGACAGAAAAGAATGAGAGATAGAAAGTAATGACATATATAGGTAGAGAAAAAGAGGAGATGTAGAGAGCGACAGAGCCAGAAAGAAGAATGAGCTAGATGGATACGAGATCAGAGCAAGAAAAAGATGGACCAAGAGAGGTAATGAGAGTTGTGTGTGTGTGTGTGTGTGTGTGTGTTGGTGGCAGTGTGTGAGTCTGTGCATCTGTATGTGCGTGTGTCGGCGGATGCATGACCATGTGGCCAGAGTGGGCAGCCCGACTGACCTCCCAAGGGGGGGGGGGGGGGGGGGGGGGGGGGCTGGAAAGTCAGTATTAATCAGACCCAGAGGGACCTGGCCCCAGAGAGCACTTTTACCCCGAGGTAAAACTGAAAGAGAGAGAGAGTTGGGGTAATGGAGGGTCTCTTTTAATAGGAGGCTGATGTGGACAAAGAGAGACACAGTTAAAAAAAAAAAACATTTTCACCTGTATTTCGTTGCTCTTTAAATCTGCACAATGTAACTTTTCTACTGCAGCTATTTACTCAATAAAAAATGCATCCAGGACTCTAGGGATTTGACTCCCCCCCCCCCCCCTCCCCCACACACACACATATGGGGTTGCTTTTTGTTTTTGTTGCTCTGTATTAAGTAATATTATATAAAATGATGCAGTGGTTTAATGGTTGGATGCTAATAGGTTAATGGTTTAGATGATAGAGGCTGTGAAAGCAACAGTTTGATTCATTTTTAGACCATATTTTACCATTTCCTTTTGTTCCATGAAACAATTAAAGGAATTAAATATACTTTGTCTCTGTGTGTATGTGTGTGTGTGTGTGTGTGTGTGTGTGTGTGTGTGTGTGTGTGTGTGTGTTTATGTGTGTGTGCTTGCATGTGCACATCTTGAGAGAGAATATGATGAACCAGGCACAGGCTGGTGTTGACAGAAGGCCATTTGACTCTGCATCGAGACACATTGTATTCTAGAACACCTTGTCTGCACATTTTCCCATGTGATTTAAATACATAAGCACACACACACACACACACACACACACACACACACACACACACACACACACACACACACATACACACACAGGTGCTCAGAGGATGATTAACAATGTGGACAGACGTGCCTGTTACCCAGTCTTATGTGTGTACAAGCGCATGCGAAAATGAATGCATCCACACTTTCTCACACACACACACACACACACACACACACACACACACACACACACACACACACACACACACACACACACACACACACATGTTGGTATGCAGGCACACAAACATACACGCACAAATGCACATCATGCACTCACACATGGATTAACATTCACGCACACGACCACGCCCACACACACACACACAGCTGATTTAAGGTAGCCGAGCTGCTCCACAAAAAATCGATCCCATCCAGGGTCACCTCATACACCCCACCCCCACCCCCTTTTCTCCCTCTTTCTCTCTCTGTGTGCGTCTCTCTCTCTCTGTCTCTCCCTTTCTCATTCTGTCTCTCTCGCTCTTTCTGTCTCTCTGTCTCTCTCTCTCTATCTCTCTCTGTCTCACTCTGTCTCTCTCTCTCTGTCTCTCTCTCTGTCTCTTTCTCTGTCTCTCTCTATGTCTCTCTATGTCTCTCTATGTCTCTCTCTTTCTCTCTCTCTCTATGTCTCTCTCTCTCTTTCTCTATGTCTCTCTATGTCTCTCTATGTCTCTCTCTGTCTCTCTCTCTGTCTCTCTCTATGTCTCTCTTTCTCTCTCTCTCTATGTCTCTCTCTCTTTCTCTCTGTCTCTCTCTGTCTCTCTCTGTCTCTCTCTCTCTCTCTCTCTCTGTCTCTCTCTCTGTCTCTCTTTCTCTCTGTCTCTCTATGTCTCTCTCGCTCCGTCTTCCCCTTTGACATTCAGCAGCAGTGTCCCCGCCTCACCTTCTCCTCCATCCACGCAGGGGAGCTTTCTTCTTGTCTTCTTTTCATTTTTCCCATTCTTCCGTTTATCACCCGCGGCTCCTCATCGTCCTCCGTTCCGCCTCCCCTCCTCTCCCCTCTCCTCACCCTTCGCTCACTCGCTTCTCTCTTTCATTTCCCTCCTTTATGTGTTTTCCAATACGTGGGTCGCTCTGCGCCCGATCGTTTTCCCTGAGGATGGATTTGATTGGTCGTGACTGATATGGCGTCTGGACAAATACAGAATCTGATGGCTGCAGAGATACATATATATTTATATATATATATATATAGAATCCATACCAAATGTTGCTATTTGTCAGTGTGTATATTTGTGTGTGTGTGTGTGTGTGTGTGTGTGTGTGTGTGTGTGTGTGTGTGTGTGTGTGTGTGTGAGTATGTGGTCTTCGCATGGGTGCACATGGTCCTTTGTGATTGTGTCCATGCACCCATGCATGTGAAAGCATGGGCTTTTGTATCCTATGCATCTGCATACATATGTGCGTGGGCCCGCATGTGTGCGCGTGTGCGTGTGCGCACACACCTGCATGTGCGTGTGCCAGGGTGTCTGTGTGCATGTATGTGTCTGTGGGAGGAGGGAGGAGGGAAAGGAAGAAAGAAAGAAAAACTAAAAGAATGGAAAAGAGAGAGTGGACGAATGATAGGAAAACTGAAAGAAAGGAAGAGGGAAAGAAATAGGATGGAAACTAAATGTCTGGCACACAGCTGCTCTCTGGGATCTGGCTGGGTCTGGTTCCTTCGGCTGTTTACCAAAGTGAAAACTCAGAGTTGAACTCCAATACATTTTCCGATGTATCTTTCGTTTCACTGTATAATACACAGAACAATAATGTGTCGCCTTTGCCTGTTAAAAGGTTACTTTTGTTCAATGATTGTGAAACAACAAGGTTTATAGTTTGAGATTTTTTTGGGAGAAACATCAAAGTGAAAGTGAAATCAATTTTAAGTTTGTTTCAATTTATTGAGAGAGAGAGAGAGAGAGAGAGAGAGAGAGAGAGAGAGAGAGAGAGAGAGAGAGAGAGAGAGAGAGAGAGAGAGAGAGAGAGAGAGAGAGAGAGAGAGAGAGAGAGAGAGAGAGAGAGAGAGAGAGAGAGAGAGAGAGAGATGGTTTTTACACTCGCCGTCAAATTTGGCTTCGACATTTAGGTCAGGCCTGCCCTCTAACTGGCGTCCAGACAGATTTACTGTGTGTGGGGGTCTTTCACATCCGCCAGCCCCTTCCTGTCTCTTCAGGCCCTGACCGGTCATCTGAAACTATACCCTTAACCTTTGACCTTTCCCTCCTCTCCCCCTTTGTATGCTCTTAATCCAGTAAATCCAGTAAAACATGTCCACAGCCCCTTGATTTGATGAGAAAAAGAGAGCGAGAAAAAAGCTAAAAACCTCTAGTGGATGGCAATTGATGGATGCCGTGTGTCCCAGTTAGGCTGCCATAGTCCTTTTTGATAGGCCGCCCCTCCACTGATGGAGAGTAAGTGACACTGTACTCCTATTAAAAGTGAGTTGTATGGCTCAGAGGATGGAGAGACAATTGAAACTGCTGTGTTGCTATGCAACAACAGCAGGCCTTGTATTTTGGGTTCACATAAGGTTGACCAGTGATTCAGGCACAACCAAGCCGTTCAACCTAAACAGCGGCATCATTTAATTTTGTTTGAATCAATTTACGTTTTCATATTCTTCTTCATTGTACATGCTCAGTTACACAATTGTTGAAATGCTTTTCACTCTAGTAACTAAGACATACGTATAGCCCTAACTAGTTCTTGTCTTTGCACATAGTAATTGAGTCTTACATTTTGTATTTCATTATATAAAAATTTTAAGCCTGAAACTCATTTCATTGCCATTAATGACCACCAATGTTGTTATACTAATGTGCACATGCCAATAAAGTCATTGAAACTTGAGTCATGTGTTTTACAATGCGGCCCCCATGGGGGTATTGTGCCCGTGTGCAGGGGCCCCATGTGGTATTAAGACTCTTGTTTAACACCAGAAGTATTCTGTCTATCACCAGTCGTGTCCTGGGGATGAGGATGGACAAAAAGTGAGCCAGCCAGCCAGCCAGCCACCTCCCCGGTGGTCTTAACGCAAGTTTAGGACAAACGCAGGGTCTTTTTTATTTATTTTGTATTCGTTTTTCTGCAGGACATTTTCTCACCAAAGGCACGTCTCATCGCATTAGAGGGCTCAGACGCAAGACAAGCACGGCCGAACAGCACATCGTGATTCATTCTCCGCAGCAAAAGAAAAAATAGAAAACATGATCATGACAAGGCAATTGAATCCTGGGCTGTGTTGCAATCGGTCCATGTGTGCCTTTATATTAGTGCGCCATTAAGGGTGTCACCATTTTGTATTGTTGTCCGAAATGGGGCTCTGTTGAAGTTGGTCCACTTGTGTCTTATATAGTGCACTATTTAGAGTGTCAGCATTTTGTAATGTTGTCCGAAATGTGGCTCTGTTGAAGTTGGTCCACTTGTGGGCTATAGGGTGCACTCTTGAGGGTCTCAACATTTTGTAGTGTCGCTGAAATCTGAGAAATTCCCCACATTGTGCACTACTTAATACCCATAATGCATCCTCAAAGAAGTGTACAATGTCTGCAAACTTATTTCAACACTATATAACATGATGCATAGCAGTTTTCAATTTCATTGGATGAATCCAACATAAATGGTGTGGCACATCACGTTATTTCTGTTGGTTTATTGTTTTACTTTTTATGTTACTTGATTAAGGTATAATTTTATTGTTATGTAGCGCATATTATCCAAGTAGGATTATACTGTTTCTCACTAATTGATACTACTGGTTTGTATTAATTAGACGTTGTGACGTTGTGATTTGTTTTTCCAACCCGTCACCCGTTGCGTAAATATATGGTTGTTAACAATATGATTATCACACTCCGTAGACAAGATAACATTTTTTATTTGGCTGATATATGAGTGAATTGTATCAACTTGAATTAGTTTGCACCGACTTTTAAACCACCACAGGCAGTGGTGGTTAGCATAGCCCCTTTCCCTGTAAGATGCATCGTTTCACTTTAGTTCCTTACGCTTTAATTGTTACCGACTGGAATGTTCTAGGATTGTAGTTATGGCTTATCATAGGAGGGACATGTGAGAGATATGTTCGTTGTATAGGAATATTATAAGGTGGACTACTGACGCAGCTCTATACCGCAATTAGCGCTGATTAGCTGGCCAATGGAAGGCGGTTACGCCCCCTACATGCGTGCGCACTCGGCTCCCAGCCAAATGCCGAGTTGGTGACAGTAGCAGCGGCGGTAGCATCACGCCTGGGCTCTCTCACAAGCGTTTCCGAGAATGTCGAGTCACCGAAGGCAACGCTCCGTGCAAGAGGAGTAGGGAGGGAGGGAGGGAGGGAGGGAGAGAGGGAGAGGTGTATGGAGGAAACATGAGGGCAACAAAGGGAGATTAAGGACAGAAAGGGGAGAGCAGCAAAACAGTGGTATAGGAAGGGGAACATTGGCGGGAGAGAGGGATGGAGGCAGAGGTGAGACGAGGTAAATTGGAGGATTTGCGCCGTCGAAGACGAGCTGGCGGGGTCGAAGGTTACGAGGTGCTATCGACGCCGAGGGTTAGACAGGATGGCGAAGTGGATGACACTTCGCGTTCCTTGCTGTGTGCGGGTTATACCCTCGGTATGGAGGCGTCACACACACACACACACACACACACACACACACACACACACACACACACACACACACACACACACACACACACACACACACACACACACACACACACTAGAAGCGTGTATTACTGTAGTTTACCCGCATTCATCCTTCTTTCCCCGATTGTGCACATCTTTATTCATTACAAAGATGACTGCCCCAAGAATAATAACATAATAATTAAGTTCTCCATATCGGTGGGCATATACGTTTATAATGCAAAATGGTAATCACGAATTTAAGAATTAATCCGATAACGAGGCTTCCAATTTAGTTTTAGCTTGATGGCGTTATGCATTTCTCGACATTGTTGATTATGTAGAATCGACTGCAAAAGCTACAGGCGAGAAATGCCCAAACGTGGACCATTAGTGCCATCTAGTGGTATTAAGGCGACATTACAACTCGGTTTCTGTGACCAAAACAGTTGTTCTTGGTGTACATTCAAATTGTAGGTGAAAGTGGACCGGAGGACTCAAACTAAATGGTTGACCGTTTCTTGAAGAAAGTTAGTTAATTTGAAAAGTAGTAGGCTAGGCCTACTTTATATCAATCCATTGAAACTGACATATTGATAGATAGATAGATAGATAGATCATGATGATCACAGATATACAGATTGACAAACAGTAATCTTTGTCCATTCATCCCCTCTCCACCAACAATCCCAGTAGCTCTGCCTGGGCCAGGTCTGGGCTAGCGGCCAGTCAGCTAAAGGGTTCCAGTTTAGATATGGGTTCGACCTTACAAAAGGTCACAGCAACTCAGACAGGATCAAATGGACTTACACCGGATTGCAGTGTCGCTCCAAATCTAGAGCCAGAGCCAAAGACGTCATGCGACATTCCCTCACATGTCATAAAGCAGGTTGAACGCAACAACGAATTGAAACAAACCGACTAAAAAGCATGGGCGTAACCAGGCATTATTTGGGGTGGGTTGTATGCCCCCCCAATACTGAGAAAACATGAATCAGTCTCCCCCATTATACAAAATATGTGAAACGTTTCCTCCTTTTATGAACCCGGTCAACAAATCGGTCTCTTGTTATTTCCTATTTATTGACAATTTATTACTGTTTGTTGAGGAAAGAATAAATGTGTATCTTCTAAATGTGCACATTTTCATATGTAAATGTGTTAGATTGTGGCAAAGGCAGGTAAAGGAATACCATGGTTACGCCCTTGCAAATAAGCGAAAGATAAAAGCAACAAACAAAGAAAAAGAACATCAAACCGAACAAAACAAAGCACAAACAAAAATCTAACAATTATTCAAATATTAAATATTGTGATGTTTTTCGTTGTGGGAATATGTGTCTACGTGAGTATTTTGACTCCATATGGAAATCTTCATCATCGTCATTACTTATCATGGAAATAGACGGTCTGACAGGTATTTGAAGGCCATTCAATTCCCATGACTGGCATCTGATATCCACTGGTTGGCTTCCATTGAGCACCGGCATTAATAGCCTGCGTCACAAGATATGTTGGCTGACTTAACTGGTTTTAAATAAGCATGGTCTGCATGGAGCAGCCTCTTGATGGCGCTGTTTTCATAATACAAATGTAATTTAAAAATGTCCAGCAACAAGAAACATTTTCTTCAAAATATCAAAAACCTAGTCAAATACGTTTTTCTGTAGTTTTTATTGTTGCAACTCTCGGGTGATTAAATTGTTTTTTTCTTTTTGGTTTTTCTCTAACCTTCTGTTTGAGGAAAAGGTACAGGTCACCTAAAGTTCAACTAGGCCTAATCAAGACACTGAAACCATGGCACAGAACAAGTATATGACTCAGTAACAGACACTCAGTAGGCCTATCTAAATTACTACTAATACTGATCTATAACCGTTTCCAATGCTAAGTTATATGAATTATTCATGCCTGTTTGAGGTACTCAAATCAACAAGTAGACTGCCTGGTTTGATGTATTTATCTGGAAATGTATTTACTGCAAAGTCTTTTGGCAGACACTTTTATACAAAGCAACTTACAAAGATTATTTTGTTTTCATGTTGTCATTTGATATCTGTCATGAAATGTGAGGGTTGGGCAGCTTGTTTAAGCATGCTAAAAGGTACAACTCAAAAGCGTTCTACATGGGATCAAATCACGAGATTGATTGTGTCAATATCTTATGTCATTTAGTAACTGTGAGAAAATATCCAGGACACGTTTTTTTGTTTGTTTATGTTGTAATCTGCCATTGAGATGAAATACAAGTACTTGTAGTCTGTGAGAGGTGTAATCATTTTATTGAGGAAAAGCCAGAACAGCGTAGAATGCACCAGAAAACACCAATGTCTCAAACAAACTGACCTAATTCAATGGATAAAACATTGTCACCTATTCCTTTTGGTGAGTTATGTATACCAAATGTTATATTGGACCCATAACAAATACATAACGCACTTACATAACACACAACTTTACTTCGCTTTTACAACTTCACTCTGACAACTAGCAACCATTCCATTTGTAAAAGGAACCCTATAATACACGTATCACAACATCAAAAACAAATACTTAATATGAAATGATTAACAATGTGTTTTTGTATTTCTCAGCTAGTTCTCACTAAAGCAAACCATCTTCACTCGTGCATACATTTGATGACCCTATTAGGGTCATCAAATGTATATGTATATATATATATATATATATATATATATATATATATATATATATATATATATGGATTGTATACAATACATTACATTACATGTGCAAGATAACTAGTTGTGACCACCCGGGAAGTTTTATTGAACAAACTTTGAAAAAGGCAAAACTGGGAGCACTGGGACTTTTGAAACACCTGTGGAAAGACCTGTGGAAATTTTGTTTGAAACAGTTTCATTGAAATAAATAAAGGGGACACTCAACTGTCTAACCTGCACAACGTACATTTTTTGTAAAGTGAACAGTGAAACTAACCTGCTACACACACAAAAACATACGCACTCCTAAGTCTGCTACACATTCCCTTTCAACCAATGCCTCCTGCCTCCTCCACTGAAAATAATATGCACAAAAGAAAATAAGCACAAGGAAAGTATGTACAGAGCAAAGCATTTTGGGAAATCATAAAGAAGGATTGCAATGAAGAATAATGTGACTAGAATGGCATAAACTAAAGTTGTTGTCACTTGACGTGAGGAACAAAAGGCACGACACCACTTCTTCTGCGGAGAGGAATTTAATCTGTCCTGAAACTGAGCTGTTGATTGGTTTAACTTTTTTGGTTGCCCAACTGTTAGGTCATCTAATTGGTTACATGGGTCCTGATATGAGCCTGTTCTGTCCTTTGGTTTGTTGAGGGTTTCCAGATTTTTCTTCATTGAGCGCTGTTGGGTCTGACGTAACGATGATGATAAACACAGTTCAGTGATTAATCCATTCTCTTCCAGCATAAAGTTTGAAGTTGGGTCATCGGACTGGTGAGTTTGTGTGGTTTTGGCTAAGGACTGTTGGCTCTGTGTCATATGAGGTTCATTATTTTCTTTGATGGAGATTTGGTGAATGTCTTGATTGAAATAATCACGTGAATTGAGATCTCGCTGTAATTCATTGAAACCAACTGTGTCTTCAATGCTAATGCGGTCACAACTATCAATTATACAAGCCTCATTAGTGACTAAATTATGCCCGATGTCTTGATTTGAAGTTGTGCAAAATGTTGGATCTTCTGGCAAATTTGTGGCAGAAAAGACATCAGAGGTCAGGTTCTCCGCCATAACACCTTGTGATACATCACCACTCACTCCCATCATATCTTCTGAGCCACCAATGACACCTTTCCAATTTAACACCTCTTCCGAAACCTGTTTGTCCGACTCCTGACCAATTCCGCCTGCGAATATGCCAACCTTCTCACCCGGCTGTATTATGCACTCAAATGACACTCTTTCTCCCGCGACTATAGCGTCTTCTATTCCCCCCCGGAATTCCCCCTGTGGAGGGCCATCTGCTCGTAGTGACACCTCTCGTCCCTTCCATTCTCCAGGTGCTTGCTCCTCCTCGGTCCGCCACTCCTCAATGATGGCCTCCATTTGCCCCTTTTCAATCCCTCGCTTCCCATCTCCATCCCCCACCTCAACCTCCGAGATCTCAGGTGGGTGTCGCGGATCCCTCGGAACGCCACTCGTCGCCGCGAGCGTCTCCTGGAAAAGGTCATTGGGTGGTGTGATCCCACCAACCGCGCGCCGATCGCTTTTCTCGCTCTTAAGATATTTCTCTGCCTCTTTTTTACACTTCGAGTCCATTGCTTGCGAGGGGCCGGGCTTGTGATCATCCGTCTGAAACGGTTTGATTTCTTCGCCTTCCCCCTCATCTCTTTTCGTACCCGTTTCATCTTCAAGACCTTTTAATGAGGGGTTGTCGCTCAAAACCTCTCCGTGCGTTTGCACTGATGTGCATTTTATCTGGATGTTATCTGTGTCCATTTCTCCACACAACTCATGTTTAAGGGTCGACAGTTTCGTGTCGTTATTCTCGCTAGCTCCCTCCTCTATTCGACTGGACGTTGATGACCCCGGTCCAGTGGATATCAGGTCCTTGGTCAACACCTCCAGGCCTGGGTTCTCTGCCTCACTCTGAATGTGTGGCACTTCATCTTGCGCAATCGGGTCTAACCGGTGGTCATGTGCTTCCGAATACATCAATGTGAGGTCCTTGGCTGCCTTCCCTAGATCTGTTTCAAATGAATTTGGTTGGAAAGAGTTTTCATTGTTTGGCAGTGAATCTCGTCCCTCTTTAATCTCTCGGTTGAGATCCACTTTAACACCCTTCTGTCTCGAAGCACCATCGTTACTTGTTCCATGTTGTAAACCGTCCACCTTTCTCTCTTTTCTCTGGAACGTATCCTCTGGTGTCGTGTCGCAGAGTGCTGACATGTCATGGTCAAAATGATTCACATTCATCTGGCTTTGTGAAGATTTTGTATCCTGAGCACTCAACTCATCCGCATTAAATGCATTTGTGTGCGGCCCTGCTTCTCCATGATGTGTTCTTTTGTGTTTTAATGCCGTTCCGCTCTCTTTATTTGGCCTGAATCCCTCACAATCCTTATCACCTGCTTCCCTCTGGGAGCATTCAGTATTCACTGTGTCCCGTGGCCTAAATATCTCCTCTCCTGTATATCCTTCCCCTTCTGTGGCATGCATTGTGAGCCTTATTTCCTCCGCTTCTCCTCCTCCTCCTCCTCCTCCTCCTCCTCCTCCTCCTCCTCCTCCTGCGCTACCACCTCGTCTGAATGGGGACAACACCGAACCCGTGCGGTCCTTTGTCCCCTGTCCTTTGAATGCCTCCCTAAATGCCAGCGCGTCGTATTCCGAGTCGCGTATGATACCCCTAACCTCTTCCTCTTCTTCTACCCCACCGCTTTTAGAAAGACCCGCGCCGCGCCCCGCTCCCCTTGAGATCCTATCAAAGTCGCTGGCATTCTGAGACAGCGCCGCCGCTGTCATCTCTGTTGTCCCCCTCTCCCCAGAGCTCGTTATCCAGTCACCCGTAGAGGCTCTGAGCGGCTCTCTCCCTTCTCCTCCTCCTCCTCCTCCTCCTCCTTTTTGTGCTCTTATGCCTTCAGTGTCTCTTGTCTCCGGGGCGACACACTCGGGCCGCCAAGTCCCTACGCCATCCTCTGAGCTTTCGTTGTTGTCCGCAGCTGTTGTGGTGGCCGTTCCTGCCCTGCTGGGCGCCTCTTCCTGAGGAGCGTCTGCCACGGAGCTCCCCTCTGGCTTCAGTGTCGTGTCACGAGATCCAACCCACACCCACGCTGGCTGCCTCTCCTGGGAGTTGAGGTGCCGGGCCAGACCTTCACCGCGTGATACTGACACCGGTTGCACCTCGGAGACAGGTGCAGAGTCCGCTGCTAGCTGTTCCAAGGGGGATATCGACGTGGCCCTCTGCAACCAAACGGATTCCGGAACGCCGGAGTGATCGTTGCGATCGCCGCCGTCAATGAAGCTCTGCCAAATATCACACACAGATGGCGAACCGTCATCGACGAGACATTCATCTTTTGCATTGATGAAGGCCTGCTTCGGATCGCCCGTCGACGGTGGATCCTCCTCCGTTGAGGGTTTTGACACAACGTTCTGGATCGTTCCCCCACTCCGACGTTCTTCCTCCTCCTCCTTGGTACCCCACCACTGTGGGTTGTCGCTCCTCCAGTCCAGTGTCAACAGAGGTATCTGGTGGTAGGTGGGCAGGGCCTGGGGGCCCTCGGCAGGCTGTTTCTGGCGAGGAACGACGACGGAGGAACCGTCGGAGATACCTCCCGGAACTGGCGTAGATTGGTGATGGTTTTGATGAGGACGATGGCGTTGATGATGATCAGCGGGGGCTTGTGGTTGCTCCGGTGGACTGTGCTCACACAGGGGGTCTTGCACACGGGACAGTCGCGCTGCCTTGCGTCTATCTCTCACGCTGTCAATCTGTCAAACATAGATGAAAGCGGGTCAAAGGTCAAAGCAAAGGGATTTGCAAAGTTCAGCCGTTTGCTCAAAACACTTGGCCAAGCACAGCGATTACGCATTCCCTTTTAAAGTCTCCCCCCCCCCCCCCCCCCCCCCAAACAAGACAAAAACGTAACCTCAGCAGATTACGTAATGTGCTACTACATCTCCAATGATTTAATCTCTGTGTAGTTCACAGGGGCGTTTATGAATCCTGCCTGCTCTGACATGAAGTGTAATGACGCAAGAGACGGCGGTTACTGTTGCAAACGCCTGCCAACATGCCTCCTTTGCTTTGCATCATCACAGTTACAGCCCCGCACAAGTCACAGGCTTAAAAACAGTATTAATAGGAAGCACATGACTGTTCTGAGAGAATGCATGGCATGTTCTCATGTGTCAGCAAGGCAGTCCACATTGCAAGAAGAGAGGCTTGGTTATGGAACAGGATGCATATTCATTTGTGCGTTCTAGTTCACTTTCACTCATAAAAAAGGAAACAAAAACAGCAGAGTTGCAGCAGTACTGCGAGACTAGACTCCTGGATTTGCATGTCATGTATATGTTCATACAAAATATGTTAGCAGGGTTGTCAGAACCACATTTCTGGTTTTTTAAACAAAAGTGATTTGTATAGTTTATGATTAACCTCACCAGAAGGTTGCCATCTTGGAGTATCTCTGTGGTGTCAACTTTCTTTCGGCCAGCCGTCTCTGCTTTTTGTTGTACTAGGTCTTCTGAAACTATAAAATACCCAGAATCAGACTTACGCACAATGTGCACATTTGTGTGCATAGTACGCACACAAATAATTAAATCCCTAAATCTGGGATCAGTAAAGTCAATGATATTGTATATTATACATTTGAGGTTGAACATAAACACATAGATTTGAATAAATGTACATTTATCACAGATGAACAAAAGTGTTGCACACCCAAACAGTACACAAGCACACATGCACACACCCTTTCTCTCTCTCTTTCTAACGCACGCACGCACGCACACACACACACACACACACACACACACACACACACACACACACACACACACACACACACACACACACACACACACACACACACACACACCATTAAAGACACAAAAACACACACACACACACACACACACCTGTAGTTGCTTTGTCAGTGACATCACAGGTTCTGTCTTCTGCATCACCCCTCCTGTAGTTAAAGAGGAAGTCCACCACAAACATTAAACCATTAAAAAACAAAAAACATGTCGTCACATGATGTATCAAAACTGTGGATGTATGCATCACTCACTGTGCCAGCAGCAGAACATGAAAACAATGCCTTTAGAGTCGTTAAAGAAAATAATTATTGTTGACACTGACACATATCTTTGGGCCTTCTTTGGCATTATTTCTCCATTGTTCAAAAATGCTGGATAGCTAGGATATGAACAATGTTTCAACAACTAGTAGTCGTGATTTGTATTCGTGTACCTACAAGTTTAGTCAGAAACCTAAACTTTGATAACCGTCAAATGAAACACACCAGTACAATCATTCAGATATACACGATAATTATATAATTTTTTCATAACAGCCCTGAGTTTTAAAATCACACACATGCACTAAAAATTCACTTTTGACAAATGAGTATTTTCACATGATGATGGACAACGTTACCACACTCTAGCTAGCACCTTAGCCATTTACTGTAGCTTCCAAACGGTGTTACTGATGCGCTAACCTGTTAGCTTTGAGGCAGCTCCTCTGGCCGCCTTTCTGGTACTTGTGGAGGTGGTGTAGGAGGTGACCCTCCTCCGTCACTCTCACATTTCCAGTTATATCTTTGTGGGCCTTCTGGTGACAGAACAAGACATAGTTCAGGCCCCGGTTGTTGGCCCAGAATGTGCCCACTTCTGTCTCGTAGCGTAGGCAAAACTCCACCCGAGTGCCCCCCTCGTCGTGGACCGGGGGGACCATGGCGTAGATGAAGGCGAAGCGGTCCGTCTCGCGGTTGCTGGAACCCGGAACGTAAATCGCCGGCAGCTCAAAGTGGCTCCTCCAGGCGTCGGGGGAGATGCGCACGTACACACACTTGCTGTAGCAGAGGTTCACCACCCTGACCACGCCGCGCAGGGTGGAGGTGCCCGGCAGGAGCTCGATGCTCTCCAGCTCCACCTTCTGCTCCCACAGCCGCTGGCGGAGCTCCTCCGGGCCGGAGGGAACCGAGAACAGGCAGGACAGGTGGTTGTCCGCCTGGGCCGGGGGATGGGCACTGGGGGCGGTGGCCTTTCCGTTCAGAGGCCCGTCGTTGTTGACCCGCGACCGGGGTAGATCGGCGACCGCGTCAAACTCCTTGACGGACACCAGGTCCAGGCCGAAGGCATCCGCGAAGGACACCCTCCTTCGGACCAGCGACGGTATGTCCGGTTCCGTGTCCCATTCCGGTTCTGAGTCGTCGGTCACGGAGGCCTCCCCACCGTCCTCCCCAATGTCCTCTTCCTCCATCCTTTCTTCTTCCTCCTCCTCCTCCTCCTCCTCCTCCTCCTCTTCTCCCGCCAGCATCCCCCGCTCCTTCTCCCAGTTTGGGGCGTGCAGGGACACCATGGAGGAACCGGCTGAATCCACAGTTTAGGGGTCGGCCGAGAGGGATCTGTCCTACCGTCTGTCTGCCTGGGCCGGGTGCAGGGAGTGGAGTGGCCCCCTCTCCTGGTTCCAATGGAACAGAGAGAGAGGGAGAGAGAGGGGGAAAGAGGGGTGAGGACGTGACTGGACGCACGGTGTCTAATTTCTGCCCAACATTGTGTCTTCTGAGCCAGGCCCTATAAATAGTTGCTTGAAACAAGTCTGGGAGGGGTGGACCCCCACGTCCACCGCTCCCCAGGGGGCAGAGCACTTCTCACATGATGCTTTGCTTGATGTATAAGGACATAACTAAATACTGTATATGTATTTATACCAAAGCATTGTTGAAGACTTGATCCTGATTGGTCGAAAACTTTCCGAGGGTGTGCATTAGTTTTCGATAACGGGACTCTGCCTTTTAGCAGTTCTGAATCAATGCGCTACAAATCCAACATTAACAACCCATCAATAGTCAAATACAACTATCAACAAGATGTTTCCTTGACGACGCATGAACAATATGCTAAAAGTACCATGGAAGAATATTTGAATTTCAGCTGATTAAGTCGTAAAAAATGAATAATGATCAAATGAAGTCATATCTAATCGTTGTTGCTGTGTACCATTGCAGTGGTAAAAGCAGAATAAACCACTCTTGGGTGTTCGGTTATTGGAAAATAATGCACTTCCAATAACAGGACGTTATGGTTCAATCCTTACATATCTGCCATATCTGCTTTGCATGGGCCGTAATGCAGAACATATCTGCATTACAGACATAATGATTGTATTACTGATTCACACATAATCTATTAAGTCATCACTTGGGATAGAATATAAAGGTGAACACGTTTAGCAAATTCATCACATCATTTTTTTCACAATTACAATCACAAAAAGCTTACCTTGCTTAGATACGCACGATTATTTTCCTCACACCCTGTAGCGCTACACTCACAGACATGCAAGGAAAAGCTGAAGAAAAGTATCTCCCTCAAGGTTAAAAAACTTTGCAGATCTTCTACGATCAATGTTTGGTGAAGTTGGCAAATCCATTCATTTGAATATGAATATCTGCAAACAATAAGTATGCGGTGCACTGCAAAGGAACGATAGTTGTAAGGAAAACTCTTTAATGTGTCATCATTCAAGTGCCAACACATCAAAGGTGCTTTGGGGCATAGTGGAACTGGTTGTTTTGGTATGTGGGGATACTGGATACAAGGCAAATATTGAACTTGGGCTCTGGTTGTATGTGAGTGATCAATAGGTGGACAAACTCGACTGTGAAATGAAGATAGATACATATTTAATGGCATCCAATCAATACATAACACAATCTACAAATATGACAGGATGTACATGATACCATTGCCCTCTGCAGTCATGGCTCTGAATTAGTTAAGTAAAGTGAAGTAATATTATATAAAAATCGAAATGCAGATTTGAAGTCTGTCCAAAGTTATACATACAAAATATACACTGTATGTATACTACTACTGTCTTAAACATCTAGCATGCAGCCACTCAGTTATTATAGTTTGATCAGAGCATGTAGCATGTAGGTGCATTGAAAACCACTTCCACCAGCATACCTGTTTTCATCTGGTGGTGAGCTGTGTACAATGTTGTCATAATCTGCCACCCGTTCTCCTCTGCATGGAGAACACTTAGTCACTATGACATTATACACTTATGCGTCATGTATCTATAGTCAAAATTTCAATAGCATTTACTGTCAATAATGTCAACTGTCTGTAACCAAATCTTTACATTAACTATTTGCGTTGACATCTATACCACTCATATTGTTTTTAGGCCTATAGATATATTTTCCATATTTTTGTTTGTAGATTTTCATGTTCATATTTAAAAAGAACAATACATTTTGTATTTGTATAACTGCTATGTACTTTCTGCTGTGACACCCTAATCTCCCATCTGTGATTAATAAGGTACATATTATGTTATCTTATCTTAAAACAAGGCCAAATTTCAATATGAATATAGTCAATGTAGGAGCTGCTTCGAACAGAAAAGTAGAGTGATTGGCGTCCTGTGATGCTGTACTGGGGAACTGGTGCAGAGAAACACTTGTTTAACATCAACTCCAGAAGTACAGTGTCAGGAATTATTTTATGGAGTTGTTCATAACCAACGCCTTTAGGTCAAAACAAGTCACCAAGAGAGGTCGAATGTTAAATTATGTAGAGATCCTGTAGAGAATATTGTCCTACACATGTACTTTAGGTGCATGCCGTTTATGAGCAGGTAGGGGTGAAGCTTCTTGCCCAAGGATGCCAGGTACAGACTACAGACATTGGGGATCGAGAAAATACTATCAAATAACTAAAATGTTAAAATGGGGGGGGGGGGGGGGGGGGGGGGGGGGGGGGGGGGGGGTTTGTTGGAACCTTTTAATTGTTTTTATGAACCCTTGGAAATGGCACACTTCTCTATACTACCAATAGGTGGCACTATATGATTGGTAATAGGCCTATGTGTTCGTTGGCATCTGTTTCAGCAAACATTTGCATTTATCATTTACGAAGCTGAGGGGGTAATGTACTGCCATAACAAACAAAAATCATACAAAAACCCAACTTAAATATGTTGGGTTTTGATATGATTAGGTTTATGATAGTGGGTCGTTAATTTAGTCCCATTAAACAGTACCCTATTCAGCGCCATTTTATAGAGTAGGCCTAGCCTATGGCGACCAATAGGTGGCAGCAAAATACCACAGTTCACCTTTCATCTAATTATAGTCATTAGTTCAAGGCTGCCGTTTTTTTTTCTTCATATTCATCGTCACAAAACAATCTTAAAACCAGGCTATCATACTCAGGGGTTACATTTAAAATGACCCGCGTATATAAATTTTGTGGGTCTACAATGTCCTCCTGTAAAGCATTGATCAAAAACGCTTTACAGGCTTTGAACTACGGTACGGCGTTTTAAAAAAGTGTTTTTTTTTTACATCAATAATGTGTATACTAAATATGAACATACAGTGTAAAGGCACGTTGGAAGTGTTTTTAAACGTGCATGGAAATATCCATGAAATCGCCCAAAATAAACGACAAGCGTGTTATGGTTTTTTGGAGGTATAAAACAACGCACTCTATAAATAACTCTACACAAATGTATTTTCTCAAAGTGTTTATATATTTTCAATAATTGTGTTAGTGGAACATATTATTATTTGACTATTCTGACTATTATTTTCATTGTTGTTTACAAGGCCTATGCAAATAAACATACAAACAAAAACATAGCAAGGCCTACAGACAAACAACTGTTTACCAAAACCGCCTCGATAAATAAACACATTAAATATCATTGTTTTTAATCGTCAATATTTTAGTAGGCTATACATAAAGATAAACGTTTTATGTAAACGTCTAACTTTGGACTTCATTTTAGGTTAAATATGACTATTCAGGCATAACTGACTTTTCATAAATAAATAGGCTACTTTCATTAATCGCTAAAGATTACATTGGATATAGGTCATTTTATATTCTACCAGAAATGTTGGATGAATTTGAGACCCTTTCTTTTGAAAACCGAGCAGCAAAATAAGGTTTTTTTCTTTTTAGCGCAATAGATCCAGCCATTTATTTATTATGCCACATTTAGCAAATACATGTGTTAAATGTGTTGATAAGTCTATATTACAATATTTGATTAGTCCATTAGATAGGACCTACAGTAGACTACATATATTTTAAGATAGTGTCAATTATATTCATGTTTACGTGTTGACAGCTATGTTGTTTTTATGTTTATTTTTCATTTTTGCAACATGTTAATTATAGGCCTAAATGTTTCTTTTTAATGCTACCAATAACGTTAAGATACATCTCACCGTAGCCTATATTTACTCTTAATGTAACCTTTAAGGATCTATATTGTAAGATGCTGCTATTGGTTCTAACATCTCGACAGTAAGGCTCATTTGCCGAAACAAAGACCGAAACATATTCAACATTAATATTTTATTGGTACAATAAAATAAAAAAAATAAGCTTAATTTCTCTCACAACAGGCAGCCCAGACCTCGGCACCGCAAACACCGCCATCAACGCAACACAACTGTAGCGGTTGAAACGCAAGAAGAAGAAGAAGAAGAAGAAGAAGAAGAAGAAGAAAAAAAAAAGCTCAATTTGTTTGCTTATCTTTGACTCCAGGGTTGCCACAATTGAACAAAAACGTCACCTTTCACGGACTTTCTGGGTGTTTACATAGCAGGTGGACCCGACGTCACACGGGGTCGCAGTACGCCCAAAAATAACAACACACAACTCCGCGCGAGTGCCTCCCCCCCGGGGGCTGCATTCTTAATAAGCTAGTCCCAAACACTTGGTGGAATACATCTTGATGTGTTGAATCGCAATGCAAAAAAAAAACCAAAAAAAAAAACAAGCTTGCTTCTTTCGGGATTGCGCGTCATGCGAGAGCATTTCAAACAGGACTCAGTGTACTGCTTTTTCCGTTGCATTAGTAATAACAGCAGCGGCGTTGACTGAAGACAGCAGGAGAGCAAGCGAGACATCGCATGTGTCCGTAGCGGAGGAATATTCGAGCTTTTTTATTTACCCTACTGCGTGTTGTTCATTTTCTACCGTATGGTTCGCTTCCACGGCCACGTGTGACACATCTTTTTTGAAGCCAGCGGTAAACGGAACGACGACTTCTCACCTGGCGGCACTTTCTATTTTGACCAACAAAAAAAAAAAGAGAAGTTGAAGAAGACGAAGAAGATAACATAGCCTACCTGCGTCCCCTTTTGGGTAAGTTAACACCTACGTGTTTGTTTGTTTCACGGCCCGTTTGAGTTCTACTTTTACTTCGCATGATCGGAGAGGGACACTTGCCGGCGCCGCTCACTTAGACTACAGTATGGCGTGGATGTCCACGCGTTTCGGCGTGATGCACCTTTGCAACCCGCATTATACCAATAAAGTCGTCACTTTTTATTTTTTATTATTTTTTTCCTCTCTCATGGTGACATTAATACCGCGGTAACATCTGTTGCATGTTACACGTTTTACACAGCGCATCGCCATAGCTGGTTGTTTGTCTAATGTTAGAGGAACCGTGGACGTGTCTCCCACGTCGACAGCGTGACTGCAGCGCAGTGCGTGTTGCCCGGTGACTGACTGACTGATAACAGCCGAGATGAGATCAGAGCGAAGAATGCGCATAATGCTTCTAAAACGAGACAACCCAAAAGTAAAACTACACACACATATATATATATATATATACCGCATAGCCTACATGAAGCGATATGTATACATTTATTTGTATTTATTTATATTTATTTAAATATACGTATGTTCAATTCAACATTTTGAGTTTGAGACATTTAGAGGCTTTTAAAGGGATTTCACAATAAGTTGTATTAAATGTTTAGTTTAAATTGAAAGTGGTATGGATGCGTTCTACGTCGGTTTTAGATGTAGATTTAGATGTGGTTAGATTGAGGATTTTATTTATAGAAATTGAATAGGTAAATCACAATTATACAATTAACATGATTGTTTTATTTTAGTCTCATACACAATTTTAAGGCAACATAAAACTATTATTCATAATGAACCTACCCCATACTTTGACCTATTATTCTTTTTTTAGTAGACATGACAAGGTTTATTTGAATCATGACAATTGCAGCATAGTTACAAACAATACTGAATCATATTTTTATATAACCTATTCTATTTACATTTAGTTTTAGACCGTTTTTTACGTTTTTATATATTTTTATCAATAAACATAAAAGGTTTTCTAACCCAAAAATATAAAATTGCTATTAACCTCAAATACTTAATCTGCAGCATAATCTTCATTCACTGACCTCACTTTGATCAACTACATCTTACCGTGCCTGTTGTTCCATATTTTATATTCCTTTTTCTTGTTTGTCCAGTAACAAACAGCAATGCCGGTGTCACTGACGCTGCTATGAAAACATTGTTATTACATTTTACAATGATGTCTATAGTCACTAAAATAATCATTTAATTCAATCAGTAACTCTTAATCCTCAATAATGTCAGCCACACATATGGTCGTCTATACATCTCTCTCGCTCTCTCTCTCTCTCTCTCTCTCTCTCTCTCTCTCTCTCTCTCTCTCTCTCTCTCTCTCTCTCTCTCTCTCTCTCTCTCTCTCTCTCTCTCTCTGTGTGTGTGTCACAGCCTCTGTACTGTAATCACAGCCGTCACCCTCCACTTCACCACCACCAATCCTCAGCACCCCCGAACACCACCACCACCTAAAATAAATAATCATACAATCAATAGATGTAACACATTTTTATGTAGCGTAGGTGGTTGGCAACGTTTTTTTGTGGTGGGTCAAGAAAGAGGGCCTAACAAGGTGTAGCTGGGCTGTGTGGAGGGGTACGCTAGACTCCAGAGGCCCACGCTCTGATCAGCTTTCACCCCAGTTGGATTAACGGCGGCCGGGCTCTTTGTTCCATGCCGCAGGGTGCACAGGTGTTCTCTCTCTCTCTCTCTCTCTCTCTCTCTCTCTCTCTCTCTCTCTCTCTCTCTCTCTCTCTCTCTCTCTCTCTCTCTCTCTCTCTCTCTCTCTCTCTCTCTCTCTCTCTCTCTCTCTCTCTCTCTCTCATTTTCATGGCGATGCAGGTGCGTGCCAGCACCCATACCTCCACCAGACACACGTAGACCTGGAGTCTAACACTTCTCATAGCCTCTGGACACTGTTAGCGGTCGTCGTGAAAACGTTAGCAACACGCCACAATCACCCTCTTTTTTTTTGCTTTTGCTTTTACCAACAAAAGCCTCTGTAATTGTTTTTCATTTTCTTCCCCTCCCCTACAGTGATTTGTATTTTTTTGAAATGGCTCGTATACTTGCCATGTACTGACGTAGTCACCCGCTGCTGCTTCTTATGATTCTAATCTTTATTAGTATTAATAGTTATTTATTTATTTTTCAAAAGTGGAAAAAAAAAGATGAACGCGGAACTAATGGCTGCCGACTGTTGTTGAATGGGGTGCACTTATTACCGCGCGCGCTCCCCACTCTACGTCCATTTTTTTGATTGCTGCATTTATCATTGGGCGGCCATGCTCCACATTATGGTAATAGGAAAATGAATGTCCTCCACAGGATTAATGTGTATACCCTGTCATGCTTTTCTCAATCATTTATCAAAATTAAGTTTTGGCATTGCCTTTTTAATGGCTACAGGTTGGGTTGCTGCATCTCTTTAGACAAGAGTCCAATGTCAAGAGAAAAACTTGAAAAAGCAAAGAGAGCGACTGGGGACGTAGGACTGGTGAAAATACTTCATTTTTCACGCTTTTATTTGTCATTCTAAAAACTGAAAAACCCTGCTTGTATTCCCCTCTGGTGATGGAAATGGTGCCACTGTAGTAAGCAAAACTGGCAATCGCTCCAAGGATGTGACCGCCATTTGTAAACCATTCTAGACAATTCTATTTGCTGAGTGAAGCTATTTACAATAAGCTGCTGAAACAAATAGGCCAGCACTTGCTCACTATTTTGGATCAGCTTTTGAATTACACCATTTTCCAACACTTGTGTAATGAAACAGCACCGCCAGCTCCAGTCCAGAGGTGTTGCGCATATATTTCTTTCTTGGTTTCGGGGTTGGGGTGGTCGCTTCGTTGGACTTTACCAAACATCCCCCGTCTTGCCTACATAACCTGCACAGTATGTTTCTCTATACAGCCACGGTGACCCTGTCACTAAGCTTAATGGCAATTAAACGCAAAGGTTTTTCTGTTTTTATCCCTGTCAACTTTGCAGAAATGTTTCCATGACAACCTCCATGCAAGTTAAAGCAACCAGAAGTGATCATGTCCTTTCTTTTCTTCCTCCTTCCTCCTTCCCCCCCTCCACCACCACCACACCAGTTCGCTCTTAACCCCCCCATCCCAATAAGAATGGAATTTGTGTCGACAGTGCTGGCTTTTAATGGCATCGCTCAGAGACTATTTGTTTACCCGGATCATATGCTAGGAGCTGTCACTGTAGGGAGGGATTGACTTCTTAAGATAAAAGAGTGTATTACATGCTTAAGAGGTCACGAAAGTTTTTTTTTTGGTCCTTTTATTTCGCACTGTAATTATCACACATCACAGTCAGTGTTTGTGTGTTTGTGTGTGTGTGTGTGTGTGTGTGTGTGTGTGTGTGTGTGTGTGTGTGTGTGTGTGTGTGTGTGTGTGTGTGTGTGTGTGTGTGTGTGTGTGTGTGTGTGTGTGTGTGTGTGTGTGTGTGTGTGTGTGTGTGTGTGTGTGTGTGTGTGTGAGAGAGAGAGAGACTAAGTCACTCTCTGAAGGAGCTCAGGGTTTTTAGTTCCGCTCTGGGTCACTTTCTTTAAGCCGGACTCAACGGCTGCTCTCTCCCTGAGTGAGAATCAACTGTGGGGTTTTCCTGTGGACCGAAAAAAGCAGGGTGGGGCCAGGGAGAGGGGACATTGTCAGCTGCCCACACACCAAGAGCTGTGTTTAGAGTTGTCTAGTTTGTTTGTTTTTTATTAGGCTCATAACTGAACATATGTATCTTTTTCTATCCGTTTGCGGTTCAACTGCTCATGGGTTTTATGTCTTTGTCATTTGTAACAGTTTTCATGTGGGCTACAGGGTAGACTTTTTGTAGGTGTTTCAAAACCAGTGAATGCCAACACAAGTACCTTTCAGTATCAGGACGTGTTCTGTGAGCAGTTGAAACACAAACAAATGAAACAAATGACCCAACTCCCATTGGCCCAAAAAATGAAAATGGTCTACATTTGGCTGTTGTGCGGTAATCACCCATAGAATCATAAAACAAACTTTGGCTAGTATGTGTGTACACTTTTGTGAAAGTATTTCTACATCCTCGTGTTTTTCTTTTGTGTATATTTCTTTATGCCTAATCCAAACCCTTCAGTGCTGCCCGTGACCTTGTCCCTAACAGTCCCGCGCCCCCCTCCCCCCCCCCCCACTACCCCAGCTACCATACTGTAAAACAGCTAATCCTCGCCAGTTGACCTGTCAACCCGTTTACGAGCTGGTTTATCAAATAAATGCCATAATTCCTTTTGAATTCACGTACCGTTGGATTTTCAACCCCCCCCCATTTTCTAAGCCTCTTAGTTATTTCTTTGTTCTTCCTGGCCAGTCAACAAGTCAGCGTTGTGTGAAGACATGGCGAGTCCTTAATCAAACCACGGTCAGATGGAGAGTGTGTGCATTTGTGTGTGTGTGTGCTGGGTGTGAGAAAAAATGTGTGAGGTCCTGTTTTTTATTTATTTTTTTAAAGATGGAGGGTTACTCGTGGTATAGGGCAAGGTCGTCGTCTGCCTGGAATGCTTTAGGGCGTATCTCTCTCTCTCTCTCTGTCTCTCTGTCTCTCTGTCTCTCACTTGTAAACAGTCCAAAGAGACAGAAAACAAACAGCGTACCGCTGTTAGCTCAAACATTATTTAAAGCTTTTAAGAGTACAGTAAAGCATTGTTTTAGCTAGCGTTTGACAAAGCTAATTGGCAAATTGGCAGTTGTTAATTGGCTATTCATGCGTTCAAGGCTAGCTTGATGTACTACCTGTGACAATAAAGGCGGTTATTGCCTCATGTGTGGATAACCGACACATTTATGCTCCTGAATAATTTTTAAAAGGAGACATTTCCTCCGAATGAGATGTTCATATTCCAATACAATGGTGAATGAGTTGGGCCCTACATTTTGAGCAGTATATGTATTTTTGCTAATTATTCTTCAGACTCTTCAATCGTTTTGTGCTATTGTAGTCATGAAAAGCCAACTGAATTTTTTCTCTATTCTCCATTTTATTCTCAATTTGATTGAGAGAGTTACCTTGGAAAATGGCACACTTTTACTTCAGCCATCGGTCTACATGTGTTAGCCTGTTGATGAACAAATTCATTCAGTAGCCAGGCCTCAGTTTAATAGCCCCAAAACGAGCACACATTTCCTTTTGTAGTTTGAGGTAGTTTGAGAAGTACATATTGTAGGTAGCTAGGTGACTCGATCGACTGACTGGTAGGACGACGGACAGCGATAGATGGCTACATAGGTACATGGAGAGATAGATAAGTGGAACATTAAAAACATGTTGTGAGAAAACAGACATGGGGTGGGGTTGGTGGTGGTGGTGGTTGTGGCTGATGGTAACGGCTCGTGACAGGCACATTAGGCTGCAGAAAGAGCATCCAGCTCGGGGGGGAGGGCATATGGCGGTGCCTTCTGCCGGCCTACCACGCAGAGCGAGTTCCAACACTGGCGGGCGGGTCATGGTGGTCTCAGGTTTGTAGAGACCACCGCCTCCCCCCTCCTCGTCTAAATACAAACAAGGAGCATCAAAAGGAGGCCAGTGCGTGTGTGTGTGTGTGTGTGTGAGGGGGCGGGGGGGTGGTACAGTCAGTAAAGGACAAAATGGAGCGGTGTCATTAGGTCCCGGTACGTGCATTGTGGCTTGATGGGGGGACATTTGACATTTTCAGAAACCCACAGACTATTTAGATTATGTCGCCCCCACATTGGATCTGACGTTGACGCCGCAGTCCCTAGCACTGGGCTTAATGTAGAAAATACAACAACAAGTTGACCTATTTCTTATTAGTCTTTTTTTCCCTATCTTTGTGTATTGGATGATTAATATACCTATTTTCCCAAATACTGAATCCTAGTGTTTCGGACGGATGGCAGGGTCTATGAGTTACGACAGTAGCCATCTTTGACCTTCCCTTTTGTTGTGTTTGCTATCTTTGTTATCGTCTCTCTGTGGACGGCCCCCATCGGTCCGTAATGCCCAGTGGTTATGTAGGACTGGGGGGCGAGGGGGGTGATGCTAGGAGGCTAATTACAGGCTAATGCGCGGCTCCCCTCGATGCCCCCCCACCCCCCAACAACTCCCAGATCACTACCAGTCCTCTAAGTCTCTCTCTCTCTCTCTCTCTCTCTCTCTCTCTCTCTCTCTCTCTCTCTCTCTCTCTCTCTCTCTCTCTCTCTCTCTCTCTCTCTCTCTCTCTCTCTCTCTCTCTCTCTCTCTCTCTCTCTCTCTCTCTCTCTCTCTCTCTCGAGAATGCGGGGGGATGGCTGTAACATTTGGATGCCACAACACAATGGTTTATTTTTATGATACCTGATGAGTGGTTTATAATTCAGATTGTCACTTCTGGCGGGGCGCGCGGGGGGGGGGGGGGGCAGATGGCGCAGGCTCGAGGGCCCATCAGAGCCTAAAGACCTCCGCGCAGATGTTTGCCATAAACTCGTCTTTTTTGGAAACTCGTCAATTGTTTACAATTTTGCATGCATTTGTTTTTCTCTCGTCTGCTCGTCGCGTGTTTCTCTGCAGCGCTATTTGGGTCAAGAAGAGGAGTCCAACCTGTTACAACACCTGTTTACCCCCGCGTATGTAAATCTGTTGTTTTGTCATTTCATTAGGCAGCGGGAAAAGACACTGGCTCCCCCGTGGTTGTGGATGTGCCTGGCACGCGGCCCACTTGGCTGGCCTCCGCGCGGAGCCATGCTTCAGGCGGAGCCGATGGGTGGGTGGGTCGCTGGGTGGGTGTGCGTTGGGGAGGGAGGTGAAACAGAGCTCTGGGTTGTTATGTCGCCAAGCCAGTAGGCCGCTGAATGGCTTCTAAAATCCCCTTCTCTCTCTCTCTCTCTCTCTCTCTCTCTCTCTCTCTCTCTCTCTCTCTCTCTCTCTCTCTCTCCTCTCTCTCTCTCTCTCTCTCTCTCTCTCTCTCTCTCTCTCTCTCTCTCTCTCTCTCTCTCTCTCTCTCTCTCTCTCTCTCTCTCTCTCTTTGAGGAAAATGCATGGCTGCCTTTTAAAGAAAATATAAGTTGGCTCGTATGAACCTAACTAAGTTATGTCTCTCTGTGGAGCCACTCCGTGAAGAAGCCCAGGTCAGAGAACGGAGCAGCGCACACAGTTCAGCCAAACGACAGGGCGCGTGCCCGCCACTCGGCAGTCTGGCACACGCTATGTGACCCCCTCCCCCCCTCCCTTTGGCACGCACTCCCCCCCCCCCCCCTCCCTCCCTCCCTCCCTTGCCTTCTCTTTCCCTCCCCCCCCCTCCCTGTCTCCTCACCCGTGGGCCCTTGCCTCTTGGCCCCAATGGGCACCAACGTCAGGAGAGTGACATTGGCGCCCCCAACCCGACACACGTTTACAAAGCCTAGCGGTGACGGTGGTTGTGTGTGTGTGTGGAGATGCTGGTGGTGGTGGTGGTGGTGGTGGAGGCATGGGGTGGAGTTGGGGGGTGTAGTCAGTGAGCACAGTTCAGGATCTGTCCTCCATGCAGTTTATTTCCTCCCCATATAAGTCTGGAGATTGTTGGTTGTAATCCGGGGGGCCTGTGTGTGCTCAATGTAACAAATACACCATGAAATTAAAGGTTATTGCAGCGGCGTAATGCGGCAAGCGACACGCGGGATTACCATTGCTGTTTGCTGAACGAGGGAGGGCGAATATATAGGCAGGGACGCCACAATGTTTCATTTCTTTATTTGACAGTCCAGGAAGTGCTCTCCTTTTCTATATTTTCTCTCTCTCGCTCTCTTGCTCTCTCATACCCTCTCTCTCTCTCTCTCTCTCTCTCTCTCATGCTCTCTCTTCCCGTCCCTGAGGATTGAGATGTTTCACGGAAGATTTATTTATTGGTGCGTTTCTTTCTGGTCGAGGTTTGGCGATCCCCGCACATGTGACTGGTGCGTGTAGGGACAAACCGTTTTGAGAGGGGAAAGTTAAACCGCAGTTTAGCATCTGATTATGATTTTGGATATGGGGCGGTCTAGCCGCGTCTAGCCGAGCCACGCTCTAGATTTACTGCCACTGTAGCCAATAATAATAGCAATGACGGCAGGGACTGCATCTGTCTTCTGTTAGGACAGACAGATGGACAGACAGACAGTGAGAGGGACGGACGAGACCCGCGCTCGTCCCACGGTCTTGAGCTAAGTCATCTGAGCGCTTTCGGACTATCCCCCCCCCCCCCCCCCCCCACCCCCCACCCCCCCCTCCTCTCCTCTTTGCCCCTCCCCCCCCCCCCCCCCCCCCCCCCCCCCCCCCCCCCCTCTCCTCATCACACTCTACTCACCTCACCTCTCCTTCTCCTCTCTCCTCTCCTATCCTCTCTTCCCCTCACCTCTCCTTTCTTCTCCTCCCCCCCCCCCCCCCCCCCCCCCACCCCCCCCCCCCCCCCCCCCCCCCCCCTCACCTCTCCTTTCTTCTCCTCTCTCCTCTCCTCACCTCACCTCTCCTTTCTTCTCCCCCCCCCCCCCCCCCCCCCCTATCTCCTCCCCCCCCCCCCCCCCCCCCCCCCCCCCCCCCCCCTCTCACCTCTTGTTTCTTCTCCTATCTCCTCCTCACCTCTCCTTTCTTCTCCCCTCCTCTCCCCTTCTTTCTCCTTTCTGACATGACTTGCTTACTCTTGATTTGTCGTTCAACCTTTTCTCCCCCCTCCACCCACCACCCACCACCCACCACCCCTCCTCAACACCATTAAAGTCTGGCCCCCACACCCCCCCCCCCCCCCGCCCCCTCTGATGTGGGGAGAGTTCATTAGAGATGTGCCTTTGATGGGCGGCGCTTTTTATCAGACTTTTTTTTTCTCCTCTTTTCTCTCTCCCTTCAAATACCTTGATGTAGAAGCTTAAGAATGCATTGTGTAGTAAGCCCTCCTTTTTGATGCGACTTATTTAGATCTGCATAGTAAATCAAGGAGTAAATAACCCAAGCGGCAGATGGAAGCAAGGAGATAAGGCGGGCGAGTGGTGGGGGGGAGGTGGGGACAATCACATTTGTATTTTGTTGTATGATGTTGACAGCAGCTAAAATTCACTAATCTAGCGCCACCGATCTGCATTTCAAAGAAATCTCATTTAGCCGGACGGGGTGGAAAAGGATAAGGTTCCCTCTCATTGTGTCAGTCTCGTCCTTTTTTTTATTTTCCTCTCTTTTGCATCGTATTCTTCGCTAATTTATCTGCCCGCAGATTTAACGCACGCAAGGTCCTTGGTTGGAGTCCACGTTGGACATGCGATGGTGGAGAAGGGGGTGGTGGTGGTGGTGGTGGTGGGGGTGTTAAATACTGCAAAAGCGGGGCTAACGTCTAGACCGTGAGCCGAGGGTAATTACGCGTCTGACCATGAATAGAATGAGTTTGAAGACTCATCTTTGTTCGCGCGAGGGCCTGAATTGCCTCCAATAACACAGATAAGGAGCATTTGGGTCCTTTTTCCTTCTTTTTTTTGTAGAGAATATTTGCCAGCCGACTTTTCCATAAAGCATCCCTCGCAAACGCCAAGGATGGTATTTACTTTAAAGATAAAATTATTGTGTACAGTAATCTGACTTGTTAGCATAATGTCCTCTTTCAGTGTCAGACTCCTCCTTAGATTAGTGATGTGGAGGTATTCATGGTCTACGTCTTAAATAGTTTATCTTAAACTTAACTGAACCGCTGCCTTATGTAAATATCAGCCTATAGCATTAGTGGACCCTCCCCACCACACACCCCCCACCCTCTTTCCCTTCTTCCTCATGAATACATAAATGCTATTTCTCATATTTATGAGTTGATAGAATTTACCAATGAGTTTTATATTTGCTTAAGATATGTGTGGTATTTGTAAATCCCTACGGATTGGAGGTCATACAGAGTAATGGTGTTCTTAATGTTTTTTTTCCTCCGGTGAATAGTGTGACATCTGCACATCACCGAGGCGGTATTTGTTGGATATTAAAAGCCGCTCGGCGAATCGTCTTTTAGCATCAGAATGGGGCTTTTCATGTCACTTTTTCTTTAACATCGGAATCATTTTGTTGTAATGTATTCTTTTCGTGAAATATTTGCCTTTGAATTGTACCATTTTCTTTGGTTATGGTGATGGCATTAGTTGTTCAATTCAAGTATTGTTCGAGTATTCTGTTCGCACAACGTTCAGCACAACCTTCCATAATATAATGATATATTGCTGCCCTGTTAACCACTTGTCCGAATGAACACCTTGCCATAGTTAGCCTATTATATCGTATAGATGCAGTATATTTGGAGAGGTCCTACAAAAATAAATGCTGTTTTTACTGCCGCAACCTTGTAAAACAGTTAGGATTTCTGAGTAATTGTTGCACGCTTTGCAGCACTTTCCTCCACCAAAAAGCCTGTAGGGGAAATGCAATGGAATTCTGGGAGGGTACAGTTGAAATAGCTTGTAATGGAAACCTCCTTTATGACAAAACATCATTTTTAAGTGTAATACGATAGTCTAGTCTGTGAGTTAAGAGTGTTTGACTCCCAGCCGAAAGATTGCCGGTTCAAACCCCAAGTCCAAAGTCTACCTGTAAACGTCCTTGAGCAAGATGCCACACCCTTACCTGCTCCTTATTGAGTTACACCTATATACAGTTCACTAGAAGTTGCTTTGGATAAAAACAGCTGCTCATTTCTGCCGAACATTAATGATATCTCATGCATTCCGCAGCTGTACAGTCTAGTCATTCCCACATTCCCACATTTCTGACTTTGACTTCACAAACCCTAGCGAGATCATCAATGCTAATACCACCCCCTGTTAACGCGCGCGGCTGCCTTGGCATGTTTCGCTTTTGGACGCGCACGGTTGAATGAAAGGACACAGGGGTATCAAAGGTGTCAGCTCATCCGCCCAGTGATTTACAGGATGCAGAGAACTCGAGCCTTCCAGATAGACTAACCTTTAACTTGAGAAAGCGCCTGAGGAGGAGGAGGAGGAGGAGGAGAAAGAGAGAGATGCATATTTCTGAATGTGTTGTTGTACTGTACATTGCATCACTACAGTACACAACCTGTTCTCTCTCTCTCTCTCTCTCTCTCACTCACTCACTCACTCACTCACTCACTCACTCACTCACTCACTCACTCACTCACTCACTCACTCACTCACTCACTCACTCACTCACTCACTCACTCACACACACACACACACACACACACACACATTTAAGTAGTAAAAAAAAGCACATGCACTCACACGCTTCACTGAAGAGTCCAGGTGCACTTTGTTGAAAGTTTATTGCGTTCGCCTCAGAGCTGTGCGGAAAACAGTGATTCGAGAGAGACAACTCCTGCCCGTACATGTTTCCTTTTTTCCCCCGCAAGCATTGGAAAATGAGTGGGCAAAAAGCAATAAACATGGCTTTCCTATGGATCTATGGATGATCTCTATCTATTGGCGCTAATAGTGTGTGGGTGTTTGTGTGTTGTGTTGTTTGTTTTTGTCTCAGGTAGCGGCCATCGTTGGATCCCACCTCCCCATCCCCCCGCCCCACCTAGCGTGTGTCCCTGTGACTGGACCCTGCACCAGGATCTCAGCCCCCCGACCCCAGGGTGAG
>JACYXH010000480.1:67500-110325 GCA_026745465.1 Lota lota | reverse complement strand
GTTGGGGTGGTGTTGGTGTAAGGGTGGTCTTGGTCTTGGGGTGAGGGTGGTGTTGAAGTGGTGTTGGTGTTGGGGTAGTGTTGGGGTGGAGTTAGGGTGGTGTTGGTGTTGGGGTGTGGAAGTGGTGTTTGTGTTGGGGTGGTGTTGGGGTGGTGTTAGTGTTGGGGTGGTGTTGGGATGGTGTGTTGTTGGTGTTGGGGTGGAGTTAGGGTGGCGTTGGAGTTGGAGTTGGGAGGTGTGAGGTGGTGTCGGGGTGGTGTCGAGGTGATGTTGAGGTGGTAATGGGTTGGTGTTATGGTTGGGTTGGGGTGGTGTTGGGGTTGGGTTGGGGTGGTGTTAAGGTGGTGTTAGGGAGGAATTGGTGTCGGGATGGTATTGATGTTAGGGTGGTGTTGGGGTGTCGATGTTAGGGTGGTGTTGGTGTTGGTGTTGGGGTGTTATGGTTTTGGGGTGGTGTTGGGGTGGAGTTGGGGTGGAGTTGGGGTAGGGTTGGTATTGGGTGGTGTTTGGGTGGTGTGTGTGTCGGGGTGGTGTTGAAGTAGTGATGGTGTTGGGGTAGTGTTGGGATGGTGATGGTGTTTAAGGTGGTGTGGTGATAGTGTTGGTGAGGATTTTGTGTTGGTGTGGATTTGGTGTTGGGGTGGAGTTGAGGTGGTGTTGGGGTGGTGTTGATGTTGAGGTGGTGCTGGTGTGGGGGTGGTTGTTTTTGGTGGGAGTTGAACCCATGTCTCCAGAACAGAACAAAATGTTCTTAAGTAATATTAATATATTCATGAGTATTTAATATTAAAGTAACAAAGCCAAGCACTTTGGGTCAATGTTTATGACCTTACAAAATCAGAAGCTTAAACAAGCAGAGGGTTGGATAATAAAAACTGCAGGGTTATTTAAATCCCTGTAGGTAAACAGTCTGTGAATATACAAATACAAAGGATAGAGAGAGAGAGAGAGATAGAGAGAGAGAGAGAGAGAGAAATATTTATATAGTGCCCCAGGCAGAAACTAGAGAACTTAAATACATGTTGTGTGTGTGTGTGTGTGTGTGTGTGTGTGTGTGTGTGTGTGTGTGTGTGTGTGTGTGTGTGTGTGTGTGTGTGTTTAACGTGGGTAAATTACAGCTCAGACAGTTGAATAATGACAGCATTACATTGTTGCATGGTTTCTTGGTGTTGATGTGTGTCTGTGCGGGTGTATGTGTGTCCAGTGACGTGTGTGTGTGATGATTTGAAGATCACTGACAATCTTCATTGGATAAAATCAGTAACAGAATGTCAATTAAAAATGCATTTAATGTGAATATGGTCAAAGTTAGTGCATATGATGATTTTGGTACAATAAATGTAGGCTACTGATAACAAAACAAACACACTGCATCCATTTGAACAAACAAATATTTATGATATGACAAGGGTGTATTGAAATTAATATTACAATGGTTTGTCCTTGTTCTGAATGAAAGGTTGATGTTTGTGCACAGGTCCAAGTCAAGTCTCAAGTCTCTTATGGTTAGAATGTTTTTTTTATTCAGGACTGATACTGATTATGTAAATCCCTGTAGGCAACCATGTTGGGAATATACAAATACTAAGGACTCTGATAGAGGAGGAAGGGAGACGAAGAGAGCGATAGCGAGAGGGAAGGGAGGTTAATACATGGATATATATTTGGATTTGGTGGAGGCATCTTGAAACACTGAGTGTGTCACGGCTTGTGCAGGGAGGTGAACCCAAATGCAGACATCAGACTCAGAGGGGTGGGTGCAAAAGGAAGCTTTACTTCATGTACACAGACAGAAACAAACCTACAACAAACTGGTTTGACTCTAACAACCTCCCCCATGACAGAGGGACCTTGACCCCATGACCCTAGACTCTGGCTCTATGATGCTAGGCTATCCTCTGAACCCTGAGGTCAAGAGACTTAGGCCCAATCCCAGTTCCCTCCTTGCCCCTACCACGTAGTACACACACACTCACACACACACAAGCACACACACACACACACACACACACATAATAAAATCTAGTTGGATTTGTAACTAAATAAAATACCTAGGGGTGGGTTAACCTACGTTTGAAAATAAATTCAAATTTTTGCGTTTCATAATATTATGTTTATGTGGGTCGCAAATGCAGCTTAACAATCATGTCTATATTGATGCAACACACACACACCCACAAGCACACACACATACACACACACACACACACCAAACTTCCTACTCTGACTGAATCCGCTGTCTGCTGCTCTCATAGCTCTGCTGCTCGTGTGTGCACTGTGCTGGTTTGGTGTTGGTATGGTTTTGGGGTGGGGTTAAGGTGGTGTTGGTGTTGGGGTGGTGTTGGTGTTGGGGTGGTGTTAGGGTGCTGTTTGGGATGGGGTGGTGTTGGAGTGGTGTGGGGGTGTTGTTGGTGTTGGGGTGAGGGTGATGTTGAAGTGGTTTTGGTGTTGGGGTGGTGTTTTGGTGGAGTTAGGGTGCTGTTGGGGTGGTGTTGGTGTTAGGGTGTGGGTGGTGTTGAAGTGGTGTTGATGTTGGGGTGGTGTTGGGTGGTGTTGGGGTGGTGTTAGTGTTGGGGTGGTGAGGTGTTGGTGTTGGGGTGGTGTTGGGGTGGTGTTGGGGTGGTGTTACGTTGGGGTAGTGTTGGGGTGGTGTTGGCGTTAGGGTGGTGTTGGGGTGGAGGTGAGGTGGTGTTGGTGTTAGGGTGGTGTCGTTGTTTGGGTGGTGTGGTGTTGGGGTGGTGTTGGTGTTTGTGTTGGGGTGGTGTTGGTGTTGGTGTTGGGTTGGTGTTGGGTTGGTGTTGGTGTTTGTGTTTGGTTGGGGTTTGGGGTGTGTTGGTGTTAAGGTGGTGTTGGTGTCGGTGTTGGGTTGGTGTTGGGGTGGAGTAGGATGGTGTTGGGGTGGTGTTGGTGTTGGGGTGGTGTTACGTTGGGGTAGTGTTGGGGTGGTGTTGGTGTTAGGGTGGTGCTGGGGTGGTGTTGGTGTTGGGGTGGTGGTATGGTAGCGTTGGGGTGGTGTTGGTGTTGGGGTGGTGTTGGGGTTTGGGGTCTGTTGGTGTTAGGGTGGTGTTGGGGTGGAGTTGAGGTGGTGTTGGTTTTAGGGTGGTGTCGGTGTTGGGGTGGTGTGGTGTTGGGGTGGTGTTGGGGTGGTGGTGTTGGGGTTGGGGTGGTGTTGGGGTGGAGTTTGGTTGGTGTTGTGGTTGGGCTGGTGTTGGTGTTTGTGTTTGGTTGGGGTTTGGGGTGTGTTGGTGTTAAGGTGGTGTTAGTGTTGGGGTGGTGTTGGGGTGGTGTTGGTGTTGGGGTGGTGTTACGTTGGGGCAGTGTTGGGGTGGTGTTGGTGTTAGGGTGAAGTTGGTTTTGGGGTGGTGGTATGGTGGTGTTGGGGAGGTGTTGGTGTTGGGGTGGTGTTGGTGTTGGTGTTGGGGTGGTGTTGGGTTGGTGTTGGGGTGGTGTTACGTTGGGGTAGTGTTGGAGTGGTGTTGGTGTTAGGGTGGTGTTGGGGTGGAGGTCAGGTGGTGTTGGTGTTAGGGTGGTGTCGTTGTTGGGGTGGTGTGGTGTTGGGGTGGTGGTGGTGTTTTGGTGGTGTTGGTGTTGGGGTGGTGTTGGTGTTTGTGTTGGGGTGGTGTTGGTGTTGGGTTGGTGTTGGGTTGGTGTTGGTGTTTGTGTTTGGTTGGGGTTTGGGGTGTGTTGGTGTTAAGGTGGTGTTGGTGTTGGTGTTGGCTTGGTGTTGGGGTGGAGTAGGGTGGTGTTGGGGTGGTGTTGGTGTTGGGGTGGTGTTACGTTGGGGTAGTGTTGGGGTGGTGTTGGTGTTAGGGTGGTGTTGGGGTGGTGTTGGTGTTGGGGTGGTGGTATGGTGGAGTTGGGGTGGTGTTGGGGTTTGGGGTCTGTTGGTGTTAGGGTGGTGTTGGGGTGGAGTTGAGGTGGTGTTGGTTTTAGGGTGGTGTCGGCGTTTGGGTGGTGTGGTGTTGGTGTGGTGTGGGGGTGGTGGTGTTGGGGTTGGGGTGGTGTTGGGGTGGAGTTTGGTTGGTGTTTTCGTTGGGGTGGTGTTGGGGTGGGGTTGGGGTTGGGGTGGTTTTGGGGGTGGTGTTGGTGTTGGTGTTGGGGTGGACTTGGGGTTGTGTTGGGGTGGTGTTGGTGTTGGGGTGGTGTTACGTTGGGGTAGTGTTGGGGTGGTGTTGGTTTTGGGGTGGTGTTGGTGTTGGTGTTGGGGTGGACTTGGGGTGGTGTTGGGGTGGTGTTGGTGTTGGGGTGGTGTTACGTTGGGGTAGTGTTGGGGTGGTGTTGGGTTGGTGTTGTGGTTGGGCTGGTGTTGGGGTGGGGTTGGGGTTGGGGTGGTGTTGGGGTGGTGTTGGTTTTGGGGTTGTGTTGGTGTTGGTGTTGGGGTGGGGGTGGTGTTGAAGTGGTGTTGTGTTGGGGTGGCATTGGTGTTGGGTGGAATTGGGGTGGTGTTATGGTGGTGTTAAGGTGGTGTTGGTGTTGGTGTTGGTGTTGGGGTGCTGTTGAGGTGGAGTTGGGGTGGTGTTGGGGTGGTGTTGGTGTTGGGGTGGTGTTACGTTGGGATAGTGTTGGGGTGGTGTTGGGTTGGTGTTGTGGTTGGGCTGGTGTTGGGGTGGGGTTGGGGTTGGGGTGGTGTTGGGGTGGTGTTGGGGTGGTGTTGGGGTGGTGTTGGTTTTGGGGTGGTGTTGGGGTGGGTGTGGTGTTGAAGTGGTGTTGTGTTGGGGTGGTGTTGTGTTGGGGTGGCGTTGGTGTTGGGTGGAATTGGGGTGGTGTTGGGGTGGTGTTAGGGTGGTGTTGGTGTTAGAGTGGTGTCCGGGTGGTGTTTGTTTAGGGATGGTGTTGGTGGTGTTGGGTGGTATTGGGGTTAGGGTTAGGGTTAGTACGGATAGTAGTACGGATAGTAGTTGGATATGTACTATTTGTGTTGAAAATTGTGGGTGACTTATAGGTCACCGACACTTGGCAGTAAGCTAGGGCCCCGGGGTCTTTTGTATATGAAAGAGGACCTCGACTACATGGAAGGTTATTAATGTTGTGCTTCTAGCCCAACCGGAAGGTATTTAAACGGCAGCGTCAGAGGCCTACACAACAGGCTCCTATGGAAGGCCCTAGAATGACTTTGCATAAAGCTAGAGCCCTGTGGTCTTTTCCATAGTTAAGGGGACCTCCACCACATGTGAGATTATCAATCTGATGGATTTAACCCAACAGGAAGTGAGTCACCCGAGCACGTGTACATTTGTCACATTGAAAAGAATGGGACATAAATATTGTTCATAAAACATCAGAGGAATGAGATATCAACTCGGGCCTGTGGTCGGGGGGGGGGGGGGGGGGGGGGGGGGGGGGGTTAGGGGGCAGGGATGACTGCCTGAAAATGTCAAGCACCTAGGCCCAAAGGGGGCCGCGCACCGGGCCTGTTACCTCTCCCCCTGTTATTTGACCTTTGCGGCGCCGGGGGTCAAAGGGCCCTGGTGCGGCCACCCCGAGGTCGCAGGGGGCCGGGATTCGGACAGAGTATACTGGAGGGGCCCTAATATGAGCGTGTCGAGTCTCGGCTCGGTGCGACCTTCCCCTTCTCCGGGAAGTGACCTAACGAACACCATCAAACTCTCCCATTCAAACGAATAGGAGAAATGGAGAGTTGCTCAAAGGTCAAATCAGCTCAGTAAAAAGAGATAGGAACTCGGGCCTGTGGTTGGTCGACCTGGGGGGGGGGGCAAGGATGACTGTCTCTAAATGACAAGCGTCTTGGCCTAATGGGGGCCGGGCCTCCTAATGTCTCCCCCTTCCATTTGACCTTTGCTGCGTCGGGGTACAAAGGGCTGCGGTGCGGCCCCTCCGAGGTCGCAGAGGGCCGGTATTCGGAGAGGATGTATACGCTGGGCCCCGTGATAAGCGTTTAGAATCCCGGGTCGGTGCGACCTTCCGTTCTCCGGGTCAGACGCACACGCACGCGCACGCTCTATCTCATCTCTCTCAATTCAACTGTTTGTGTCAACGTGTGTCTCCATCAAATGGTTTATTGATTAAAAAGTAACGTCTTCATCACCCTGAACACACTAAGCCTGCTTCTGTTTGGTGAACTGATGCTTACATTAAGAGGAGGCCTCCACCACATGTAATATTATCAATCTTGTGGCTTTAGCCCAAAACTAAGTGATTCAAATTGGTACATCAGAGGTCATCAGAAGATAAATTAATAGACACAATGACTTTGTAATAAGGTGGGGCGGGGGGGGGGGGATTCTATATGACTCTGGCTATTGAAATATACTATTTAGCCATGTGTAGGTTTCTACAACGATCGTTACTACATTCGGGAAATACTGACACCGGTGGCCGAGTAAATTACTACACATGACGTGGTCCAAAAACGTTAGTGTTGGGGTGGTGTTGGTGTTGGTATGGTGTTTGGGTGGTGTTGGTGTTGGGGTGGTGTTAATGTAGGGGTTGTGTGGATTTGGGGTGGTGTTGGGGGGTGTTGGTGTTGGGATGGTGTTAATGTTGTGGTGGTGGGGTGGTGTTGGGGTGGAGTTGGGGTAGTGTTGCTGTTGGGGTGGTATTGGGGTGGTGTTGGTGTTGGGTGGAGATTGGGTGGTTTTGGTGTTGGGGTTGTATGGTGTTTGAGTGGTGTTGGGGTGGTGTTGTGGTGGAGATAGGGTGGTGTTGGGGTGGTGTTGGTGTTGGGGTGTGGGGTGTGGGTGGTGTTGAAGTGGTGTTGGTGTTGGGGTGATGTTGGGTGGTGTTGGGGTGGTGTTAGGGTGGTGTTGTGGTTGGTGTTGGGGTGGTGTTGTGGTGGTGTTGGTGTTGGGGTTGTGTTGGTGTTGGGGTTGACTTGAAATGGTGTTGGATTTGGGGTGGTTTTGGGGTGGTGTTGGGGTGGTGTTGGGGTGGTGTTGGTGTTGGGGTGGTGTTAGGGTGGTGTTGGTGTTGGGGTGGTTTTGGAGTGGGGTTTGGGTTGGGGTGGTTTTGGGGTGGTGTGGTTTTGGGGTGGATTTGGTGTTGGGGTGATGTTGGGTGGGTGTTGGTGTTGGGGTGGTGTTGGTGTGGTGTTGGTGTTGGGGTGGTGGTGGTGTTGAAGTTGGGGTGGTGTTGGGTGGTGTTGGGGTGGTGTTGGGTGGTGTTGGGCTGGTGTTAGTGTTGGGGTGGTGATGGTGTTGGGGTAATATAGTGTTGGGGTGGTGATGGTGTTGGTGTTTGGGTGGTGTGGTGTGTTGTTGGGGTCATGTTGGGGTTGGCGTTGGGGTGGTGTTTATGTTGGGATGGTGATGGGGTTGTGTTGGTGTTGTGGTGGTGTTTGTGTTTGGTTGGTGTTGTGTTGGGGTGGTGTTGGGGTGGTGTTGGGGTGGTGTTGGTGTTGGGGTGGTGTTTGTGTTGGGATGGTTTTGGGGTGGTTTTAAGGTGGTGTTGATTTTGGGGTGGTGTTGGTGTTGGGGTGGTGATAGGGTGGTGTTTGGGATGGGGTAGTGTTGGGGTGGTGTGGAGGTTGGGGTGATGTTGGTGTTGGGGTGAGGGTGGTGTTGAAGTGGTTTAGGTGTTGGGGTGGTGTTGGGGTGGTGTTGGGGTGGTGTTGGGGTGGATTTGGGGTGGTGTTGGGCTGGTGTTATGGTGGAGATAGGGTGGAGTTGGGGTGGTGTTGGGGTGTGGGGTGTGGGTGATGTTGAAGTGGTGTTTGCGTTGGGGTGATGTTGGGTGGTGTTGGGGTGAGGTTAGGGTGGTGTTGTGGTTGGTGTTGGGTTGGTGTTGTGGTGGGGTTGGTGTTGGTTTTGGGAGGTGTTGGGGTGGTGTTGGTGTTGGGTTGGTGTGGTGTTGGGGTGGTTTATGGGTGTTGTTTGTGTTGGGGTGGTGTAAGGGTGGTATTAGGGTGGTGTTGGGGTGGTTTTGGGGTGGGGTTTGGGTTGGGGTGGTTTTGGGGTGGTGTGGTGTTGGGGTGGTGGTGGTGTTGAAGTGGTGTGTGTGTTGGGGTGGTGTTGGTGTTGGGGTGGTGTTGGGTGGTGTTAATGTTGGGCTGATGATTGTCTTGGGGTAGTGGTGTGTTGAGGTGATGTTGGGTAGGTGTTGGTGTTAGGTGGTGTTTGGGTGGTGTTGGTGTTCGGGTGGTGTTGTGTTGGGGTGGTGGTGGTGTTGGGTGGTATTGGGGTGGTGTTTGTGTAGGTGTTGGGGCGGTGTGGTGTTGGGTTGAGGTGGTGTTGGTGCTGGGGTGGTGTTGGGGTGGTGTTGGGGTGTTGTTAGGGTGGTTTTGGTGTTGGAGTGGTGTCAGGGTGGTGTTGGTTTTGGTATGGTGTTGGGTGGTGTTGAGGTGATGTTGGTGTTGGGTTGTGTGTCGTTGGCAAGGTTTTGGGGTGGTGTTGGGGTAGGGTTGGTGTTGGTGTTGCGGTGGTGTTGGTGTTATGGTGGTGTTGGGGTGATGTTGGTGTTAGGGTGGTGTCGGGGTGGTTTTGGGTTGATGTTGGGGTTGGGGTGGTGTTGGGGTGGTGTTGATGTTTGGGTGGTCTTGGGGTGTAGTTGAGGTGGTATTGGGTGGTGTTGGGTGGTGTTTGGGTGGTGTTGGTGTTCGGGTGGTGTTGGGGTGGTGTTGGTGTTGGGGTTGTTTTGAAATGGTGTTGGGGTTGGGGTGGTTTTGGGGTTGTGTTGGGGTGGTGTTGGTGTTAGAGTGGTGTTAGGGTAGTGTTGGTGTTGGGGTGAGGGTGGTGTTGAAGTGGTGTTGGTGTTGGGATGGTGTTGGGGTGGAGTTAGGGTGGTGTTGGGGTGGTGTCGGGGTGTGGGTGGTGTTGAAGTTGTGTTGGTGTTGGGGTGGTGTTGGGTGGTGTTGAGGTGGTGTTAGTGTTGGGGTGGTGAGGTGTTGGGGTTGTTTTGGGGTAGTGTTGGGGTGGTGTTTATGTTGGGATGGTGATGGGGTTTGGGTGGTGTTGAGGTGGTGATGGTGTCGGGATAGTGTTGATTTTAGGGTGGTGTAGGGGTGGTTTTGGTGTTGGGGTGTTGTGGTTTTGTGGTGGTGTTGGGTTGGTGTTGGTTTTGGGCTGGTGTTAGTGTTGGGTGGTGTTGGAGTGGTGTTGGGGTAGTGTTGGTGTTGGATTGGTGTTTGTGGTTTGGTGGTGTTGGGGTGATGTTAGGGTGGTGTTGATGTTGGGGTGGTGTCGGGGTGGTGTTGGTTTTGTGACGGTGTTTGTGTTGGGGTGGTGTTGGGGTAGTGTATGTGTTGGGTGGTGTTGGGAGAGTGTTGGGGTGGTGTTGGTGTTGGTGTTGGGGTGGTGTTGGTGTTGGGGTGGTGTTGGGGAGGAGTTGGTGTTGGGGTGGTGTTGGTGTTGGGGTGGTGTTGGGTTTGGTATGGTGTTGTTGTGGTGTTGGTGTTGGGGTTGGGTGGTGTTGGGGTTATGTTGGTGTGAGGTTGTGTGTCGTTGGCGTGGTTTTGGGGTGGTGTTGGGGTGGTGTTGGGGTGGTGTTGGGGTAGGGTTGTTGTTGGTGTGGTGTTGGGGGATTGTTGGTGTTAGGGTGGTGTCGGGGTGGTTTTGGGTTGATGTTGGGGTTGGGATGGTGTTGGGGTGGTGTTGATGTTGGGGTGGTCTTGGGGTGTAGTTGAGGTGGTGTTGGGTGATGTTGGGGTGGTGTTTGGGTGGTGTTGGTGTTGGGATGGTGTCCGGGGGGTGTTGGTTTTGGGATGGTGTTGGTGTTGGGGTTGGGTGGTGTTGGGGTGATGTTGGTGTTGGGTTGTGTGTCGTTGGCGTGGTTTTGGGGTGGTGTTAGGGTGGTGTTGGGGTAGGGTTGGTGTTGGTGTTGGGGTGGTGTTGGGGGATTGTTTCTGTTAGGGTGGTGATGGGGTGGGTTTTGGGTTGATGTTGGGGTAGGGGTGTGTAGCAATGTCCACTACTACACGCCACCTAGGTGGCTCCCATACTCCACCTAGGTGACTTTCCTCGGGCTCCTCCAAACCAATGGACACAGGGTGGTGATGTTGAAAGCCCAGTTTATTGTAAAAATTGCAGTAAATGAGGCATGCAGATGGTGCTCCATGCTGCCATGCCGGAGAGCTCTTCCTGAGTGTGTGTGGTGATGGCTGGTTTAACCTGTGCACACTGATTGCTCAATGTGCAACAGGTGTGCAGCCCCACCCAGCCCCAGAGTCCAGTCAGTCTGACTCGGGCCAGGTGAGGCTGCTTCAACCAGCCACCATCCACACACACTCCCACAGTATAATAGATACATTCTCTACAATATGTATTTAGTAGAATAGGTACATTCTCTACAATATGTATTCAGTAGAATAGGTACATTCTCAGTACAATATGTATTCATTAGAATATGTACATTGTCAGTACAAATTATTCACTAGAATATGTACGTTCTTACTCTCACACTCTCCCTCATTCTCTTTCCCTCCTCTCCCTCTTTCTCCCTGTCGCTCTCTCCCACCTTCGCTCTCTCTCCCTTTCTCTCTCGCTCTATCCTCCCCTCTCTCTCCCCCTCTCTCCCTCCCTCCCTCTCCCTCCCTCTCTCCTACGGTGAAGCTGACTGTCATTGATGTCTCTGTGTCAACAGCATTGGGCCTGTGTCTTCCAATCTAAATGTTCAGTTCAAGTTCATATCTCTCTCCATCTCTCTGTCCCCTCTCCTCTTGTTCCGGTTTTTTATACGTTTAATGATATCAAATTGCAAACAACTACAGGAAGTAGTCGTTTGTGTTCATTTTGATAACAATCAAAATCAGGCAGTGTGGCCTTAGCTTTAGATGGGGCCCCACACTGAGGTAACTTGACAGAAAGAGACACATTTGAACTCTAGACCCTGTTTCATTCTGTGTTGTTGTTTTTCATTTGTTTCTTTGGGCAGGCGTCACCATCTGTCGTCAGAACAATTTATAGTGAGTCATTTATTAAACGTTTGTATCAATAAGCGTCTTACAGTGAACTCAGTTGAAAATGAATAAAAATGGATTAAACTAACCCTTTCCTACTTTTTTATTATTCTTGCATGCTTTTGCAGATAGAAGCTTCATGAACACATTTCAGAGCACCCATCACTGATCCACAGCTACTCAGGAATATGTTGATGACTACTTTGTTGAGGTCCTTACGTTTAGGATTGCAGACCCATGCAGACGAGGTGTTTCTTCATCCCCTTCTTGAAGGCATGACCTCTACTTGATGCGGTGTCTCTGACCACAGCAGGGTTGCGTTGCAGCCTGGAGGAAGCTCCTGCCAAGGCTTCAGGTGTTAGCCCTGAGGAGGGACAAGGCATGGCTTGGTGGGAGCCTCCCAGTGGTTCCACCTGGGACATGAGCCGAGGGTCGCAGCGCTTTCAAGTCTGCTGGACAGTTGGGAGTGTGCATCTCCCCCTTCCTCCTCCTCCTCCTCCTCCTCCTCCTCCTCCTCCTCCTCCTCCTCCTCCCTCGTCCTCCTCTTCCCCCGCCCTCCCTAACCACCTCCTTCTACTTCCTCCTCCTCCTCCCTCGTCCTCCTCTTCCCCCGCCCCCTCACTCACCTCCTTCTCCAACTCCTCCCTCATCCTCCTCCACTCCTTCTTCCTCCTCCAGCTCCTCCCTCCTCCTCCTCCACCCCCCCCCCTCCTCCCCCCTCCTCCCTCCTCCACCACAGAAGCGGGCCCCTATGATGCTCTCCAAGAAGCCCAACAACGCGTGCTCGGCCGGGGTCAACTACACCCCCGACCTCACCAAGGACCTGTCCTCCACCCGCTCCACTTTCCTCCTCCTCCTACACACACACAAACACACACACTCACTCACTCACTCACTCACTCACTCACTCACATACAACCTCACACACTCTCACACACACACACACATACACACACACTGACACACACACACTCACACACACTCACACTCACACACGCACACCTACACACATACTCTCACACACAGACACATACACACACACTCACTCACTCACTCACTCACTCACAAACACATACAGTACAACATACACATACTCATAGACATACTCACACACACGCACACACTCACACTCACACACACACAGCTGCGATAATGTGTGTACTTAACCAAAGCTAGCTCACTGAATGTGGAACTTCGGTTGTTCTCGTCTTCTGTTTCATAACGGTCGGAACGGAACATCATTGGGCGACTTCCTATTGGGCGTGCCGGTCAACGGCCACAGACGGAACGCTGGACTACTTGTTGATTTAGTTTGTGTTTTGTTTCTGTACGTTTTGTTTCTATCAGGGGAACAAGGCGTTAAACGGTGGTCCTCATTCCTCTGAATACAGTGAGGCCATTCTATTGGCTGATCTCATCCCAGACAATTCTGTTAGGCGTTCTCCTGACTTTATTAAGTTGAATAAAGTCATGTAGAAATAACAAGGAATGTTGAGTGAATATGTGTCCCAACGAATGTCCTCTTTTGATAAAGATGATGGTCATTATAGTTTTGTGTTTGTAGTTACAGGACTGACGTGGTTTGACTCATATAAGGGAGGGGGGGGCTATATTTTTCTGATTGACAACAGACAATGATGATCTGTGTGTGTGTGTGTGTGTGTGTGTGTGTGTGTGTAAGACAACTTTTACTGCCAGGGGGTGCGCTAGTTCTTCAAACGGGGCAAACTTAAATCTCTCACACACACACACACACACACCCACACACACACACACACTGCTGCTTGCACCTCTACTTCCTACTCTGACTGAATCCGCTGTCTGCTGCTCTCATAGCTCTGCTGCTCGTGTGTGCACTGTGCGCGTGCACGCCGGGGCGAGTTCCTGCAGCGAGCGGAGCGGCAATAAACACATCTTTTCTCTTTCTTTTTTTGTTGAATATTCCCTCTCTCTCTCTTTCCCCCTCGCTCTCTCTCTCCCCCTCTCTCTCTCTCCCCCTCTCCCCCCCTGACTGTCATCAATGTCTCTGTGTCAACAGCATTAGCTCTGTGTCTTCCAATCTAAATGTTCAGTTAAAGTTAATTTCTCTCTCCCTCTCTCTGTCCCGTCTCCTCTTGTTCCGGTTTTTTATACGTTTAATGATATCAAATTGCAAGCAACTACAGCAAGTTGTCGTTTGTGTTCATTTTGATAACAATCAAAATCAGGCAGTGTGGCCCTAGCTTTAGATGGGGCCCCACACTGAGGTAACTTGACAGAAAGAGACACATTTGAACTCTAAACCCTGTTTCATTCTGTGTTGTTGTTTTTCATTTGTTTCTTTGGGCAGGCGTCACCATCTGTCGTCCGAACAATTTTCTAGTGAGTCATTTATTAAAAGTTTGTATCAATAAGCGTCTTACAGTGAATTCAGTTGAAAACGAATAAAAATGGATTAAACAAACCCTTTCCTACTTTTTTTTTTATTCTTGCATGCTTTTGCAGATAGAAGCTTCATGACCACATTTCAGAGCACCCATCACTGATCCACAGCTACTCAGGAATATATTGATGACTACTTTGTTGAGGTCCTAACGTTTAGGATTGCAGACCCATGCAGACGAGGTGTTTCTTCGTCCTCTTCTGGAAGGCATGACCTCTACTTGATGCGGCGTCTCTGACCACAGCAGGGTTGCGTTGCCACAGCAGCCTGGAGGAAGCTCCTGCCAAGGCTTCAGGTGTTAGCCCTGAGGAGGGACAAGGCATGGCTTGGTGGGAGCCTCCCAGTGGTTCCACCTGGGACATGAGCCGAGGGTCGCAGCGCTTCCATGTCCATGACCGCAGCAAAGCAGACGCAGACAGAGAGATAGCTGATGGTGTGCAGGTCTTCACTGCTCTGATGCGCTACATTGAAAAGTGGCAGGATGATTTTAACCAAACAGTTAAAGAGAGACTGGAATCCACAGAGAAAGAAGCTGAAGACTTCATCAAAAGGCTGGAGCAGGAAGTGAAATATCTGACCAATAGAAGCTCAGAGGTGAAGCAGCTCTCACACACTGAAGACCACCTCCACTTCCTCCAGACCTTCAGATCCCTGAAGAATCCTCCACCCATCAGGGACTGGACAACGGTGGAGGTCCGTCCTCCGTCATACGTAGGGACCTTGAGGAGATCCCTGGATCAGCTGCAGGAGACACTGAACATGGAGATGAAGAAGCTGTGTGATGCTGCTGAACTGAAGAGGGTCCAGCAGTATGAATTAGATGTGACTCTGGATCCTGATACAGCTCCAACCCAGCTCATCCTGTCTGAGGATGGGAAACAAGTACATCATGGAGGTCAAAGGAAGAAACTCCCTGACAACCCTAAGAGATTTACACGGTATCTATTTGTTCTCGCGAGGCAGAGCTTCTCCTCAGGGAGATTTTACTTTGAGGTCCATATTAAAGACAAGACTGCATGGGTTTTAGGAGTGGCCAGAGAGTCCATTAACAGAAAAGATGTGATCAGTTTGACCCCTAAGAATGGCTCCTGGACTCTTTACTTAGACAACGATAAGTTGGTATTTAAAGATAACCCTGATGTCCATCTCCCTCTGAGAGCTGGGCTCAAGAAGGTGGGGGTGTTTGTTGATTATGATGAGGGTCTGGTCTCCTTCTATGATGTGGAAGCCAGGGTTCATATCTACTCTGCTACTGGCTGCACCTTTAGTGAGCCTCTCTATCCATTCCTCTGCCCAGATTTTCGTGATGCAGGTAAAAACTCTGCCCCCTTGATCATCTCACCTGTCAATCAAACAGACTAGGACTTTTGTTTGATAATAAAATAATCAAACGACCAAAACAACTAATGTTGTTTCATGATTGAGAATCTCTGCTATGTGAGATCTGAGAGAACTGCATTAATGTATATAATGTATAATCTGCTGTCTTTTAACAAGGATCAATTCAATAAGAAAATAACCCTTACTAATATAAAATGTAACCCATTAGAGATTCTTAGATTACGCTCTATTGTTCAAGTGTAATGCTATTAAATTGTAAACGGTTGCAGTTGTGTAGAACGTGTTTGGATGATTAGTTTGTATAACATAATCTGTATTTTTTTAAACATTAGTTTATATTTCTGAATCATGAATGACATCATAATGAAATGTCTGTAAACTTTTCTGATTTCAACAATAAATTGCAAAAAATATAATGGGCCACTCAATGGAATAAGTACATCATCAGTACAATATGTATTCAGTGGAATAGGTACATTCTCAGTACAATATGTAGTGGAATATGTCAATTTTCAGTGGAATGGGTACATTCTCAGTACAATGTGTTCAGTTGAATAGGTAAATGTTCTGTGAAATAGGTACTTTCTCAGTACAATATGTATCAAGTAGATTAGGTACATGATCAGGGGGATACTTTTTTTTTACAATTGTTGCCTAAAAACCCTATTTTACACATTATGGGATTCATGGAAGGATGAAAATCACTGATCGATTGCACAAGTTTGTAGCTGATGAGCCGGTCAATGACTTAATGTCCACCATACAACAACCCAACATGTGTTACACCTTACACAAAGGTCACAGTGACTACATGTAAAGATTCACCCCATGTGTGTGAGTACTGTGACTTTGTCTTGACTCCACTCCTCTCCTCTCCATCCTCTCATCTTAGTTTCTCCTCTCTCCTTCCTCTCCCTTCTCTTCCTCCTCTCTGCTATCTCTGCTCTCCTTTCTAGCTCATCTAGGATTATGCTCATTCTTGTCATGCAGACACATTGTGTACACTTTACAACAGTAAGCATATTTTGATTAGTTTAATAAAATATTGTTAAGTACTTTAACTTTAATTTAGTTACTCCATAATTTAAATAAAGTGGCAAACATTGGTCCATGACAGCTTATGAGTTTACAAGCAAATATCATGGATGTTAGAAATCAAAACATTGATCCCGCACACATACACACACACACACACACACACCCACACACACACACACACACCTAACTATTCCAGGAGTATCAAAGAGAGAGGTGGGCGATCCCGTGACAACTGAAAAAAGAGTCAAATGATAGGTTACGAAATAAACCTAAACTCTCCGAGGTATTTCTATGAACATGAGAACCGCTGTATTATAACATCTGGCCCAATGCAGGACTAGTAGTTCACACAAACACACACACACACACACAATGAATAACTCTGAATAATAGCTTACTCCCTCTCTCGCCCTCTGCCTCCTTCCCTCTCCTCTCTCTCCCTCTCTTTTTCTCTCTGCTCCCCTCTTTCTCTCCCACCTTCTCTCTCCATCCCACTCTCTCGCTCTATCCTCCCCCCTCTCTCCCTCTCCCTCCATCCTCCCCCTCGTTCCCTCTTGCTCTCCCTCCCTCTCTCCCTCTCTCCCTCCCTCTCTCCTTCTCCCTCTTTCCCTCTCCCTCCCTCTCTCTTGCTCAATCCTCCCCCCTCTCTCCCTCTCTCTCGCTCTATCCTCCCCCCTCTCTCCCTCTCCCTCTCACTTCCTCCCTCTCTCCTACAGTGAAGCTGACAGTCATCGATGTGTGTCTCCATGTCAACCGCATTGGGCCTGTGTCTTCCATCCACACGGGGAATGTAAGTTAATATCTCTCTCGCTCTTTTCTACCCGTCCATCATATCACTTCTCTTTCACTCCCTCTCGTCTCCCTAATGCTCTCTTTTTTGCTGTATTTTTCTATCTCTCTCTCACACTGTATATTGTTTGCATCCCTTTATATTTCTTTTTTCTTGTCTCTCTCACAGTTTGGTTTTTCTCTCCATCTGTCTTACTGTATCTCTAATCATCTTTCTGTATCCCTAATCATTTTTCTGTATCTCAACAATATCTGTAATGGAATAATTTATAATGGTTATGTTTCTATAATCAGGCAGGGTTCTTTTCTTCCTTCATTTCTCTTCAATTAGAAATCAGTCAATCTAGCTAGGTTGGATTCTTGTCTTTCCTCTTTCGTTACACCCTTTGCAGGTAGGTATTCAGAAAGGTACGCACACCTTTTGGTCTTTTATTAAAATCAGTACAGTGTACAGCTAATGTAACGTGATGTCATTCAGTATTCAGAGGGTTTAGGGTTTCAGAATCTGAAGGATTTCTTTTCTTCACCAAGAATCCATGCAACAGCGTATGGTACTCCTCTTGTTCCGAATAGGACCGGTCCAACAGAACCAATATAGCTCCCCTCTTGGTAATTCAGACGCTCTGCACTTTGATTTGACCTCTGAACCCACTGGATATGTTCCATACAGTGATATGGTGCAGTCTCAGATTGTGATTCACGATTCTTTATTGTCACATGAGTCATATACAAGTATTCGGCTGTACAATTATTTTGTTCTGGCTCATCGGCCTAGCAGCAGAAAGAAGTTATAATATCTATAAAACACAATATCATTTAAACAAATATAAAAAAATATATAAAAATAGAACAGCAGCAGTAATAATTATAAGAAGAAGAAGAAGAGCAATAGTGCAATGGATTAGGGACAGGCAGCAGCACGTCTTCAAAACGTGGCTGTATTAAATAATGCAAAGCCATTTCTCATAAAGGCCCTCCACCGCGACCTGCCATTCGCTCCACTATTTTACACTTGGACTGTGTTGTCGCAAATTAAATGACTGGTGGCTGGCTCGAATAAAAGGCTAAGACTAATGGATATCCGTAGTTGATTTATTTCATACGCTGGTTAATTAGAATTAGTTCTCCATTTTTTTCCGCGAGGTTTATTCTTTCCGTTTCTGGTGTTAAAAGGACCTGGTGCAACCTATCGTTGTTGGATGTGTATGGGACGATCGTATCGTCTCTTGCGATGTACACCGTTTCTGACGTCACTTCCTTCTCCAAACTCGGACCGCAAGTGTCCGACCGAGGGGGCGGGCCCGAGCCTGGAGCTTTGTATAAAGACCCCTCGCTCTTGTTCAGGAAACGGAAGTTTACGGAAATCCAACCGACGAAGGGACGACATGACGAAGAGACGACGTGAACGCGTTAGCCTCTCCGGAGACGAAGAACAAGACGTTTTAAAGCAGAGAGCCGGGACAGAAACATTCCAAGGTGGGTCTAACACATTGACCTCAAATCCTCATTATTGCCGTCCTGTCCACAGGGCGCCATGTTGTACTGTAGCGTTAGCCCCACACGGGTCTCCTGCGCTCCGTGTGAACACGTGATGTTGATGCTTAGCGAAACCAACCTTCACGTGCTCTATTGTGTCGGATTCCACCAGCGCGTGCTCGGTGCTCGGCGTCCTGTTTGGAGCGTGGCGCCACACGCGGTGCCGCGCTCTGTACGCTTTGGTTGAACCCGACCAGCCGAGGCCAACACGGGACTTTAACAAAGTTAGTTTGGTGTTAAAGCATCAGGGCGTTCTTCACGAGGAGGACGCATGCGTGAGTAGGGATGGGTCCCAAAACCGGGTATTAACCGGGGCCCCTGGGGGTGGCCCCATGATACTATTACACACCGTAGTATATAAAGTGTAATCTAATCTAAGTATCGATTAGCTACGACGTACCCGGCGCTGCAAGCGGTATTTGAGGAACAAAGGAAATAGATTTACTTCCTGGTGATCGTTCATCCAGAATGTTTACCAGGAAAGGAAAAAAAGCACATCTTCCTTCAGAAGAACTGTTCAGATAAGGCTTCAGGCCTTTTTGAGGCCCAGCTGCATGCAGACCCCATCCCTGTTGCTCTATGCCACTGTCTTTTCTTTTCTCTTGTTTATTGATTTCTTTTTGTTTGTATCACATTTCAATACTCTCAATAGTATAGAGTCTATTATAGTTATATATTCAAAACCTGTGTACGGTGATGCTGTTGAAGAAAGATGTCTTGTTCTTAACTTGTCTTCTTCTAAAAGAAGCCATAAGAGTAGCGTTAAAGTAGCGGCTGGATAAGCGGTATGGATCAGAGTAGTAGTGGCGTTAGAATCTTCCCTGTGTGTGAGTGCAGTTGGCTCCTTCATTCGCGGTGGTAGCGGTGTGATAGTCGATAGTGACCAGTGTGTTTATGTTCAGTGCTGTTGTACCGACCTGTTGGCTCAAGAGCTTTGCTTGAAACAACAAAACATTTATGAATATTAACATATTATTACATGTATACAAAATAAATCATATTATTAAAATGGTAATTTAATTTTCATATTTCTTTTCTAGGAATGGCGTCCAACTCTTCCTGGTCTGAGGATATCTTTTCATGTTCCATCTGTCTGGATGTGCTCAACAGCCCAGTCACCACACCATGTGGACACAACTTCTGCAGAACCTGTATTACAAGGTTCTGGGATGGCCAAGTCCAGTACAAATGTCATGTTTGCAGCAAGCTGTTCCAGACAAGACCTGATTTACAGGTCAATACATTCATATCAGAGATGGTTGATCAGTTTAGAAGTTCTGTACGAGTCAAAGAGCAGCCTTGTGTTGAACCAGCAGAAGTTCCCTGTGACGTCTGTACTGGGACCCAGCTGAAGGCTGTGAAGTCCTGCCTAGTGTGTTTTACCTCTTACTGCCAAACCCACCTGGAGCCACATCAGAGAGTCGCAGGCCTGAAGAGACATCGGCTGGTCGAGCCTATGGACCGTCTGGAAGACAGGATGTGTAAGAAACACGACCAACTTCTGGAGCTCTTCTGCCAGACTGAACAGGTGTGTGTGTGTCAGTTCTGCACAGAGACAGACCACAAGTCCCATCCTGTTGTGTCTCTAAAGGAGGAATATGAAGTGAAGACGGCCCAGCTGGGGAAGATAGAGTCTGAAGTTCAGCAGATGATCCAGGAGAGACAACGAAAGATTCAGGAGATTTCAGATACAGTGGACCGCAGCAAAGCAGACGCAGACAAAGAGATAGCTGATGGTGTGCATGTCCTCACTGCTCTGATGCGCTGTATTGAAAAGTGGCAGGATGAGTTCAACCAAACGGTTAAAGAGAGACTGAAATCCACAGTGAAAGAGGCTGAAGACCTCATCAAAGAGCTAGAGCAGGTAATAAAAGATCTGACCAATAGAAGCTCAGAGGTGAAGCAGCTCTCACACACTGAAGACCACCTCCACTTCCTCCAGACCTTCATATCCCTGAAGAATCCTCCACCCACCAGGGACTGGACAACGGTGGAGGTCCGTCCTCCGTCATACTTAGGGACCTTGAGGAGATCCCTGGATCAGCTGGAGGAGACACTGAACATGGAGATGAAGAATCTTCCTGTCCTGAAATCAACTCTAATGAAGTGTAAGTGTCTTATCCATTTGATTCATCACAACACACACCAACTGTTTAGATGTAAAGTCCATCCACACAGCAGTAGGTGAAGTCCGTAAAACAATAGGTATTCTTAGTGTTATTTATTAATTATGATAAATAGTAGTGTGGTTGTTATTAGACAAAATCAACCATGATACAAACGTGAATAAATGTTTTTTTTTGTGCATTTTAAATTGCACTCTAGACTACTGTATTATTATCATCATTCTTACTAGGCCTATTTATTATTATGAATGTATTAATTACTATAATTTGTGGTGATATATAATCTTTATTAATTTAATTATTACTATCATTAGACATAACATAACATGTTTATAAAATGATTATAACGATGCATTTATTTCATATCGGATTTAAACTACTACAATAAGTGGTGATGGTCTTTATTAGAACTAGGAAAATAAATCCTGATTTGAAATTGTACGTATGTATACTTATGGGTACGTACAGGTGTCTCTTTGAAGGTGTATTACAATGTCTATTGGAACCTTTTTAAAAGTTAAAGTGTGTATAATAATGGTAATTATTCTAATTATGTCTTTTTTCCCCCCCGTCAGATGCCTGTGAACTCACACTGGACCCAAACACAGTCCACAGACAACTCTCTCTGTCTGAGGACAACAGAAAGGTGAAGTGGTTTAGAGAAGACCAGTCGTATCCTGATCACCCAGAGAGATTTGACTCTTGTCCACAGGTGTTGTGTAGAGAGGCTCTGACTGGCCGCTGTTACTGGGAGGTAGAGAGGAAACACCGTGTTGAGATAGGCGTGACATACAGAGGAATCTCAAGAAGAGGAAGTGCTGGTGAAAGCAGGCTTGGAAGGAATCACAATTCCTGGATTCTTTATTGTCATGATGGTGGTTACACTGCCTGGCACAACGGTATTAGAACAGTCCTGCAGCTCCCTGAGCCTTCTAAAAGAGTAGGAGTGTATCTGGACCGGCCTGCTGGCACTCTGTCCTTCTACAGAGTGTCCCCAGATGTAGGAGGGTCCTCAGACACACTGACACACATCCACACCTTCCAGGCCACCTTCACCCAGGAGGACCTCTATCTTGGGGTTGGGTTATACAAGAATCATGCCTCAGTGTCTCTGTGTCGGTTGTAGCCACACACGTAGACCGACTGACTGAGATTTACAGGCAGGTTATAATTCTTGATGAAATGTTTGTTGATGATGACCAGTTATCTGGATGTACATTTGGAATACATGCATCTGGACCTATGGATGTACAATGAGAGGAAGTGTCTTTAAAGATCTTCCATAGGGTTAACTGAGCAGGTTCTACAAAGTTAAAATTTGTGATGTTGATTGTAAATGTAACTGTTTTTATTCAATAGTTTTGATACTTTCATTGATGCATTGATAGTTTTCTTTAATTTGGTGTAAAGGCGAGACGACAATAAATTCTAAACCGAACTGGTATTTCTGTGACTGTTTTATTATTTCATTAATTTCAAAAGGTTATTTTGTTTTCACAGTTAAGTGTTGGTTAATGCTTATTATTTCTGTTTTGTACTCGCTATTTTAACCATTGTAAATGTAGTGGGCCTACTTATTTATTCACATAATATATAGACATCAAGCGAGACAAAGCCAAAAACAATTGAAATGTGTTGGGATGACTTCAACATCTAATGTGTTACGTCCCAGCTCGCTAGGGAAAGGGGAGGCAACATAAAACCAGGTCTTTTTGGCAATGTTATTTATTAACAAGGAACTTTGATAACCAACCACAAACAAATAGAGGAGGCGAACTACAAAGGGAAAAGGTGCCATGTGGATGCTGTTCAGATCAAAGAAACAAATCTAACTAAAGGAGGACTCCAAAATACACAGTTGAAACAGCAGCCCTGCTCCTAGTGCCGCTTCTCCAAACTCGAACCGGAAGTACCGAGGGGGCGGGCCCGAGCCTGGAGCTCTGTATAAAGAGCCCTCTCTTGTTCAGGAAACGGAAGTTTACGGAAATCCAACCGACGAAGGGACGACATGACGAAGAGACAACGTGGACGCGTTAGTCTCCGGAGACGAAGAACAAGACGTTTTAAAGCAGAGAGCCAGGACAGAAACATTCCAAGGTGGGTCCAACACATTGAACCTCTAACCCTCATTGTTGCCGTCCTGTCCGTAGGGCGCCATGTTGTACTGTAGCGTTAGCCCCACACGGGTCTCCTGCGCTCCGTGTGAACACGTGATGTTGATGCTTAGCGAAACCAACCTTCACGTGCTCTATTGTGTCGCCTCGTCGGATTCCACCAGCGCGTGCTCGGTGCTCGGCGTCCTGTTTGGAGCGCGGCGCCACACGCGGGGCCGCGCTCTGTACGCTTTGGTTGAACCCGACCAGGCGAGGCCAACATGGGACTTTAACAAAGTTAGTTTGGTGTTAAAGCATCAGGGCGTTCTTCACGAGGAGGACGCAGGCGTGAGTAGGGATGGCTCCCGACACCGGGAGTTAACCGGGGCCCCTGGGGGGTGCCCCCGGGATACTATTACACACCGTAGTATGTAAAGTGTAATCTAATCTAAGTATCGATTAGCTACGACGTACCCGGCGCTGCAAGCGGTATTTGAGGAACAAATGAAATAGATTTACTTCCTGGTGATCGTTCATCCAGAATGATTACCAGGAAAGGAAAAAAAGCAGATCTTCCTTCAGAAGAACTGTTCAGATAAGGCTTCAGGCCTTTTTGAGGCCCAGCTGTATGCAGACCCCATCCCTGTTGCTCTATGCCACTGTCTTTTCTTTTCTCTTGTTTATTGATTTCTTTTTGTTTATCACATTTCAATTCTCTCTATATTATAGAGTCTATAATAGTTATATATTCAAAACCTGTGTACGGTGTTGCTGGTGAAGAAAGATGTCTTGTTCTTAACTTGTCTTATTCTTAACACATTATTACATGTATATAACGTATAGTTAAAACGGTAATTTAATTTTCATAATCTTTATTTCAGAGCTTCTCCTCAGGAAGATTTTACTTTGAGGTCCAGGTTAAAGACAAGACTCAATGGTGTTTAGGAGTGGCCAGAGAGTCCATCAACAGAAACGGTGGGATCAAACCCATCCCTAAGAATGGTTACTGGACTATTTTATTCAACAAGGAAGGGTTAATATTTAGAAGTAACCCTGAAGTCTCTCTCCCTCTGAGAGCTGAGCTCCAGAAGGTGGGGGTCTTTGTTGATTATGATGAGGGTCTGGTCTCCTTCTATGATGTGGAAGCCAGGGTTCATATCTACTCTGCTACTGGCTGCACCTTTAGTGAGCCTCTCTATCCATTCCTCTGTCCAGGGATCTATGTTTATAAAGGTAAAAACTCTGCCCCCCTGATCATCTCACCTGTCAATCAAACAGACTAAGACCTTTGTTTGATAGTAAAATAATCAAACGACCAAAACCACTAATGTTGTTTCCTGCATGGGAATCTACTATGTTGATCTGAGAGAACTGCATTAATGTTGTACTGCTTTCATTTGACAAGAAGGAATTCATTCGGAAAATAACCCTGACTATTGTAAAATATAACCCATGATACATGATTCGATTACATATACTATATTGATCAATATCTGATTACTGCTGAATGTTTTTTATACATTTAACAATATGAAATTTTTGCAGGCGCATGGAAAAAATCTCTAGTTTCTTAAACAAAACTAGGATATTAGTTTATACTCCTGAAATATGAATGACATCAAATGTTTGTACACTTTTTTTATTTCAATAAAAATGTACAAAAGGTAGAATGGGGTAATTTTCTGTGGAATATTTACATTCTGTACAATAATTACTCAGTAGAATAGGTACATTCTCTGCAATATGTATTTAGTAGAATAGGTACATTCTCGGTACAATATGTATTCAGTAGAATAGGTACATTGTCAGTACAATAATTAGTCAGTAGAATAGGTACCATCTCAGTACAATATGTATTCAGTAGAATAGCTACATTCTCAGTACAATAATTAGTCAGTAGAATAGGTACATTCTCAGTACAATAATTAGTCAGTAGAATAGGTACATTCTCAGTACAATATGTATTCAGTCGAATAGGTACATTCTCAGTACAATATGTATTCAGTCGAATAGGTACATTCTCAGTACAATATGTGTTCAGTAGAATAGGTACATTCTCTACAATATGTATTCAGTCGAATAGGTACATTCTCATTACAATATGTATTCAGTAGAATAGGTAAATTCTCTACAATATGTATTCAGTAGAATAGGTACATTCTCAGTACAACATGTATTCAGTAGAATAGGTACATTTTCATTCGCTCTCTCCCCCTCCTTCCCTTCTCTCTTCCCATCCTCTCACTCCCTCCCTCCCTCTCTCCTTCCCTCTCAGTGTCTCTACTCTCTCTTTACCTCTTTTCCCCTCCCTTTCCCTACCCTCTCTCCCACCTCCCATCTTCCCCCCTCCCTCCCTCTCCCTCCCTCTCTCCTACAGTGAAGCTCACTGTCATCGATGTCTCTGTGTCAACAGCATTGGGCCTGTGCGTCACTCCGTCCATTGCCGCCACCTAGCGGCCGCCGGCTGCCACTTCTCCACGTGCTTCTGTTTACACACACTGCCAGCAATCACCAATCTCCGCTCCCTATTTCTCCATCGCGCTTCCTAGCAGCCGGCGCCAGTTCGTTGTTCCCTCTCCCTCCCTCCCTCTCCCTCCCTCAATCCTACAGTGAAGCTGACTGTCATCGATGTCTCTGTGTCAATAGCATTATCTCTGTGTCTTCCAATCTAAATGTTCAGTTAAAGTTCATATCTTTCTCCATCTCTCTGTCCCCTCTCCTCTTGTTCCTGTTTTTTATACGTTTAATGATATCAAATTGCAAATGACGTAATGAAGTAATGAAGTAACGAAGTAGAAAATATTGACAATGTGAAGTGTTCATTTTGATAACGTAATAAAATGGTGTGGGGGGGGTAGCACGGCAGCACGTAGGGAGTTGTGTCCCGTTTGCTCAATTGTCCTTTCCTCTCAGGGTGAGCAAGTATCCTTTGTGTGTGTAAATATGTTTTTGTATTGAATAATGTTATAAGTGTTTTTTCAATTCTACAGTAGTAGACTTTGTTTTAGAATTTTGATTGGGGATGTCCTGATTTGTATATATTGTTTATATTGTATCGATTACTTTGTGAATTGAAAAAACAGTAAAAAGATTTAGTAAAAAGCACTCTTGACTCCAGCGATCCGAGTTCAAATCTTGGTGGAACCTATTGGCACTGTGTACCTTCGGAAGACATCTCTGCAGGCTTTCTCACATCCGTAATTCACTACCCAAATGTTCAACACAGTTCCAAATTCCTGTGTTGCTTAAATGTAGTCTAGATCACATTTCTTAAAAAATTCAAAGTGTTTTCTTATTAAGTTAGCTGATGGGGTGGCCGAGTGGTTAAGGCGATGGACTGCTTATCCATTGTGCTCTGCACGCGTGGGTTCGAATCCCATCCTCATCGTTTGCACCATTCAGGGTTAGGTCCAGTCTTTGATGTGAAGTGTACACAGTGATCTTTTATCAAAGGTAGTTCAGACAATCCATACCTTAAATGTTGCAGACTGTTACTATTAAAACAACTGACAGACTTGAAGCTAACGCCCACTTGTTGTCGTGGCCGAGTGGTTAAGGCGATGGACTAGAAATCCATTGTGGTCTCCCCGCGCAGGTTCGAATCCTGCCGACAACGGTTGCAGGTTAAACTGAGCAGCTTTTATCATACCCTTGTGCCAGTCAACACATTCTACAGCATATAGTACAGTGAAGATGCATTTATTGCGTGGGTTCAGTCTCTAGCATCTGCTAAATTAGGTCAAAGCATCTATTGTTTATAACAAGGTGTTCTCCCAACCTGAACATATGTGCTCTGTTACTGTTCAAAGGACCGATTGATCTGATGACTAGAGTTGTCATGTCCAAGTGTTGAAGTCAATGTAGCTCAATGGTAGAGTGCATGCTTTGCTTGTATGTGGCCCAGCGTTTAATCCCTAGTATCTCTACAATGTTGCGAAAGCAAGGCATTGTACTTTTTATAAAGTAGAAGTAAACTATAATTCAATCATGAAACATTGCAGAATGTGACTCTTTGAACAACCGATTCACTTCTGAAGAACCTTATGTGCTGTTGTGGCTAAGGCAATGGACTACAAATCCATTGTGCTCTCCATCTGCAGATGTTAAATGTAAGGTTTATGACAGTAAGGGGATGTAGCTCAGTGGTAGAGAGCATGCTTAGCATGTATGAGGCCCCGGGTTCAATCCTCGGCGTCTCCAGTCTTCGATGCTACGTGTGCACAGTGATCTCTTTATCAAAGGTAGTTCAGACAATGCACACCTAAATGTTGCAGACTGTTACTATTCAAACAACAGACAGACTTGAAGCAAATGCCCGGCCGAGTGCAGCACAAGTGTTCAGTACAGACGGGTCTAACCATATTTGTAGACATAGGGAGTGGCCTAATACACCTACACTCGTCAGGTGTGAATGTTAGTCCTCAATATCGCTCTATGGGTCTCTCTTCAAATGGTACACATATGCATTTCTCAAATGAACGAGTCAACACGAATCGACTGATGAAGTAGATCTAGCCTGGCCAAATGGTTGTGTAATACACAGTAGATCTTGGCTTGAAATCCCAGCAGTATATTGTTTTGTGTAACATGCTCCCACATTAGCATCTGCTTAAGACGCCAATTATTTTTCTCTTATCACACATCCAAAGAATCATGTCATGGTATTGCAGACCACTTTCGTTGTCTTCTCAATCATTTGACGAAGCATTTGTTTTGCACTGAAAGTAGTGCTGAGGCATAGCTGGTTCAATTGCCTGTCTGGTTAACAGAAGATGCTGGGTTCAAATCTAAGCAGTATGTTGTCTTCTGCTCTTTTTTTGGCAATTTTGCTAGTGGTTGGTTGTAAATGTGCAAACTATCAATGTAATATACTTCACTACAATGCCAACTGTATGTCACGGCAATATGTTTTCCATTCTTGGTTGGGGGGGGGGGGGGGGAAGCTAAATGCAATACAGCCATTGCCTTACACAGCTTTCTTTCATTACATGCCATTACATGACTGTGTTTTTCACAATTATTCAAGTGATTATGGAGACAGGCAAAAATTGACATGAGTGAGTATTTACAAATCATTCTGGCAGGGTAGTGGGTTAAATTTTCAACCAGCAATAATCACGTCTTAGTTGTCCTTCACAGACTAATATCACCTCTGCGAAAGAATATCTGGGCGTGACTCAAGAGTTTGTGAGGATTTGAAGGTTTGGGTGCCACACAGAAGGTGTGATTCTTTGCCAAATTTATATTGCAGTTTCATGGTCCTTCGCTTATCAACACAAAGTGATATGGCATACAAAGCAGTCTAAGTTACATTGAACCACTCATTTAAACTTTACCAGTTCTTATTTTTTGTTGTCGGGAGATACCTAAGACATGCATGGTTGGCTCAGTCGGTAGAGCGTGAGACTCTTAAGCTCAGGGTCTTGGGTTTGATCCCCACATTGGGCTGTGCCTTGGAAACGGTCATCTTTATACACAGCCCAAGTGTTCAGTACAGATGGGTCCAACCATATTTGTATACATAGTGAGTGGCCTAATACACCTACACTCACTCTTAGTGTCTCCCATCAAATGGTACACAAATGTATCTCGCGACTGAACATCTCAAATGAAAGTCATCACAAATTGTTGCCGAAGACTGAAGAAGTAGATCAAGCTTGGCCAAATGGTTGACTAGTAAACATGAGATCCTGGGTTGAAATCTCAGCTGTACAGTGTTTAGTGTAACATGCACCCACAATAACATTTGCTTAAGAAGACAATAATCTTTTTCTTATGACACATCCACAGAATCATCTCAAGGTATTGCAGACCTCTTTTGTTGTCTTATCAATCATTTGTCTAAGAATTTATTTTGCACTGAAAGTGGTGCTGCGGCGTAGCTGGCAGTTCTATTATCTTTCAATATAAATGATCAGGTCATGCTACATAAGACCTATTTCATTGTTTTCTCAAGAACTCATAGCAAGTGGTACTGTGGCTTAGCAGGTCAAAGCACCTGTCTTGTAAACAGGAGACCCTGGGTTCAATTCCCAGCAGTACCTCCAATTAAGCATAAGAATAAAGTGGTGTACAATTGTATACCAGTTTTTCTTTAAAAAAAGCGGAATTGTCTTAACCCGCCATTTTGCTAGTGGTTGTAAATGTGCAAACTATCAATGCAATATAGTTTTCTTCAATGCCATTTGTATGTCCTCTAGTCACGGCAATTTGTTTTCCATTCTTGGTTTAGGAAGTGGAAAGCAAAATGCGTCTTTGTTGTCCTTCACAGAGTAAGATATTGCTTTTGCGAAAGAATATCTTGCCGTGACTTAAGAGTTTGTTAGGATTTGGAGGTTTGGGTTCCACACAGAAGGTGTGATTCTTTGGCAAATTTCTATTGCAGTTTCATGGTCCTTCACTTATGAACACAAAGTTATTTGGCATACAAAGCAGTCTAGGTTATGTTGAACCACTCATCTAAACTTTACCACATTGGGCTGTGCCTTGTAAATGGCTATCTTTATACACAGCACAAGTGTTCAGTACAGATGGCTCAAACAATATTTGCATACATAGGGAATGGCCTAATACACTTACACTCGTCAGGTGTGAATGTGAGTCCTCGAGATCGCTCTATGGGTCTCTTTTCAAATGGTACACATATGCATATCCTGATTGTAGCTTCAAGTCTGTCAGTTGTTTTTTTGATAACTACCTTTGATAAAAAGATCACTGTGCACACTTCGCATCAAAGACTGGAGATGTTTGGGATTGAACCCGGGGCCTCATACATGCAAAGCATGTGCTCTACCACTGAGCAACATTCCCTTACTGTCATAAATCATACATTTCACATCTGCAGATGGAGAGCACAATGGATTTGTGGTCCATTGCCTTAGCCACAACAGCACATAAGGTTCTTCGGAAGTCAATCGGTTGATCAAAGAGTAACATTCTGCAATGTTTCATGATTGAATTATAGTTTACTTCTACTTTATATAAAGTACAATGCCTTGCTTTCGCAACATTGTAGAGATACCAGGGATTAAACGCTGGGCCTCATACAAGCAAAGCATGCACTCTACCACTGAGCTACATTGACTTCAACACTTGGACATGACAACCCTAGTCATCAGATCAATCAGTCCTTTGAACAGTAACAGAACACATATGTTCAGGTTGGGAGAACATCTTGTTATAAACAATAGATGCTTTGACCTAATGTAGCAGATGCCAGAGACTTGACCCACGCAATACATGCAGCTACAATGTACTATATGCTGTAGAATGTGTTGACTGGCACAAGGGTATGACAAAAGCTGTTCAGTTTAACCTGCAACCGTTGTCGGCAGCATTTGAACCTGCATGGGGAAACCCCTTTGGATTTCGAGTCCAACGCCTTATTTTTTTTAAATCTTTTTAATGTTTTTCCAATTCACAAATTTACAAAGTCATATATACAATATATACAATATATACAAATCAAGACATCCCTAATCAAAATTCAAAACCAAAGTCCACTAGTGCACAGTTGAAAAAACACTCATAACATTATACAAAATTAAATACAAAAACATATTTACACACACAACGGACACTTGCTCACCCTGAGGGGAAAGCACAATCGAGCAAACAGGATACAAATTCCTACGTACCGTCGTACTCCCCCTCCCACAGGGAGGCAAGGCCCCGCCCCACGACCGGAGCGATCGATCCAAAGGCCCCCCGAGAGCGACGGCAACACGCGCGTGCACGCGGCCGACCCACAGAGGCCGGGCGCCAGGGGCCCCCCCCACCGCCAAACAGACAAACGCACGAGCCCAACCGCACCCCCCTAACCCCGAACCCGTGCCAGCAGCAGCAGACGCACCGCCACAGTGGCGCCCCTGTGGCTATGCATCCGCTACTACCAAACAAGGTTCCTCCGTGATTTGAGGTCGGGTCGGACGATTCAGAGTATGAGTCTCACGCAAGCATTGGTGGTATAGTGGTGAGCATAGCTGCCTTCCAAGCAGTTGACCCGTGTTCGATTCCCGGCCAATGCATTGCTATCTATCTATCAATGCCAAAGTAATTTAGGACTTTCGAGATCATTGTCTGGATTTATTTGTGGCAAATGTTGTTCTCTAGACTACGTTTAAGTGAAACTGAAACATTGAACAGTGGTTCAGACCATAGAGAATGAAGAATACCCTTAATGTCTAGAGTTGTTCTATGAAGCTCACCAGCAAACTAGGTTCCTCCATGTTTTGAGGTAAGGTCGGACAATCCACAGTACGTAATTTCTCACTCCTGCATTAGTGTTATAGTGGTAAACATAGCTGCCTTCCAAGCATTTGACCCGGGTTCGATTCCTGACCTCACCCTGTTCTCAAAACGTCTTTCAGAAGTAGGATTTGAACCCACGCCTCCAGAGGAGACTGCGACCTCAACGCAGTGCCTTAGACCGCTCGGCCATCCTGACATATAATTGAAAATGTTAAAGAGTGGATCGTTGCGTGAATTTTGTTACGTTTGTCATGTATTTCAAATTAAAAGATCGCTTCTTGCTCACAGACTGCTCCTAAAATAATTCAACTTTGATTGTATTGGTGACTGTGGGTTAATGTCAAACACTCACCGTCGGGGAATTGAACCCCGGTCTCCCGCGTGACAGGCGGGGATACTGACCACTATACTAACGAGGACCTGTTGGATTGAGAACACCTCGACATTAGTAAGCGCATTGACGTCTACAGGTGTAAAATTTCCGGTCAATTGACTTTGAATTGAGGCTAGATAAACGTTGCTGTAGTTCTCCAACTCGTATTAAGATACATTTGCGCTATTTCAGAGTCTCTCCCGAGAATGAAAGCAAACTAAAAAGAGAAGTCCCTCCCTGTCCGAGCCGGTCTTATGTGAGATGAACCGTGTGATATTTCTATCAAGGTTCTCCCCGAACAATGTGGGCTGAAGTGGTGCAGTGGCACCATCCTCCTTTCCTTTTTTTTTTAATCTTTTAAATGTTTTTTTTTCAATTAACAATTTTACAAAGTCATATATACAATATATACATATCAAGACATCCCCAATCCAAATTCTAAAACGACTTCTACTACTGTACAATTGAAAAAAAAACACTCATAACATTATACAATATTAAATCCAAAAACATATTTACACACACAAAGGATACTTGCTCACCCTGAGAGGAAAGCACAATCGAGCAAACGGGACACAACTCCCTACGTGCTGCCGTGCTACCCCCCCCCCCCCCCCCCACCACACACACACACACACACACACACACACACACACACACACACACACACACACACACACAGAGGGAGGCGGAGCACGGCTAAAGGAACACAACGTTGGTGACTGTGGGTATGTGTCAAAAAGTCCCCGTCGGGGAATTGAACCCCGGTCTCCCGCGGGGATACTGACCACTATAACATTAAACCGCAACTTAAACCCTGTGTGTGAGGTCACCTCTTTCTGAACATCTAGCTGATGTGGGCAAACTAAACTTTGATTGTCTTTTGATATCAAAAGGACATCATGACGGTAATTTCTCTTGTCTTTAGCCGTCCTCAAAACTTCTGTCAAAAGTGGGATTTGAACCCACGCCTCCAGAGGAGACTGCGACCTGAACGCAGCGCCTTATACCGCTCGGCCATCCTGAAACATAATATAATTTGTCCAAGAGTGGATCTTTGCGTGAATTTCGTTACGTTTGTCATGTATTTCAAATTCAGAGATTGCTTCTTGCTCACAGACTCCGACTGCTCAACTTAGATTGTGTTGGTGACTGTGGGTTAATGTCAAACACTCCCAGTCGGGGAATTGAACCCCGGTCTCCCACGTGACAGGCGGGGATACTGTCCACTGTACTAAGGAGGAACTGTCACAATGGCCTGAAACAATGTCTTGAACCACATCTCTAGTGGGACTGCTGATGTCTTCTGTGTCTCTCTCTCCATTTCTGTCTGACCAAAGACATCCTGCAGAGAGAGAGAGAGAGGGAGAGAGAGAGAGAGAGAGAGATTATTCAGTACAATACAGATTGAGAGAGAGAGATTATTCAGTACAATACAGATTGAGAGAGAGAGATTATTCAGTATAATACAGATTGAGAGAGATTATTCAGTACAATACAGATTGAGAGAGAGAGATTATTCAGTACAATACAGATTGAGAGAGAGAGAGATTATTATTATATGTTATCAAAATGAACACTTCACATTGTCAATATTTTTTACTTGCTGTAGTCGTTTGCAATTTGATATCATTAAACGTATAAAAAGCACGAACAAGAGGAGAGGGGACAGAGAGATGGAGAGAGATATGAACTTTAACTGAACATTTAGATTGGAAGACACAGGCCCAATGCTGTTGACAGAGACATCGATGACAGTCAGCTTCACTGTAGGAGAGAGGGAGGGAGAGGGAGGGAGAGGGAGAGAGGGGAGGATAGGGTGAGAGAGAGAAAGGGAAGGTTGGAGAGAGAGGGGGAGGGAGAGGGAGAGAGAGAATCACAAGAGTCAGGATAGCGGGAACGAAGATACTACCGGGTGGAGAGTAACAACAAACTGGCGCCGGCTGCTAGGAAGCGCGGTGGAGAAATAGGGAGCGTAGATTGGTGATTGCTGGCAGTGTGTGTAAACAGAAGCACGTGGAGAAGTGGCAGCCGGCAGCCGCTAGGTGGCGGCAGTGGACGGAGTGACACACAGGCCCAATGCTGTTGACACAGAGACATCGATGACAGTGAGCTTCACTGTAGGAGAGGGAGGGAGAGGGAGGGAGGGGGGAAGAGGGAAGGTGGGAGAGAGAGGAGGGAGAGAGGGAAAGGGAGGGGAAAAGAGTTGAAGAGAGAGAAGAGACACTGAGAGGGAAGGAGAGGCAGGGAGAGAGTGAGAAGAGGGGAAGAGAATGAGGGAAGGAGGGGGAGAGAGCGAAGAAGAATGTACCTATTCTACTGAATACATATTGTAGAGAATGTAACTATTCTACTGAATACATATTGTAGAGAATGTACCTATTCTACTGAATACATATTGTAAAGAATGTACCTATTCTACTGAATACATATTGTAGAGAATGTACCTATTCTATTGAATACATATTGTACTGAGAATGTAGTTTTTCTACTGAATACATATTGTACTGAGAATGTACATATTCTACTGACTAATTATTGTACTGAGAATATAGCTATTCTACTGAATACATATTGTACTGAGAATGTACCTAGTCTACTGAATACATATTGCAGAGAATGTACCTATTCTACTGAGTAATTATTGTAGAGAATGTAACTATTCCACAGAAAATTACCCCATTCTACCTTTTGTACATTTTTATTGAAATAAAAAAGTGTACAAACATTTGATGTCATTCATATTTCAGAAGTATAAACTAATAAACTCGTTTTGTTTAAGAAACTAGAGATTTTTAACATGCACCTGCAAATGTTTACAATTTCATATTGTTAAATGTGTAAAAAACATTCAGCAGTAATCAGATATTGATCAATATAGTATATGTAATCGAATCATGTATCATGGGTTATATTTGACAATAGTCAGGGTTCTTTTCCGAAGGAATTCCTTCTTGTCAAATGAAAGCAGTACAACATTAATGCAGTTCTCTCAGATCAACATACTAGAGATTCCCATGCAGGAAACAACATTAGTGGTTTTGGTAGTTTGATTATTTTATTATCAAACAAAAGGTCTTAGTCTGTTTGATTGACAGGTGAGATGATCAGGGGGGCAGAGTTTTTACCTTTATAAACATAGATCCCTGGACTGAGGAATGGATAGAGAGGCTCACTAAAGGTGATGGACTCTCTGATCACTCCTAAACACCATTCAGTCTTGTCTTTAACCTGGACCTCAAAGTAAAATCTTCCTGAGGAGAAGCTCTGCCTCGTGAGAACATTTAGATTCTGTGTAAATCTCTTAGGGTTGTCTGGGAGTGTCTTCCATACACCTCCATGATGTACTTGTTTCCCATCCTCAGACAGGATGAGCCGGGGATGAGCTGTATCAGGATCCAGAGTCACATCTACGTCATACTGCTGGACCCTCTTCAGTTCAGCAGCATCACACAGCTTCTTCATCTCTATATCCAGTGTATCCTCCAGCTGATCCAGGGATCTCCTCAAGGTCCCTACGTATGACGGAGGACGGACTTCCACCGTTGTCCAGTCCCTGCTGGGTGGAGGATTCTTCAGGGATCTGAAGGTCTGGAGGAAGAGGAGGTGGTCTTCAGTGTGTGAGAGCTGCTTCACCTCTGAAATTATATTGGTCAGATCTTCTATTTCCTGCTCCAGCTCTTTCATGAGGCCTTCAGCCTCTTTCTCTGTGGATTTCAGTCTCTCTTTAACCGTTTGGTTGAACTCATCCTGCCACTTTTCAATGTAGTGCATCAGAGCAGTGAAGACCTGCACACCATCAGCTATCTCTCTGTCTGCGTCTTTCTTGCTCAATTCTACTGTGTCTTTGATCTCCTTAATCTTTAGTTTTCTCTCCTGGATCATCTGCTGAACATCAGTCTCTGTCTTCCCCAGCTGGGCCGTCTTCACTTCATATTCCTCTTTTAGAGGTACAACAGGATGGGACCTGTGGTCTGTCTCTGTGTCATCAGGTCTTGTCTGGAACAGCTTGCTACAAACAGGAAATTTATACTGGACTTGGCCATCCCAGCATGTTGTAATACAGGTTCTGCAAAAGTTGTGTCCACATGCTGTGGAAACTGGGCTGTTGAACACATCCAGACAGATGGAACATGAAAAGTTCTCTTCAGACCAGGAAGAGTTGGACGCCATTCCTAGAAAAACAATTATGAAAATTAAATTACCATTTTAACTATACGTTATATGTTGTATACATGTAATAATGTGTTAATATTCATAAATGTGTTGTTATTTCAAGCAACGCTCTTGAGCCAACAAGTACAACAGCACTGAACATAAACACACTGGTCACTATCGACTCTCACACCGCTACCACCGCGAATGAAGAAGCCAACTGCACTCACACACAGGGAAGATTCTAACGCCACTACTACTCTGATCCATACTGCTTATACAGCCGCTACTTTAACGCTACTCTTATCGCTTCTTTTAGAAGACAAGTTAAGAACAAGACATCTTTCTTCAACAGCAACACCGTACACAGGTTTTGAATATATAACTATTATAGACTCTATACTATTGAGAGAATTGAAATGTGATACAAACAAAAATAAATCAATAAACAAGAGAAAATAAAAGACAGTGGCATAGAGCAACAGGGATGGGGTCTGCATGCAGCTGGGCCTCAAAAAGGCCTGAAGCCTTATCTGAACAGTTCTTCTGGAGGAAGACCTGCTTTTTTTCCTTTCACACTGGATGAACGATCACCAGGAAGTAAATCTATTTCCTTTGTTAAGCATCGCTATGCTTCGCTAAGCATCATCACGTGTTCACACGGAGCGCAGGAGACCCGTGTGGGGCTAACGCAACAGTACAACTTGGCGCCCTACGGACAGGACGGCAACAATGAGGATTAGAGGTCAATGTGTTGGACCCACCTTGGAATGTTTCGTGTCCGGAGAGGCTAACGCGTTCACGTTGTCTCTTCGTCACGTTGTCTCTTCGTCATGTCGTCCTTTCTTCGGTTGGATTTCTACGGTGGCCGGGAAGTGCAAAGTAACATTACAAAGAATGAAACACTTTTACAAAGCTCGAGACAAATTAACATTTTGGAAAACAAATTAACATTTTGGAAAACAAATTAACATTTTATAAAACAAATTAACATTTTACAAAACAAATTAACATTTTATAAAACAAATTAACATTTTATAAAACAAATTTACATTTTTGAAAACAAATTTACATTTTATAAAACAAATTTACATTTTAGAAAACAAATGTACATTTTAGAAAACAAATTAACAAGACGCAAAACACTTTTACCAGTCCCGAAACAAATTTACAAATGACAGATTCTTCACGGAAAGGGAATGTACCAAATACCGGAAGTGACACGGAAGTGATGAGCGTGGACTTTTCGTGTTGTTTCGTGTTTGTGGAGTTTATGGCGTCAAAGAAGTTTATGGTGACCGCCCGAACATGGACTGCGGCCGAGGGATGTTTTGCCCGTTTTGTGGCACTTACATGAACAGCTTAACGCGGTTTTGCTTTACGTGTGGTCGGTGTTTGGAGTTTTTAAAGGACGCGGACAAGACGGAAACATTGGAAACACAGGGGACGTCTCGACAGCCGGTGTTACGGTTCAACGTGTGACCGTGTTAACTGGCGACTCACAGCTAAATGCGTCTGTTGTTGTCGTAGTTACGACAGCTGTTGGAAAACAGGAAAAGACACGTAGCTGTCCTTGCGAATGCCTGTTTGATTTGTTTTTCAATAAAATGTTAACATACCCATCTCATTCGTAGCTGGAGTCTTATTTGGGGGGACATGTGTCACGTAGAGCAACAATTGTAAACGAAAAATAAATAAATACATTTAAAAAAAATTATGTACGGGATTCGAACTCACACCATTGTGGGAAAACAGTATTTTGGGGTGGGAGACTATTCCATTGCGCCACTATCGCCATATTGATATGCCGTCGCAGTAGATATGATAACCAACCTTCTTCCTAAAACCAGGAGGCAGCCCGATCAACTTGTGACCACACTGTCCATGCACTTAAGACCATGTTGGTATTTGGCTCGTTTCCAATACAAAGAAGAGGCCTTTACAACCAGTTCATCAAAAGTGTAATGTTGTGCTTCCCTCCACTGCTCACAACCCAGCCAAAAACACTGTTATGCGCTCTTTCTCTATCATTTCTGTCGCCAGATGTGGCGCAGCGCACATTGATCGGCAATCAATGTGACGCAAGGCAGGATCACTCTGAGAGACACCAAGTTTATTCAGATCAACAATGCGTATACAGATTGTTCAAGGGAAGATCACACCCTGACTTAAGTTATTTCCACGGCTCACAGATAAAAGTAAAACAGCAGAAAAGTGGCACACACGGTTAAAATAAGAACAATGCATAGATTTACATTAAGGGCTACATTAAAAGCAGACGCTTTTATCCAAAGCGACATACAATGACTACATTTGTCAGAAGAAAGGCAAACAACAATGTATCACTGTCGGTACAGTAAGAATATTCATAGAACCAGTGCAAAGTACTTAGAATTGCTAGTTTAATTCCCGGAATACAACAAAGATAGCTAGGATAAGATGCTACACAATGCCATCTACTATTTTTAAGTGCCAGGACATACAAACATACAATAAGTGTGTACATTAAGTGCCAGGATGTACAAACATACAATAAGTGTGTAAGGGGGGTGTTTTTAGGAGAGTAAGGGAGGAGGGGGGTAAGGAGGGAGGCTATGCTGAGTCCAGGTGAACTCTGAACAAGTGAGTCTTGAGTCTCTTGCGGAAGCTGGTGAGCGACTCTGCTGTCCTGACATCGGCAGGGAGTTCATTCCACCCTTACACACTTATTGTATGTTTGTACGGTCACACGTTGAACCGTAACACCGGCTGTCGAGACGTCCCCTGTGTTTCCAATGTTTCCGTCTTGTCCGCGTCCTTTAAAAACTCCAAACACCGACCACACGTAAAGCAAAACCGCGATAAGCTGGTCATGTGTTTGCCACAAAACGGCCAAAACATCCCTCGGCCGCAGTCCATGTTTGGGCGGTCAACATAAACTTCTTTAACGCCATAAACTCCACAACAACAACAACGCGAAAAGACCAAGCTCATCACTTCCGTGTCACTTCCGGTATTTGGTACATTCCCTTTCCGTGAAGAATCTGTCATTTGTAAATTTGTTTCGGGACTGGTAAAAGTGTTTTGCGTCTTGTTAATTTGTTTTCTAAAATGTAAATTTGTTTTCTAAAATGTAAATATGTTTTCAGAAATGTAAATTTGTTTTATAAAATGTAAATTTGTTTCATAAAATGTAAACTTGTTTTATAAAATGTAAATTTGTTTTATAAAATGTAAATTTATTTTATAAAATGTTAATTTGTTTTATAAAATGTTAATTTGTTTTCCAAAATGTTAATTTGTCTCAAGCTTTGTAAAAGTGTTTCATTCTTTCTAATGTTGCTTTGCACTTCCCGGCCACCGTACTCTGCTGCTCTTGTGTGCAATGTGCGCATGCACGCCGGGGCGCGTTCCTGCAGCGAGCGTAGCGGCAATAAACTTATCTGTTCTATTTAATCTAGGCTTCGCCTTATGGGCTTGCGCCTTGGACCGCTGAGTGTGTCTTTGGCTCCGTGCTTTTATATGCTTTACTGCGGAGCCCTAACTGCGGACCAATAGAAACGAGCAGGGATTACGCACACACCTACTGGAGCTGCTGAGAAGGATTCTCCGTCGGCAGGCCGACTGCGGTTGACATGGAGACACACATCGAAGACTGTCAGCTTCACTGTAGGAGAGAGGGGGAGGATAGAGCGAGAGAGAGGGAGGGAGAGAAATGGAGGAGGATAGAGTGAGAGAGGGAGAGGGAGGGAGAGAGGGGGAGGATAGAGGGAGGGAGAGGGAGAGAAGGTTGAGGATAGAGCGAGAGAGAGCGAGGGAGAGGGAGAGAGAGGGGAGGATAGAGCGAGAGAGTGGGATGGAGAGAGAGAGAAGGTGGGAGAGAGAGAGAGGGGCAGAGAGAGAGTGGAGGAGGGAGAAAAAGAGAGGGAGAGAGAGGAGAGGGAGTAAGATGTTCAGTGTGTGTGTGTGTGAACTACTAGTCCTACATTGGACCAGATGTTAGAATACAGCGGTTCTCCTTGTCATACAAAGACCTCGGAGAGTTTAGGTTTTGTTTCGTAACGTTTCATTGAACTCTTTTTTTCAGTTGTCACAGGATCGCCCACCTCTCTCTTTGATACTCCTGGAATAGTTAGGAGGTGTGTGTGTGTGTGTGTGTGTGTGTGTGTGTGTGTGTGTGTGTGTGTGTGTGTGTGTGTGTGTGTGTGCGTGCGTGCGTGTGTGTGTGTGCGGGATCTTTGTTTTGATTTCTAACATCCATGATATTTGCTTGTAAACTCATAAGCTGTCATGGACCAATCTTTGCCACTTTATTTAAATGATGGACTAACTAAATTAAAGTTAAAGTACTTAACATTATTTTCTTAAACTAATCAAAATATGCTTACTGTTGTAATGTGTACACAATGTGTATGAATGACAAGAATGACCATAATCCCAGATTAGCTAGAAAGGAGAGCAGAGATAGCATAGAGGAGGAAGAGAAGGGAGAGGAAGGAGAGAAGAGAAACTAAGATGAGAGGATGGAGAGGAGGGCTGTCAAGACAAAGTCACAGTACTCACACACATGGGGAGAATCATTACATGTAGTCACTGTGACCTTTGTGTAAGGTGTAACACATGTTGGGTTGTTGTATGGTGGACATTAAGTCATTGACTGGCTCATCAGCTACAAACTTGTGCAATCGATCAGTGATTTTAATCCTTCCATGAATCCCATAATGTGTAAATTAGGGTTCATAGGCAACAAATGTACATTTTGTTATCCCCCTTATAATGCAAATAATCTACTTAATACATATTGTACTGAGAAAGTACCTATTCCACAGAACGTTTACCTATTCAACTGAACACATATTGTACTGAGAATTTACCTATTCCACTGAAAATTGACATATTCCACTACAAATTGTACTGAGAATGTACCTATTGCACTGAGAATGTATTCCACTGAATACATATTGTACTGAGAATATACCTATTCCATTAAATACATATTGTACTGAGAATGTATCTATTCCACTGAATACATATTGTAATGATGTACTCATTCCATTAAGAATGACCCATTCTATTTTTTGCAATTTATTGTTGAAATCAGAAAAGTTTACAGACATTTCATTATGTTGTCATTCATGATTCAGAAATACAAACTAATGTTTAAAATACTACAGATTATGTTATACAAACTAATCATCCAAACATGTTCTACACAACTGCAACCATTTACAATTTTATAGCATTACACTTGAACAATAGAGTGTAATTTAAGAATTTCTAATGGGTTACATTTTATAATAGTGAGGGTTATTTTCTTAACGAATTGTTCCTTGTTAAAAGACAGCATATTATAAATGATATACATTAATGCAGTTCTCTCAGATCTCACCTAGCAGATATTCTCAATCATGAAACAACATGAGTACAAAATAAAAAGTGTACAAACGTTTTATTTTGTTGTCATTCATAATTCAGAGGTATAGACTAATAAAAGCGTTTTGTTAAAAAAGAACTGTACATTTTCAGGGTTATTTTCTTAATTAATTTATCCTTGTTAAATGACAGCAGTACAAAATTAATGCAGTTCTCTTAGATAAAAACAGTAGAGATTCCCATGCAGGAAACAACATTCGTGGTTTTGGTCGTTTGATTATTTAACTATCAAACAAAGGCCCTAGTCTGTTTGATTGACAGGTGAGATGGTCAGGGGGGCAGAGTTTTTACCTGCATAACGAAACTCTGGGCAGAGGAATGGATAGAGAGGCTCACTAAAGGTGCAGCCAGTAGCAGAGTAGATATTAACCCTGGCTTCCACATCATAGAAGGAGACCAGACCCTCACCATAATCAACAAACACCCCCACCTTCTTGAGCCCAGCTCTCAGAGGGAGATGGACAGCAGGGTTATCACTCAATTTCATCCGATTGTTGTCTAAGAAAAGTGTCCAGGAGCCATTCTTAGGGGTCAAACCGATCACATCTTTTCTGTTGATGGACTCTCTGGCCACTCCTAAAACCCATGCAGTCTTGTCTTTAATATGGACCTCAAAGTAAAATCTCCCTGAGGAGAAGCTCTGCTTCGCGAGAACAAATAGATACCGTGTAAATCTCTTAGGGTTGTCTGGGAGGTTCTTCACTACATCTCCATCATGTACTTGTTTCCCATCCTCAGACAGGATGAGCTTTGGATGAGCTGTATCAGGATCCAGAGTCACATCTACTTCATACTGCTGGACCCTCTTCATTTCAGCATCAACACACAGCTTCTTCATCTCCATGTTCAGTGTCTCCTCCAGCTGATCCAGGGATCTCCTCAAGGTCCCTACGTATGACGGAGGACGGACCTCCACCGTTGTCCAGTCCCTGGTGGGTGGAGGACTCTTCAGGGATCTGAAGGTCTGGAGGAAGTGGAGGTGGTCTTCAGTCTGTGAGAGCTGCTTCACCTCTGAAATTCTATTGGTCAGATCTTCTAGTTCTTGCTCCAGCTCTTTCATGAGGCCTTCAGCCTCTTTCTCTGTGGATTTAAGTCTCTCTTTAACCGTTTGGTTGAACTCATCCTGCCACTTTTCAATAGAGCGCATCAGAGCAGTGAAGACCTGCACACCATCAGCTATCTCTCTGTCTGCGTCTTTGTTGCTCAATTCTACTGTTTCTTTGATCTCCTTAATCTTTCGTTGTCTCTCCTGGATCATCTGCTGAACTTCAGACTCTATCTTCCCCAGCTGGGCCGTCTTCACTTCATATTCCTCCTTTAGAGGTACAACAGGATGGGACTTGTGGTGCGTCACTGTGCAGCACAGACACACACACACCTGTTCAATCTGGCAGAAGAGCTCCAGAAGTCGGTCGTGTTTCTTACACATCCTGTCTTCCAGACGGTCCATAGGCTCGACCAGCCGATGTCTCTTCAGGCCTGCGACTCTCTGATGTGGCTCCAGGTGGGTTGGGCAGTAAGAGGTAAAACACACTAGGCAGGACTTCACAGCCTTCAGCTGGGTCCCAGTACAGACGTCACAGGGAACTTCTCCTGGTTCAACACAAGGATGCTCTGTAACTCGTACAGACCTTCTAAACTGATCAACCATCTCTGATATTAAGGTATTGACCTGTAAATCAGGTCTTGTCTGGAACAGCTTGTGACAAACAGGACATTTGTACTGGACTTGGTCATCCCAGAACTTTGTAATACAGGTTCTGCAGAAGTTGTGTCCACATGGTGTGAAAACTGGGCTGTTGAACACATCCAGACAGATGGAACATGAAAAGATATCCTTAGACCAGGAAGTAGCAGAGGCCATTCCTAGACACAGACGACAAGGTTTATGTATTGAGCAATTCCATTATTATATTTAGAATTCCAAAACGGGAAGAGAGGTTCTAAAGTTGTGTTGTTTTACTCACCTATTTGTGGTTGCTGTCTGTCAGACTATTTGTCCCAAAATGTGTTTTATTATTCTCCTTAAAGAGAGAACTGCTTCCACGTCTGGTTTCTGTGAACGTTAAGTTTCGTTTCCTGAACAACACGTCCTCTCCTCTCCTCCCCTAACTCCTGGCCCCGCCCCTAAGTCCTGGCTCCACCCCCACGGACACACATTTCACCGCCGTTCAACTTCCCACTCTGACTGTGGGGCGTTCCCGCACCGTGAAGGCTCCTTCAAATGCGTTGATGTGTGTTCTCCTCTTCTCTGTGGAGTTAGAAGAGAGCCGGTGCAAACCGAGAGACACTGTGGTGATGTAGTGGTTATTTGCGACTGTAACTGGGATTCACTGGCGTTGATCGACCTTGGTTTCCGGGTCTTCCCCGCATACTATTTATTCAGCCCTGATCCAATAGAAAATAAATAAAAGATCTGTTTATTGCCGCTACGCTCGCTG
>JACYXH010000480.1:0-65000 GCA_026745465.1 Lota lota | reverse complement strand
TCAACATTGACATCCCACTCATGGACAGGAGTCACTCTCCTATTCATGTAGACCTCAGTCTTCATGTGGTGAGGGTGAGTGTGTTTTGATGTGTTTGTGTTTTGAACTGCTTGTTGTGTTGCTGTGATTTCATGTCTTCAGACAGACTTGGAAGTCTGTCAAGTGTACTTTTTATTAATATCTGAAAACAAACATTGTAACATGTTATTCATTTTTCAGAAACAGAAATATAGACTATAGATTATCACGTTATCAAAATGGATCCTTGAAACATTTCTACATAAATAAAATTGTGCTTTAAAGTAGCATTAAAGGATATACAGGGTGTTGAGGAGAAAACAGTGAACAGTATCTGTAATGTAATAATTTATAATGGTTATGTTTCTATAATTAGGCAGGGTTATTTTCTTCCTTCATTTCTCTTCAATTAGAAATCAGTCAATCTGGCTAGGTTGGATTCTTGTCTTTCCTCCTTCGTTACACCCTTTACAGGTAGGTATTCAGAAAGGTACGCACACCTTTTGGTCGTTTATTAAAATCAGTAAAGTGTACAACTAATGTAACGTGATGTCACTCAGTATTCAGAGGGTTTAGGGTTTCAGAATCTGAAGGGTTTCTTTTCTTTACCAAGAATCCATGCAACAGCGTATGGTACTCCTCTTGTTCCAAACAGGACCGATCCAACAGAACCATTATAGCTCCCCTCTTGGTAATTCAGACGCTCTGCACTTTGATTTGACTTCTGAACCCACTGGATATGTTCCATACAGTGATGCAATGCCATCTGAGATTGTGATTCAAGATTCTTTATTGTAACATGTCATATACAAGTATTCGGCTGCACAATTATTTTGTTTTGGCTCCTCGGCCTGGCAGCAGAAAGAAGTTATAATATCTATAAAACACAATATAATTTAAACAAATAGAAAAAAGTATAAAAATAGAACAGCAGCAGTAATAATTATAAGAAGAAGAAGAAGAAGAGCAACAGTGCAATGGATTAGGGACAGGCAGCAGCACGTCTTCAAAACGTGGCTGTATTAAATAATGCAAAGCCATTTCTCATAAAGGCCCTCCACCGCGACCTGCCATTCGCTCCACTAGTTTACACTTGGACTGTGTTGTCGCAAATTAAATGACTGGTGGCTGGCTCGAATAAAAGGCTAAGACTAATGGATATCCGTAGTTGATTTATTTCATACGCTGGTTAATTAGAATTAGTTCTCCGTTTTTTTCCGCGAGGTTTATTCTTTCCGTTTCTGGTGTTAAAAGGACCTGGTGCAACCTATCGTTGTTGGATGTGTCTGGGACGATCGTATCGTCTCTTGCGGCGTACACCGTTTCTGACGTCACTTCCTTCTCCAAACTCGGACCGAAAGTGTCCGACCGAGGGGGCGGGCCCGAGCCTGGAGCTTTGTATAAAGACCCCTCGCTCTTGTTCAGGAAACGGAAGTTTACGGAAATCCAACCGACGAAGGGACGACATGACGAAGAGACGACGTGAACGCGTTAGCCTCTCCGGAGACGAAGAACAAGACGTTTTAAAGCAGAGAGCCGGGACAGAAACATTCCAAGGTGGGTCCAACACATTGAACCTCTAATCCTCATTGTTGCCGTCCTGTCCTTAGGGCGCCATGTTGTACTGTAGCGTTAGCCCCACACGGGTCTCCTGCGCTCCGTGTGAACACGTGATGTTGATGCTTAGCGAAACCAACCTTCACGTGCTCTATTGTGTCGCCTCGTCGGATTCCACCAGCGCGTGCTCGGTGCTCGGCGTGCTGTTTGGAGCGGGGCCGCGCTCTGTGCGCTTTGGTTGAACCCGACCAGGCGAGGCCAACACGGGTCTTTAACAAAGTTAGTTTGGTGTTAAAGCATCAGGGCGTTCTTCACGAGGAGGACACATGCGTGAGTAGGGATGGGTCCCGAATCCGGGAGTTAACCGGGGCCCCTGGGGGTGGCCCCATGATACTATTACACACCGTAGTATGTAAAGTGTAATCTAATCTAAGTATCGATGAGCTCCGGCGCTGCAAGCGGTATTTGAGGAACAAAGGAAATATATTTACTTCCTGGTGATCGTTCATCCAGAATGATTACCAGGAAAGGAAAAAAAGCAGATCTTCCTCCAGAAGAACTGTTCAGATAAGGCTTCAGGCCTTTTTGAGGCCCAGCTGCATGCAGACCCCATCCCTGTTGCTCTATGCCACTGTCTTTTCTTTTCTCTTGTTTATTGATTTCTTTTTGTTTGTATCACGTTACAATTTCTCAATAGTATATAATAGTTATATATTCAAAACCTGTGTAAGGTGTTGCTGTTGAAGAAAGATGTCTTGTTCTTAACTTGTCTTCTTCTAAAAGAAGCGATAAGAGTAGCGTTAAAGTAGCGGCTGGATAAGCAGTATGGATCAGAGTAGTAGTGGCGTTAGAATCTTCCCTGTGTGTGAGTGCAGTTGGCTCCTTCATTCGCGGTGGTAGCGGTGTGATAGTCGATAGTGACCAGTGTGTTTATGTTCAGTGCTGTTGTACCGACCTGTTGGCTCAAGAGCTTTGCTTGAAACAACAAAACATTTATGAATATTAACATATTATTACATGTATACAAAATAAATCATATTATTAAAATGGTAATTTAATTTTCATATTTCTTTTCTAGGAATGGCGTCCAACTCTTCCTGGTCTGAGGATATCTTTTCATGTTCCATCTGTCTGGATGTGCTCAACAGCCCAGTCACCACACCATGTGGACACAACTTCTGCAGAACCTGTATTACAAGGTTCTGGGATGGCCAAGTCCAGTACAAATGTCATGTTTGCAGCAAGCTGTTCCAGACAAGACCTGATTTACAGGTCAATACATTCATATCAGAGATGGTTGATCAGTTTAGAAGTTCTGTACGAGTCAAAGAGCAGCCTTGTGTTGAACCAGCAGAAGTTCCCTGTGACGTCTGTACTGGGACCCAGCTGAAGGCTGTGAAGTCCTGCCTAGTGTGTTTTACCTCTTACTGCCAAACCCACCTGGAGCCACATCAGAGAGTCGCAGGCCTGAAGAGACATCGGCTGGTCGAGCCTATGGACCGTCTGGAAGACAGGATGTGTAAGAAACACGACCAACTTCTGGAGCTCTTCTGCCAGACTGAACAGGTGTGTGTGTGTGTCTGTTCTGCACAGTGTTGGACCACAAGTCCCATCCTGTTGTACCTCTAAAGGAGGAATATGAGGTAAAGACGGCCCAGCTGGTGAAGATAGAGGCTGAAGTTCATCAAATGATCCAGGAGAGTTGAACATGGAGATGAAGAAGCTGCGTGATGATGCTGAACTGAAGAGGGTCCAGCAGTATGAAGTAGATGTGACTCTGGATCCTGATACAGCTCATCCCCGTCTCATCCTGTCTGAGGATGGGAAACAAGTACATCATGGAGGTGTAGGGAAGAAACTCCCAGACAACCCTAAGATATTTACACAGCATCTATATGTTCTAACGAGGCAGAGCTTGTCCTCAGGGAGATTTTACTTTGAGGTCCAGGTTAAAGACAAGACTAAATGGTGTTTAGGAGTGGCCAGAGAGTCCATCAACAGAAAAGGTGTGATAATATTGACCCCTGAGAATGGTTACTGGACACTTATCTTCAACAACGATGGGTTGGTATTTAAAGATAACCCTGCTGTCCGTCTCCCTCTGAGAGCTGAGCTCCAGAAGGTGGGGGTGTTTGTTGATTATGATGAGGGTCTGGTCTCCTTCTATGATGTGGAAGCCAGGGTTCATATCCACTCTGCTACTGGCTGCACCTTTAGTGAGCCTCTCTATCCATTCCTCTGCCCAGATTTACGTGATGCAGGTAAAAACTCTGCCCCCTTGATCATCTCACCTGTCAATCAAACAGACTAGGACCTTTGTTTGATGATAAAATAATCAAACGACCAAAACAACTAATGTTGTTTCATGATTGAGAATCTCTGCTATGTGACATCTGAGAGAACTGCATTAATGTATATAATGTATAATCTGCTGTCTTTTAACAAGGATAAATTCGTTAAGAAAATAACTCTTACTAATATAAAATGTAACCCATTAGAAATTATTAGATTACATTCTATTGTTCAAGGGTAATGCTATAAAATTGTAATTGGTTGCAGTTGTGTAGAACATGTTTGGGTGAATAGTTTGTATAACATAATCTGTATTTTTTTAAACATTAGTTTATATTTCTGAATCATGAATGACATCATAATGAAATGTCTGTACACTTTTCTGATTTCAACAATAAATTGCGAAAAATATAATGGGCCATTCTCAATGGAATAAGTACATCATCAGTACAATATGTATTCAGTGGAATAGATACATTCTCAGTACAATATTTATTCAGTGGAATAAATACATTCTCAGTACAATATGTATTCAGTGGAATAGGTACATTCTCAGTACAACATGTATTCAGTGGAATACATGATCAGTGCAATAGGTACATTCTCAGTACAATATGTAGTGGAATATGTAAATTTTCAGTGGAATAGGTACATTCTCAGTACAATGTGTTTAGTTGAATAGGTAAATGTTCTGTGGAATAGGTGCTTTCTCAGTACAATATGTATTAAGTAGATTAGGTACATTATCAGGGGGATAATTGTTTTTACAATTGTTGCCTAAAAACCCTATTTTGCACATTATGGGATTCATGGAAGGATTAAAATCACTGATCGATTGTTTGTAGCTGATGAGCCAGTCAATGACTTAATGTCCACCATACAACAACCGAACATGTGTTACACCTTACACAAAGGTCACAGTGACTACATGTAAAGATTCACCCCATGTGTGTGAATACTGTGACTTTGTCTTGACTCCACTCCTCTCCTCTCCATCCTCTCATCTTAGTTTCTCCTCTCTCCTTCCTCTCCCTTCTCTTCCTCCTCTCTGCTATCTCTGCTCTCTTTTCTAGCTCATTTAGGATTATGTTCATTCTTGTCATGCATACACATTGTGTACACATTGCAACAGTAAGCATATTTTGATTTGTTTAGTAAAATATTGTTAAGTACTTTAACTTTAGCTTAGTTATTCCATAATTTAAATAAAGTGGCAAAGATTGGTCCATGACAGCTTATTAGTTTACAAGCAAATATCATGGATGTTAGAAATCAAAACAATGATCCCGCACACACACACACACAGACACACACACACACACACCTAACTATTCCAGAAGTATCAAAGAGAGAGGTGGGCGATCCCTTGACAACTGAAAAAAGAGTTAAATGAAACGTTACGAAAGAAACCTAAACTCAGCGAGGTCTTTGTATGAATATGAGAGCTGCTGTATTATAACATCTGGCCCAATGTAGGACTAGTAGTTCACACACACACACACACACACACACACACACACACACACACACTGAATAACTCTGAATAATAGCTTACTCCCTCTCTCGCCCTCTGCCTCCTTCCCTCTCCTCTCTCCCCCTCTCTTTTTTTCGTTTGTCTACCAGTCCGTGTGTATTTCCGTGTTGTTTCCCCCCCACAACAGCTTTTGCTGTTTGGGGGGGGGGAGTTCTTTCGTTTGTTTGTAGGGAGAGGTGAACGTCGAGGAAGAACAGCATGCCTGCTGAATTTGGAACAGAGAAAACGACGACGGACAAACGGAGTGAAGGAACGGAGAGAAGCATCGAGACGGACAGACAAACTAGTGAACGAGATCGGAACGAACGACGTAACGCACGCGCACGGTGAGAGTAGAGGAAACGGTGAGGCACGGGGTGTTGTGAGAGAGATGGATGGGGAAGAACTGACGGTGGACGGTGGAGGGTAAAGGAAGCGACGCCAGTGATGGATGCACTGAGGGAGGTTAAGAAAGTGTGTGGAGGTGTGATGATGGGGATGCAGAGTGAAAGGGGGGACAGGAGCTTCGAGATCACGATGAGAGACGAGGTGGGCACCTCGAGATTAATGGACTGGCATTTGAGTGAAAGGGAGCAATGGTGCACGCCAGAGACATTGTTAACGATGAGTTGGTGGTTTCCTTTTATTAACTTGTATGGTATTGGTGTGTATTATGTTATTTATTTGCACTATTTTATTAAAACTATTGTTGTTTGGTTTTCAGTTTGATAAAGCGCAGTTCGGTGGGACTTTGTCTGCTGCAGCCAGGCCTAATCTAAATGTGACTAGGAAGCCTGTTGAGGTGATACATGTAGCTATAGCTGTGTCTGATGCCTAAGAACACCGCCATCAAGCAATACACTATCCTTGTTTTATAAATTGACTTCATCAGGTACGTTTCCCCCCCTCTCTCACAGCGTCCCTCCAGCCCTGCCACTACCCCAGCTGGGAGAAGCCCTCCATCCGCTACCCCACCTCGAGCGACTTCCAGTCCGAGATATATCAGGCTCATCTCCCCTTTCTCTCTGCCCCCATCCAGCCCTGCTGTGTCATCTGTCAGGACCGGCTCTTCCCCTCTGGTTAGTGCAACTGTAATAACCTCTACACTGGTGTTACATACTTTAGCGTGTAGCGGATAGATGTTTTATTGTCTTTTTCATTTGTTTTATGTAGGTTGAGTCAAATAGGAGTCTTGCTCCTCCTGGTCCCGTGCCTGCTCCTCCTGGTCCCGTCCCTGCTCCTCCTGGTCCCGTCCCTGCTCCTCCTGGTCCCGTCCCTGCTCCTCCTGGTCCCGTCCCTGCCCCCCCTTGTACTGCTTCATTTCTGGGTCCGGCTCTAGATCACTTCTGGCTGCCGGCAAAAATGAAAGAGACAATTCCCCAGCCAGACCAGCGCTGGATTGCGTCCACGCTGTGGAGGAACCAGCGGCTGCGCCAAGCTCTGGAATGAGCCACCGGTGCCAGCCCTGATTTATAACCAGGCCCCATTACCAGAGCGTAATATAATGTATAATGTGAGAATTCCAGATGGCTTTATGGGTCTCTTTTCAAATTGTACACATAGGTGTTTCTTGAATAAACATCTTTCATGAACAAGTCTTTGGTAATATTCATAAAAGACTGAAGAAGTAGATTCCCGGTTAGCTCAGTCGGTAGAGCATGAGACTCTTAATCTCAGGGTCGTGGGTTCGTGCCCCACATTGGGCGTTCTAGTCTTTGGACACAGTCTAAGTGTTCTGTATGTAATTGTGCAGCGTTGCATACATTGTGAGTGTCAAAACACACCTTCCCTCTTAAGATGTTAATGTGAGACTACCAGATGGCTATGTGGGTCTCCTTTCAAATGGTACACATAGGTGTTTCTTGAATAAACATATTTCATGAACAAGTCTTTGGTAATATTCATAAAAGAATGAAGAAGATCAAGCCTGGCCAAATCTATGTCCAGTAAACAGGAAATCCTGTGTTGAAATGCTAGCAGTTCAGGGTGTGGTGTAACATGCTCCCACAATAGCATTGGCAGAAGATGACAATCTTGTTTCTTTTTTCACACAGCCACAGAATAGTGCAGCCTTTGTTTGCTGTTCTCTCAAGAATTCGGTGAAGCTTTTCCACCAAAGTGGTGCTGTGGCTTAGTTGGTAAAGTGCCTGTCTAGTAAACAGGAGATCCTGGGTTCAAATCCCAGCAGTACCTGTGTTACGGATACAGGTATCCTGTGTCTTGTTGTTGTTTCCTCTCCTTCTGCCCTAATAACAGGTGTCCTGATGTTCCTGATTGGTGGTCGTTGAGGTGACTGCTGATAGCTAAGGTGGACCAATCAGTGAACATTCCTCTGGATTGCACCACCTGTTGCTGGTTTTTTCAATCACTTACCAATGTATATAAACCGATCAGTTGTGTTTGTTGAGAGAGTGAGAGAGTGAGAGTGAGAGTGAGAGTGAGAGTGAGAGTGAGAGTGAGACAAAATTCCGTATGTGAGTATGGACACTGTGATGTCCTATGTATTGTTAACTCGCTAGTTATTCTGTTTGATAACTTTGTGTTTTTTGGGAAAAGGGGAAGAAATGCTTGTTAGACCTGAGTGGACCACCCCATGTGTTTTTTTGTACATTATTGTTTCATTTCTTGGGTCCTGCTCAGCCCTTCTTCCCAAATATTTACCGTGTGTTCACAATTAAACATTTTATGTTTGACGGTAGTTTACGGTTGTCGTGTAGTTTTTTCGTTCTCACTGTTCCACGTCATCCCACTAATTTGCATGAATTATGTTACGGGCCTCATGTCCATCCTCCTAGACGTATAAAGCCACGGGGTTCGTAACATAAAGTGGGGGCTCGTCCGGGATCTATCTCATAAATACTCATGCAAATTAGTTGGTGTCTGGTTCAGTGTTGAGCTTGGTAGCTGTAACTACCAGTTTTTTTTGTGTGTTCAGTATTCGACGGCTCGTGTTGCTACTTTAGTATGGCTACTTTTGAGTTGGATGCATTTTTGGAAAACCCTACGTGGGAGGTTTTTGAGAGTTGCCGTAGAGTGGATCTACAGGCTTTGGCTGACCACTTTTCTGTACCTATATCAAAGGTTTTAGTGAAAGCCGAAGTGAGGAAAGTAGTGTTAGAAGTATTGTTGAACGAGCGAGTGCTTGAGTTAGCGCCGCCTGAGTCTGCTGCTCCTGTAGGGGATGTGGTTGCTGCTCCTGTAAGCCCATCGGTGTCTGAGGATGAGGATAAGGCTCCAGCCACATTGCCCCGTTATGACCCACTCTCCCCACTGACTGACAGTGATGTCAGGATGGATGTCCGCTCGACACGGCTCCAAATGGAGGCGGAAGAGCGAGCACAGATCAGGCAAGACAAGCTGGAGACGCGTAAGATGGAACTGGAGACGCGTAGGCTTGATCAAGAACTGGAGACGCGTAGGCTTGATCTAGAACTGGAAAGGCGTAGGCTTGATCAAGAACTGGAGATGCGTAAAATGGAACTAGAGGCAGAAACAGCGAGGTTAGTCTCTGCGCATACTATGTCTTCTAGTGAGCCGTCCTCACCAGCTGTGTCGTCTGCTTCTTTTGATATTAGTAGACAGATCACCTTGGTACCTGTGTTTAGGGAGTCAGAGGTTGATTCCTATTTCAGTGTGTTTGAACGTATAGCGGTAGCATTGAAATGGCCCGAAGAGGTATGGTGCCTATTACTTCAGTGTAAATTAACCGGTAAAGCCCAAGAGGTTCTGTCAGCACTACCTCTTGAAGACAGCTTAAATTATGACGTGGTCAAAGCTACTGTACTTCGAGCATATGAGCTTGTTCCTGAGGCATATGGACAGAGATTTAGGTCTCATAAAAAGGCTTCTACTCAGACTTATGTGGAGTTTGCTAGAGACAAAGGAAATCTGTTTGACAAATGGCACAGTGCTAGTAAGGTAACTGATTTTAACTCTCTACGGGAGTTAATCTTGTTAGAAGAGTTTAAAAATTGCTTACCCGAACGCATTGTAGTTTATCTGAACGAACAGAAAGTATCCTCACTGTCGGAAGCGTCTGTATTGGCAGACGAGTTTGTGTTGACGCATAAGAGCGTGTTTTCGGCTCGTACGGAGAGCAGGTCTGCAGAGTTGCTAACTTTTAGTCCTAGTCGACCAGCAGTACATCCAGCACGCCCAAAAGATGTGCGTCAATGTTTCTATTGTCATAAGGTGGGACATATGATTAAAGATTGCTTTCTGCTAAAACGCAAACAGGGGATGCCTCAGCACGCCAGGCCGCCAACGGGTGTTGGGCTGATTCGTACGGTTGTAAGGCCAGAATCAAGACAGAGGCCTCATAGTGAATGTGGTTTGAAAGTCCCGGTCCCAGATCACAGTTATGAACCGTTCATTTTTGAGGGGTTTGTGTCTATATCAGGTGATGAAGCGTCTCAGCGTCCAGTTAGAATCCTCAGAGATACTGGTGCGGCGCAGTCGTTCATACTAACTGATGTGTTGCCCTTGTCCAAAAATACATATTGTGGTTCCAATGTGTTAGTACAAGGAATTGAAATGGGATTCGTCCCCGTGCCGTTGCACTTTGTGAAGGTACACTCTGATTTAGTCAGTGGAGTGTTCAGAGTTGGAGTACGTCCTATGTTGCCAGTAAAAGGTGTGACATTTATAATGGGCAACGATATTGCCGGAGGAAAGGTGATACCCGTATTGGAGGTATTGGATAAAAGTGACCAGTCTCTCTCGGAGGAGCTGGCACAGGGTTATCCCGATGTGTTCCCCGCTTGTGCTGTCACACGTGCTCAAGCACGACAAGTGGGTGATGTAATAGATTTGTCTAACACGATTCTATTCAGAGAGTGTGACCCAGAGGATAGTACGGGTGCTACCTCTGGTAAGCTGGTGCAGTCTGACCAACAGTCCAGAGAAAGGAAGAGGGATGTGGCTCAGTTCTGTCGGACTTGCCACACCTGTCAAGTGACTGGGAAACCGAACCAGGTTATTTCCCCCGCGCCTCTTTGTCCCATACCGGCCATGGGTGAAACATTCGAACATGTTATGGTTGATTGTGTGGGACCGTTACCAAAGACAAAATCTGGTAACCAGTTTATGTTGACGATTATGTGTGTAGTCACCAGGTACCCAGAGGCCATTCCTTTATTTTTTTTTGTTATCCCAGTAGGATTATTTTTGAATTTTTGGGTTTGTGATGGTACGTGTGTCGCAAACCAATGTGGTTTGCTCTTTTAAGGGTGGGAGTGTTACGGATACAGGTATCCTGTGTCTTGTTGTTGTTTCCTCTCCTTCTGCCCTAATAACAGGTGTCCTGGATGTTCCTGATTGGTGGTCGTTGAGGTGACTGCTGATAGCTAAGGTGGACCAATCAGTGAACATTCCTCTGGATTGCACCACCTGTTGCTGGTTTTTCAATCACTTACCAATGTATATAAACCGATCAGTTGTGTTTGTTAAGAGAGAGAGAGAGTGAGAGTGAGTGAGAGTGACACAAAATTCCGTATGTGAGTATGGACACTGTGATGTCCTATGTTTTGTTAACTCGCTAGTTATTCTGATTGATAACTTTGTGTTTTTTTGGGAAAAGGGGAAGAAACGCTTGTTAGACCTGAGTGGACCACCCCATGTGTTTTTTTTGTACATTATTGTTTCATTTCTTGGGTCCTGCTCAGCCCTTCTTCCCAAATATTTACCGTGTGTTCACAATTAAACATTTTATGTTTGACGGTAGTTTACGGTTGTCGTGTAGTTTTTCGTTCCCACTGTTCCACGTCATCCAACTAATTTGCATGAATTATGTTACGGGCCTCATGTCCATCCTCCTAGACGTATAAAGCCACGGGGTTCGTAACAGTTAGTGTTACAGGAACCATAATGAGTTCTAAGAAGGCAGAACCACTTCACCAGCCGTGGGGGTGGTTGGAATGTTCCATCACCAGAGAGCCTTTTCCACAGTGATGGTAACTGTCATCCATCGTATTGATTCTAGTTATATACGAGGACACATCGACTCATACAAAGTGCTCAAATACGAGTGTTCATGCAAACCAGACGCTAATCTGTGTTTAAAGTAGGGAGCCACAGGTTGTTATGAAGCATCTGTGGTTAAGGGAGGACAGGAAATCTGGTTCAGGAAACGAAAGTAAAAAAAGAAGAAGTATGTTTTAAACACACACACACACACACACACACACACAGTATTCTTAAATATATCTATTCATACGCTCACAGAGATAACATACACTTCACCCAAAAGGACCACAATGGAAACAAGCTCTTGGGCTTTATTGTGTTTGATCCCTTTGACAGTTGTCAATAAAGAATTGACAAATCTCGGGGCGGTGCGCTGGCACTCCGGACACGCCTGACAGTGCTGAGTGGCGTCCCTCTTAACCCCGGGCCAGTAAACCCGCTCTAGGATTGTGTCCCTAGTCTAGTCCATGCCTAGGTGAGCCCCTAGTACATGGGAATGGGCCATGTAAAGGACTTTACTCATGTAGGGGTGGGGGCACCACCAACTGCTGGGTCACTGCTCCCCCCCCCTCCCCCCCCTCTACTACCCGATAAAGCAAGCCCGCCCTGGTGCTGGAATGGGGGTGGGGTAGGTTACTCACCGACTCCCGGGCCTGGCCGTCACGGGCGAGGACGTGGCTCCAGGCGTGCTTCAGGGCGTCGTCCTGGGGGGGGGGTGGTGGTGAACTGCCCGGGCCGGTCCCCCCCCCCCCCCCCCCCCCCCCTCCCACCCCAAGTCAGAGACCTCTGTGAGTGGGGAGCCCTCCGCCTCTCCGGGTGGGGGCGGACTGTTTCGTGGCGGTCACGGGGTCTGGGGGGGGGGGCCTGGGGGAGGCCCCGTGGAGTCCGTGTGGTGGGGCCCTCCCATCGGCGGTTTGGGACCGTCCCTCCCGGGGCCGTCGCCCTCTCCGGACGACTCGCCACAGGCGGGTGGGACGGAGTCGGCCGCGTGGCCTCAGCTGGGGTCGGGGGGCCGGGGGCCCGGCTAAGGGCTCCAGAGCCGGTGGATGATGGGGCAGTCTCTCCCTATTAGTGGGTGGGGGGTGGGGGGGGGGGGGGGGGGGTGGGGGGGGGGGGGTGGTACAGGCCCGGACGCCACTCGTCAGCGTAGCGTCACTGCCCCTCCGAGGGGTTCGTCCAGCTTCTCGTTCCGGGTAGCTGCGCTCCAACGTCCGTTCCCCAGGGCGGCTCCGGTTCTAGGGAGGAGGAGGGAAACGGTCCTCTACCCGCGAGCATCCTCTCCCCCAGGCTGTTGGGTGTTCGTGGCGTTAGGCTGCGTTCTCCGCTCTGCGACACACGACACACACACGCAGCCCGTTTACACGTTCTGTAGGACAAACCTTAAAACAAGTCACCCCGAGTCCCGTGTCTGCTGGCGTTCCTCCTCCTCCTCCTCCTCCTCCTCCTCCGTCCCAGGTGTTTCCCATGGCGCTGAGTGGGGCCAGCGCTAATGCGCTCCCGGGGGCCAGCTGGGGGAGAGCGGCGGTCTGCTCCGTCTACCAGCGCTCCCCTGGGCCGTCTGGGCCGCTGCGCTGGAGCCGGGCTGACACAATGTCTTGAAACACATCTCTAGTGGGACTTCTGATGTCTTCTGTGTCTCTCTCCATTTCTGTCTGACCAAAGACATCCTGCAGAGAGAGAGAGAGAGAGAGAGAGAGAGAGAGAGAGAGAGAGAGAGAGAGAGAGAGAGAGAGAGAGAGAGAGAGAGAGTGAGTGAGTGAGTGAGTGAGTGAGTGAGTGAGTGAGAGAGAGAGAGATTAACTTTAATTCATCGTTTGGATGGAAGACACAGGCCTAATGCTGTTGACAGAGACACACATCGATGACAGTCAGCTTCCCTGTAGGAGAGAGAGAGAGAGAGACAGAGAGAGAGAGAGAGAGAGAGAGAGAGAGAGAGAGAGAGAGAGAGAGAGAGAGAGAGAGAGAGAGAGATAGAGAGATAGAGAGAGAGAGACAGAAAGAGAGAGATTATTCAGTACAATACAGATTGAGAAGGTAGATATTCTACTGAATACATATTGGACAGAATGCTCCTTTTCCACTGAATATGTCCCATTCTACTTTTGTAAAGTTGAATTGAAATCAAAAAAGTTTACAACCATTTTATTACGTTATCAAAATGAACACTTCCCATTGTCAATATTTTCTACTTCCTGTAGTCGTTTGCAATTTGATATCATTAAACGTATAAAAAACAGCAACAAGAGGAGAGGGGACAGAGAGATGGAGAGAGAAATGAACTTTAACTGAACATTTAGATTGGAAGACACAGGCCCAATGCTGTTGACACAGAGACATCGATGACAGTCAGCTTAACTGTAGGAGAGAGGGAGGGAGAGGGAGAGAGAGGGGGAGATAGAGTGAGAGAGAGAAAGGGAGAGAGATGGATAGGTGGGAGAGGGAGAGGGAGAGAGGGAGAGAGGGGAGGATAGAGTGAGAGAGAGAGAAAGGGAAGGTGGGAGAGAGAGAGGGGGAGGGAGGGAATGAGGGAGAGGGAGAGGGAGAGAGGGGGAAAGAGGGAGTGTGGGAGGGAGAGGGGGAGGGAGAGAGATACGAAGTTTAACTGAACATTTAGATTGGAAGACACAGGCCCAATGCTGTTGACAGAGACATCGATGACAGCTTCACTGTAGGAGAGAGGGAGGGAGAGGGATGGAGGGGGGAAGAGGGAATGTGGGAGAGAGAGGGGGAGGGAGAGAGATACGAAGTTTAACTGAACATGGAAGACACAGTGTTTTAGTACGGAACGAGGGACCCAAATGCAGGACACAGGAGACAGAGACGAAGGAGGGTTCAAAGGGATTTATTCACGGGAAGCAGACAGGGGCTGGGCTAGTCGCGGTCAGGCGGGCAAGAGTTGGGCGGCAGGCGGACAGTCAGGCGGACAGGGGCTGGGCGATAGGCGGGTGGTCGGGCAGGCCAAGGTCACAGCAGGTACCGGAATAAGGAGGGAAGCTGGACACAGGAAGAGGGCAAGCTAGGGACAGGCAGAGAGAGAGAGAGAATCACGAGAGTCAGGATAGCGGGAACGAAGATACTACCGGGTGGAGAGTAACAACGAACTGGCGCCGGCTGCTAGGAAGCGCGGTGGAGAAATAGGGAGCGTAGATTGGTGATTGCTGGCAGTGTGTGTAAACAGAAGTACGTGGAGAAGTGGCAGCCGGCGGCCGCTAGGTGGCGGCAGTGGACGGAGTGACACAGGCCCAATGCTGTTGACACAGAGACATCGATGACAGTCAGCTTCACTGCAGGAGAGAGGGAGGGAGAGGGAGGGAGGGGGGAAGAGGGAAGGGAAAAGAGTTGAAGAGAGAGAAGAGACACTGAGAGGGAAGGAGAGAGGGAGGGAGAGAGTGACAGGAGGGGAAGAGAATGAGGGAGAGAGCGAAGGAGAGTAAGGAGAATGTACCTATTCTACTGAGTAATTATTGTACTGAGAATGTACCTGTTCTACTGAATACATATTGTAGAGAATGTAACTAATCCACAAAAATGTACCCCATTCTACCGTTTGTACATTTTTATTGAAATAAAAAAATGTACAAACATTTTATGTCATTCATATTTCAGAAACATAAACTAATATAATCTTTTTGTTTAAAAAACTAGAGATTTTTAACATGCACCTGCAAATGTTTCTCAATTTTATATTGTTAAATGTAAAGTATAACAAGTAAATATTTAAAGTAATAATAACTCAAGTAGAAGTAAAAGTAGTCATCAGATAATGACTTGAGGAAGAGTAAGAAAGTATCTAGTGAAAAGACTACTCAAGTACTGAGTTATTTCATACCAAATGATTTATTGTTGTAATAAGCAGAGCAAGATGAACGTAAATAGACAAATATTACAATGTATATGCTTGTTTAATATACATTAACAACACATAAAATACCATGTAACCCTTCAAATAAAACAACACACACATTACATCTTTACAAAATAAGGAAATAAGGAAAATACAGCCACAATAAATCTCTCTCTCGCCTCCATATTCTTTTTTCACAAACAGACTTGAGTAAAAGCAAACAGTATGTTACATTAAAAAATGTAAAAGATTATTGAAGTAAATCAAAGAGAAAATATAACTTCTTCGTGTAATTACGTGTGTGTACTATGTGTGTGTACTATGTACATGTGTACTATGTGTGTGTACTATGTGCATGTGCTATATGTGTGTATACTATGTGTGTGTACTATGTGTGTGTGCTATGTGTGTGTACTATTTGTGTGTGCTATGTGTGCGTGTACTGTGTGTGTGTGCTATGTGTGTGTGTACTATGTGTGTGTGCTATGTGTGAGTGTACTATGTGTGTGAAAAAAAAGAAACACGCACACGGCCCGCCCGCCGCTTTTCTTTTTTTCTACAACCCACACAGAGACACTGAGGCACCATCCCCTAACCCAAACGCAGGGAGGAGGTCCTCCTGGGTGAAGGTGGACTGGAAGGTGTGGATGTGTGTCAGTGTGTCTGAGGACCCTCCTACATCTGGGGACACTCTGTAGAAGGACAGAGTGCCAGCAGGCCGGTCCAGATACACTCCTACTCTGTTAGAGCCAGCGGCGGGGAGACGTATGACTGTTCTACTACCGTTGTACCGGAAAAAGTAACCACCATCATAACAATAAAGACTCCAGGACTTGTTGTTCCCTCCAAGACTGCTGTCATCACCCTCTCCTCTCCTTGTGATTCCTCTGTATGTCACTCCTATAAAAACACGTCCTTTCCACTCCACCTCCCAGTAACAGCGGCCAGTCAGAGCCTCTCTACACAACACCTGGACCTGGTAGTGAAATCTCTCTGGGTGATCAGGATACGACTGGTCCTCTCCAACCCACATCACCTTTCTGTTGTCCTCAGACAGAGAGAGTCGTCTGTGGGCTGTGTTTGGGTCCAGTGTGAGTTCACAGGCATCTGATGGGAGAACAAGACATGATTAGCTGTTGAACCATTCTTCATCATCATCATCATCATCATCATCACTAGTACTGTTGTCTTGCATTCTTCTTATTCCTGTCCTCTTTCACGTGCAACCTACGCTACAAACATTACCATAGAAAGACTAAATAATAAACTATGATAGGTACTATAGTGGACTAGTGTGTTATAGCTTTATAAAAAGTTGTTCATATTGTTTTTAAGATAAATTAAAATTAATAGCAAATCCCATGTGTGTGTGAGTGGCTGTCCCAGTCAAAACATTGAAACCTATAAAAATGTATAAACTGCATCTACTCCTGAATTATACACTACATACACATATTAGACATCAACATGTCCAGCATGATGAGCTGATTGCTCCTATGGAATATCATAGCAATATAATTCATATTTTTGAAGATATTAGACTTTGAAAGGTTCCAAAACACATCCATTGTAATCCACCTGTGTAAACAACAGACTGAACCAGCTGAGCTCACATACAGGCTGGAAATTAACTGTTGGTACCATAGAATTGGTTCATACATACTGTACGTACATAGACATGTCCACACATACATACGTACACAAACATACTAGACATACATAAACACACTGAAACATAGCTACACATATGTATACACAAGTACACATCTGAATGAACAGACGTCACCTCCTGCTGTGGATGGACTTTCCATCTCAATAGTTAGTGTGTGTTGTGATGAATCTAACTAAACAGACACTTACACTTCTTTAGAGCTGGTTTCAGCCTCCACACTCCACCGTGCTCCACCCTGGGGGGGAAGCAAAGTGAGAGCAGCATGTTGAAACCTCCATCATCTCCTGTCTCATCACTTTCTACACAACATGAGTTCCAGCTGTGTTCTCAAACCACTTCATCTAGCAGCTGGTTGAATCCTTGTAGGAGACATTGTCCCTGAGTGGTGAGCTGTCCTCTCCATACCTGAGAGTGTCCAGTCTCCAGCGTGGATCCTCCAGTCCAGCAGAGAGCAGTGTAACTCCTGAGTCTCCTGGGTGATTGTAGCTCAGGTCCAGCTCTCTCAGATGGGAGGGGTTGGAGCTCAGAGCTGAGGCCAGAGAAGAACAGCCTTCCTGTGTGACCAGGCAGCCAGACAAGCTACACACACACACACACACACACACACACACACACACACACACACACACACACACACACACACACACACAGTGAATTTTAACTTTTCTGGATGTGGATCTGTTGACTGTCTTCTTATATGGAACTTGTGGTGTAACTGTTTATTGAGTCAAACTGACCTGAGAGTTTTCAGTGTACAGTGTGGACTCCCCAGTCCAGCAGAGAGCAGCTTCACTCCTGAATCCTGCACATCATTGGTACTCAGGTCCAGCTCTCTCAGACTAGAGGAGATGGAGCTGAGAACTGAGGCCAGAGCTTCACAGCATCTCTCTGACAGAAGACAGCCATTCAGCCTTCATACAAAATAAACACAACATGTTAGGAACTGGGATTAAAAAAAAGTAAAACCTTTACTTTTAACATAATGAAGGACTTGTGCTGAAATCTTTAATTAGAACTGTTTCATTAATGTAACTAATATATACTAGTCAATACATTAGATACTTATGTTTATTCAATATTGGGTGTCAAATGTTGAATATTAAATTGTTGTTTTGTAGTATTTGAAAATGGTTTTGTATATAAATCTTACTTTTTATTGTAGTATTATGTTTATTATGTATTGTAATACATGTTATTAGTACATCTACAGAGATGTTTTGTATATTATTATAAGTTGTATTCCAATATTATGTATTGTATTGAGAGGAAATATCAGAGCGAGCACGGATGTGTTAGATGTGCGCGCAAAGTCATTTTAGCTCGCGGCCTGTACGGGCTCAGTGTCACAACACGAGAGACTGTTCGCTCTCTACGTGAGCAAAACAAAGTCCCGGTACCGTTATAGGGAGAGGAGACGACGGATAAGAAACTGGAATCCCGGAATGATCTTCGTCAGGGGAACCGCACGGCTTTCCGGTCGCCGCGCGCTACCTGACCCCCTGCTGTGGAAAATCCTCGTGCGCTACTCTGATGATTTATATCCCGTTCAGAGGATGCTAAGGCGGTTAGCAAGCCAAGCTAGCGTTACACCAAACGTCCAAAACATCCCCGACATGAACAGAAACACGAATAAAACAATCCCCAAACACACTCTCTCCCGTTCTCATTTAACCGTCAAACAACTAATAAGTAAATGTTTAAATATCATTTAGCTGGGTGATCTCTACAGAGAATAAAGTACTCTCCTCCTTTGTCCTCGTCTCTTCCCTCTCTCCTTTTTTCCGCTCGCTCGTGACCTCTGACCCTTCCCCCAAATGACCTGGAAGTCTCTAATCAACACATCCTATTGGTTAAACCCTAATAGAGTCCATATAACCAAATGTACTGAACAAGGTTAAAATCTCCATAATATTATTAATGTATGCTACATTTCAACAATTACTTATTTATACGTAGAAATATATATTTGAATACAGCTGTATTTGACCATCATAAACTATTATGATTATTTCTTGGCTTTCCTTATTTATTATTCCAGAACAAATACAGCGTTTTGAGTTTGTCTCTTCACCCTGGTTACACAACATAACAATATTTTTCAGCAGCATTTTCATATTTGTGAATTAATGTTTAGCAATTTGAATAATGAATACTGAACATAGTCAGCATTTCAAAATATATTTTGTGTGACAATTACAACTTTCAAATCATTTTGAAAAGATTTGTCCAGATACTCTAAATTTATTTGCTGTTGAGGCTTTCAGGGGGTCATAGGGGTCCATCTAGGGGTCTCAGAGCCTCCCAAGACCCCCTGTATTTCACCCTGCTCTTAAGTATCACCGTCCCGTATATGGGGGACGGTGGGGGGGGGGGGGGGGGGGGGGGGGGGGGGGGGACACTATTATAATATGTTGTGTTCATGTTTATATTTATAATTTAAAAATTGCAGGCATAAGGATGTATTAGAATATCAACTTTAACAACAAGGTGTAACATTTCCAATGATACCAAACTCAAAAATGTGGTAATCACAGGTACTGAGTTATAAGCTGAGTTATATAACTGTCCTCTGATATTGAACTTGTGGTGTAACTGTTTATTGAGTAAAACTGACCTGAGAGTTTCCAGTGTACAGTGTGGACTCCCCAGTCCAGCAGAGAGCAGCTTCACTCCTGAATCCTGCAGATCATTGTTACTCAGGTCCAGCTCTCTCAGACTAGAGGAGTTGGAGCTGAGAACTGAGGCCAGAGCTTCACAGCATCTCTCTGACAGATGACAGCCATTCAGCCTTCACACAAAATAAACAGAATACGTTAAGAAGTGTGATTAAAATACTTTTCATCTTTTATTTTTAACATAACGAAGGAATTGTGTTCAAATCATTTATTAGAGATGTTTTATTAATTTAACTAATATGTATAAGTCAATACATTAGATTCTTATTTTCATTCAATATTGGGTGTAAATTGTATAATATTGAATAGTTGTTTTGTAGTGTTTGAAATGGTTTTGTATATTAATATTACTTAATTATTGTAAAATAATGTATATTATATATTATAATACAGGTTAGTAGTACATCTACAGAGATGTTTTGTATATTATTATAAGTTGTATTCCAATATTATGTATTGTATTGAGAGGAAATATCAGAGCGAGCACGGATGTGTTAGATGTGCGCGCAAAGTCATTTTAGCTCGCGGCCTGTACGGGCTCAGTGTCACAACACGAGAGACTGTTCGCTCTTAACGTGAGCAAAACAAAATCCCGGTACCGTTATAGGGAGAGGAGACGACGGATAAGAAACTGGAATCCCGGAATGATCTTCGTCAGGGGAACCGCACGGCTTTCCGGTCGCTGCGCGCTACCTGACCCCCTGCTGTGGACTATCCTCGTGCGCTACTCTGATGATTTATATCCCGTTCAGAGGATGCTAAGGCGGTTAGCAAGCCAAGCTAGCTCTAAACGAAACGTCCAAAACATCCCCGACACGAACAGAAACACGAATAAAACAATCCCCAAATCCACTCTCCCCCGTACTCATTTAACCGTCAAACAACTAATAAGTAAATGTTGACACTATTATAATATGTTGTGTTCATGTTTATATTTATAATTGAAAAGCTACAGGCATAAGGATGTATTAGAATATCAACTTTAACAACAAGGTGTAACATTTCCAATGATACTAAAGTAAAAAATGTGGTAATCACAGGTACTGAGTTATAAAATAAGTTATATAACTGTCCTCTGATATTGAACTTGTGGTGTAACTGTTTATTGAGTAAAACTGACCTGAGAGTTTTCAGTGTACAGTGTGGACTCCCCAGTCCAGCAGAGAGCAGCTTCACTCCTGAATCCTGCAGATCATTGGTACTCAGGTCCAGCTCTCTCAGACTAGAGGAGTTGGAGCTGAGAACTGAGGCCAGAGCTTCACAGCATCTCTTTGACAGATGACAGCCATTCAACCTTCACAAAAAATAAACAGAACACGTTAAGAAGTGTGATTAAATACTTTTCATCTTTTACTTTTAACATAATGAAGGAATTGTGTTCAAATCATTTATGAGATGTTTTATTAATTTAACTAATATGTACAAGTCAATACATTAGATACTTATTTTCATTCAATATTGGGTGTAAATTGTATAATATTGAATAGTTGTTTTGTAGTGTTTGAAATGGTCTTGTATATTAATATTACTTAATCATTGTAAAATAATGTATATTATATATTATAATACAGGTTAGTAGTACATCTACAGAGATGTTTTGTATATTATTAGAAGTTATATTCCAATATTATGTATATTGTGTTGAGAGCGAGCAGGAAAACTGCGAGCACGAGAGCAAAGACAGCATTTGTGCGCACGGGGGCGTCAGTTGCGAGCTGCTTCACTTCACGTGCGCGCTCAATGAATCGTTTCTTCCTCACAGGCTTTATTATTGCTCTCGCGATCAGAGAAATACTGAGAGAGAGTGCAGTTACAGTGTTTACAATAATGATTTGTGTGCACGGATGTGTTAACGTAGTTGTGCCCACACAGTCATTTTTGCTCGCGATTTTTGTCCCTGATTAGCCTCCATAAACGTTGCAGGCCTGTACGGGCTCAGTGTCATAACACGAGAGACTCTTCGCTCTTAACGTGAGCAAAACAAAGTCCCGGTACCGTTATAGGGAGAGGAGACGACGGATGAAGAAACTGGAATCCCGGGAGGATCTTCGTCAGGGGAACCGCACAGCTTTCCGGTCGCCGCGCGCTACCTGACCCCCTGCTGTGGACTATCCTCGTGCGCTACTCTGATGATTTATATCCCGTTCAGAGGATGCTAAGGCGGTTATCAAACCAAGCTAGCTCTACAGGAAACGTCCAAACATCCCAGACACAAACAGAAACACGAATAAAACAATCCCCAAATCCACTCTCTCCCGTACTCTAATCAACCCTTCCTATTGGTTAAACCCAAATAGAGTCCATATAACCAAACGTACTGAACAAGGTTTAAAAAATAAATAAATAGTGAGTTCACTTATATTAACGATAAACGTATAATTATTAATGTATCCTACATTTCAACAATAACTTATTTGTACTTATAGCTATTTATTTAGCTGAATTGAACTATTTTTTTAGAATTGAATTGAACTATTATTTTTAAGGCTTGGCTTTCCGCATTTATTATTTATAATAAATAAATATATTATGAGTAAATTAAAAAAAAAAGCCTGGTTACACAATATCTTTCTGTAGCCTATTCATATTTGTTTAGTAGTTTAACATAATTACTAAATCATTAGATCTCTAAATGTTAATTATGTATTGGGTGTAAAATGTACTTATATTCTAGTAGTATGTATATTGTGTTGTGTATTGTCATACATGTTATAAGTGAACCTACATCGATGTTTTGTTTATTTTACTGTAACTTATATTCTAGTATTAGGTATATTGTTTTGTGTATATTGAAATACATGTACATCTACAGAGATGTTTTGTATATTATTATAACTTTTATATTCTAGTATTATGTATATTGTGTTGTGCATTGTAATACATGTTATTAGTGAACCTACAGAGATGTTTTGGAGGCTTTGACCACTGGCAGCAGACTCAGAAGACCCTTCTCTGAAGCAGAGTATTTCTTCAGGTCAAACACGTCCAGCTCCTCTTCTGATGACAGTAAGACGAAGACCAGAGCTGACCACTGAGCAGGGGAGAGAGATTCTGTGGAGAGACTTCCTGATGTCAGGTACTGTTGGATCTCCTCCACTAGAGTACGGTCGTTCAGCTCATTCAGACAGTGGAACAGATTGATGCTTCTCTCTGGAGAGAGATCTCCACCTATCTTCTCCTTGATGTAAGACACTGTTTCCTCATTGGTCCATGCGCTACTCCCTGTCTGTCTCAGCAGACCTCGTAGGAGAATCTGATTGGTCTCCAGAGAGAGACCCAGGAGGAAGCGGAGGAACAAGTCCAGGTGTCCGTTCTCACTCTGTAAGGCCTTGTCCACAGCACTCTGGTAGAGTTTGGGTTTCTTCCTAAACAGAATAGACAACCATGATTGTGATTGTCCTGAGAGCAGATTGACCCCAGTGTCGATGAAGTAGAGAAAGACATAAAGGGCAGCCAGAAACTCTTGGATGCTCAGATGGACAAAGCAGAACACCGTGTCCTGGTACAGCCCACACTCCTCTTTAAAGATCTGGGTGAATACTCCTGAGTACACTGAGGCTGCTCTGATATCGATGCCACACTCTGCCAGGTCTGCCTCATAGAAGATCAGGTTGCCTTTCTCCAGCTGGTTAAAAGCCAGTTTTCCCAGAGAAACAATGATCTCCCTGCTCTCTGAACTCCAGTGTGGATCTGTTTCAGCTCTCCCATGATACTTCCTGTTCCCCTGTATGGACTGAACCCTCAGGAAGTGGCTGTACATCTGAGTCACGGTCTTGGGCATCTCTTCTCCTCTCTGGGATGTTTTGAAGCAATCCTCCAGAACTGTAGCAGTGATCCAACAGAAGACTGGGATGTGACACATGATGTGGAGGCTTCGAGATGTCTTGACGTGGGAGATGATTGTGCTGGCCAGCGTCTCCTCTCTGAATCTCTTCCTGAAGTACTCCTCCTTCTGTGGGTCGGTGAACCCTCTCACCTCTGTCACCATGCCGACACACTCAGCAGGTATCTGATTGGCTGCCGCAGGGCGTGTGGTTATCCAGATGCGAGCGGAGGGAAGCAGGTCGCCCCTGATGAGGTTTGTCAGCAGCACGTCCACCGAGGTGGACTTTGTGACATCAGTCCAGACCGGGTTGTTCTGGAAGTCCAGAGGAAGTCGACACTCATCCAGACCATCCAAGATGAAGACAACTTGGAACCGGTCATATTTGATGATTCCTGCTTCTTTGGTCTCAATAAAGAAGTGATGAAGAAGTTCCACCAAGCTAAACTCTTTCCCTTTCAGTAAATTCAGCTCTCTGAAAGTGAAGAGAAATGTGAAGTGTATGTCGTGGTTGGCTTTGCCTTCAGCCCAGTCCAGAGTGAACTTGTGTGTTAAGACAGTTTTACCAATGCCGGCCACTCCAGTTGTCATTATTGTCCTGTTTGGTTGATCTTGTCCAGGTAAGGGTTTAAAGATGTCTTCACATCTGATTGGTATTTCCTCCTTGGCGGATTTCCTGGAAGCTGTTTCAATCAGTCTGACCTCATGTTCCTTGTTGACCTCTCCACTGCCTCTCTCGGTGATGAAGAGCTCTGTGTAGAAGTCATTCAGACCTGTTGGCTGTCCTGGTTTAGCGATTCCCTCAAACACATGCTGGGTCTTCTTCTTCAGATGTGCCTTGATTTTATGTTGGCATTCGCCAGCATCAGTTTCTAAATTACAAAACAACCAAAGACATCAGTTAGTGGATGGTGATATGCTTGACACTTGTCCTTGCTCTACCAACAGAGATATATTGGTGTTTCTCTTTCTTCTGACAAATGTATTTGGATAAAAGTGTCTGCTAAATGCCCTAAATCTAAATCTTTCACTGAGTTATTCTGCTGTTGATCTGCAGTATATTGTTTAACATTCTTTAACCTGATAGACCCACAATAACCCTATACATCTGGATCAAACCATTTAACCTGATAGCCCAACAATAACCCTACACATCTGGATCAAACCATTTAACCCCCAAGAGGAAAGATATCTCCACATTGAAGTTAGAATGTAGAAATCTCACATTACGTCATGTAGTCTGAACCGAACAAATAAGAGTCTCATACTGCTCTTCAAAATGTGTATTCTTCTCTGTTTTGAAGATAAGAGTCTCTTCTGCCCTTCAAAATAATTGTCTCCTCTATCTTCAAAATAGAGTCTCTTATCACCCCACAGTGTGTCGGCCAGCTTTGTGATGTCTACCACTCACTCTATGGCGCGCCTCCTCTGCTTCTCGTTCTTACCATCCACCTCCTCCTCCCTTTGACTCTCTGAGCATTGTGGGTAATGTAGGAAGGGAACCTCCTCTGCCCTCTGGAACAGAACAAACATCAAGGAGAACTTTACTCTGAACTGAGGACATCAGAAGCATCTGTCCTAGATTCATGTCCCGCTGGTCTAAAGAGGAAAGCCTGGAGACTATTAGCACCACAAGAGATGCTTTTTAATGTTCATGTAGAGCTAAAGTCAAATGTCTTGTTGGACATTTACACACCTTGATCAGCTCTGTTTGATGCTGCTGTATAGAGTGAGCACTGGTAACCTTTGACCTCTCCTGGTGTTGTCTGTGGAACACACAGACAACCTGACTGTGTATTTTCCCTGACTTGTAAACATCAGTATTGATAGAGTCTGATAACCAACTGGTCTGTTTTCATTGTCTGTTCTGAACTGCTACCTCTCCTCTCTAGAGGGGCGTCCATCTTTAAAGTGCCAAGGTTGTTCCATAGAGCGGTCACTCTTCATGGAGACACAGCTGGGTCCAGGGGAGTCTGCTCTCTCCTGCAGCTCTGGGCTTCAACACAACACACACACAGCTCTTACTCAGACTAATGATGGAGTAATGATACATCACTGCTGAGCTCTGAGATGGACAACAGACACAGACAGTGAGAGATCCTCTTCTTACCTCTTAGCTTTGCTCTGGCGGCCATGTTCCCCAGACAGAGTGGTTTTAGAGGTAGGACCCCCCTCCTCTCTCTCCTCATTCATAGTAGACTGGACACCTGGACACAAACACAACTACATATTTTTTCAAGCGTTTGTTTATTCTCTGCTTTTATATGAACTGCTTATTGCCGGTCACAGGGGGCTGTTGTCTCTGTTTACTTTGGACGAGAGGCAGGGTGGTCTTTCCTAGACGCAGATTCATAGACCCTCTCATTCTCAATGAGGTGAAAGATGTGGAGATGCTGCCCAGAGTTTTCTAATAACTATTTAATTCATCATAATTCATCATCACTAACAACTATTTAATAACTATTCATCATTCCACACAGAAAGTCTCTAAGGGGTTCACACGTGTCTGATCAAGATCAAGTTCACCATGCGGATATCATACCCACTGTTCCCTGTGCTGGTTAAACAACATTTTTATCCCTTGTCCCGCGTCCAACATATTGAGAGGATGTCCCGCATTTTGATTGGCTCTAGATTTCAAAAGTCAAACCACTGCAGGACGCTTTAAAATCTGGATCTTAGCCAATGGCTGTGAAGAAGGCAGGGAAGGCTGTCATCACGGGGGTGTGTTTGCTGTCAATCAAACTGAGCACACGTGTGTCGAGTGCAGGTGAACCTGTCACCATCTTTGCTGCCTGCTATGCTCCACCCAACGCGGAACATGGAGTCACCACAAAGTCACAAGCTGTGCAGATTTAGGCGGAATATGTTGGAAACTACCACAAAGAAAATGAAATGCACTTACAACAAAGACCGTGAAACTCCTTAGAACTGGGTAAATGCGGTAGAAGGTGATTCTCAGAGTTAGTTTTTTTCAACGTCCCACGGTGGATACGATGTGAAACGACATGTGAGAATGTTTATTTCTTAAGGTAGAAAGACACATTTTAGACTACCTCTCCACATTGGTAACGTGTCCCACATTGTCCCACACAAACATACTCTTTGTCACACATGTGGTTTGTAGGGATCTACTCAGTGATGAAGCCTTTGTTAAAATATGAATGATAGATAGAGAGCTCTGATGTCTAGAAGCTCAAACAGAGAAAACAAGGAGACACAGTGATAGGTTTCAAGTGTGCTACAGTTCAAACATGTACATAACATTTAAAAACGTTTTTAACCATACATATTTACAGAAAAATAGCACTTGTCATATTGATATGATATATAAGTTATACATATTTATGATATATCACAGATAAGAGTTGAGTACAGTACCTTAGTCTTATTCCTGCTGTAATAAAGTGAGCCAAAGAAAACTGTCCGACTCATAAGAAGGAAATTATGTTGTGTTCCCCTCCCAGTTTATACTCCTCCCAGACTAACCTCTCATAGGCTGCTGATCCATGACTCAGAGAAAAACAAAGAGACACTTGATAGCTCAAACAGCATGTAGAGACACGTCACTGATGCAGTTCCTTCTTTACAGTAGAACCAACAGGAACATTTATAATGAATAGACACACATGACGTAGAAAATGCCTCCTCTCCTCTGTTTCTAGTGGGTCCGTAAGACTTTCTGTAGAATCTATACAATGGATGATTTCTCTTCTCAGAAGAGCAGAGTACAGAGTACTCAGAGTGAGGGTAAGCATGTTTGTACTGGTGTGTGATTCTATAATAGGCAGGGTTGTTTAATTAATTCAATTACCTTCAATGAGTCATCATTATGGGTTGCCGTTCTTCTTGTGTTTTTCTTTCATTGTGTTACACCCTTTACAAGCAGCTATTAAGAAAAGGACCAAGGAAAGGTACACACACACACACACACACCCCTCCCTAACCTGACAAACATCCTGAAATCCATATTTTGAAGCACTTCTGAAGAACTGGATAAGGCTTTCTGTTGAAGTCATTGAATTAATCAACACTTAACTAAAGATGATTTTTGTTTCGTTACGTATATTGTTTGCTGTGCATTGCTGCACCTGTCCTCCACACTTCAAACACCTCCACCCAAAGCTCAACTCCAACTTAATGGTAAGACACAGTGTAGTGACAACACGTGTCTCAGTCATTCAGTCACTGTGGTGAAAGGATGAATACGGACTAACAAACCTACCTTGAAGGAACCTGTCATTATGTCTTGTGTTTATTTAGTGGGGTTGGGTCTCTATCTTCTTCTGTTCACTTGCTGTGTGTGTGCGTGTGTGTGTGTCTGTGTGTGCGCGGTGTGTACACACGCACGCGCACAAGGTGTGTATTTAACTGATGACGCGTTTGTCTTGAGTCAATAACACAACAACTCTCACACTTGTATTGCCTATTTAGTTTTATATTATAGCCTACCATCAAAGGGGATTGATTGGTTTAAGAAACATTTCATATATTCGGGTTGTTTCAGACGGACGGCGACACACACAATGATATCCACGATGAAGAATTCAGTTTGACCTTCAACATTCCCCCTTTTCTGCTTCCTAATCTCAATAGCTCATTGAGGGCTGATTTATTTCATATTAGTCCTGTTTCCACATTGGAAAATGTTTCACACATACTGTTCTGCTTTCAAAGGTAAAACTGTGCGCTCTGTGCGTCTTCCTAAATCCTCCGCTGGCAGTCCAGGTGGGCGTGGCCAATTTGATCAGAGAAGAGTTTTCTGTCCGGAGTATTTTCAGGGGTGCACAGCTAAATACATGTGCAGTGTGTTTTTGATACGCTTTTGCCTTGGATACTATTTGTCTGCGAGTACTGTCTGAATAATTCTCAACACTCACATATTTTATACGGTGTTAAATGAAAGTGTTTTCAAGACAAAACTTCAAACCATGTTTTTTCAAGAAAAGTATAGGAGTATGTTCCTGGAATCCTGTGTTGTTTAAATCCTAATGAATCTTTTCTTCAATGTGCATAATGAGTGTTTGCTGCTTTTGTAAGTCTTACCGTACAGTTCTACACCTTCTGGTTCGGACCTCCAGAACACGTCTTAGGCCTTTCACACATGCACTGTGTGTTCAGCCCATGATTCTTCCTGTTTCTTCAGTTGAAATCCTCCACGCTCAGCAGATGTTTCTCCAGAGCTCTCTGTTGGTTGTCCTAGCAGCACACCTGGAATGTCCTTCCAGCCCCTTGGATCCATGCAGGTCTCTAAGGTGTCCTGCCCCCTGACGTTTGTCCAGTCGTCAGTCCCTCCCGCTGGCTCTTACTCAACTCACTGGTGGCTTGGGGGACCATGAGCTCAGTCCTCTGACATTTCCTCCAAGACATCACAACACACACACAACAGTGGAGTCTCCATTCACCTCTTCATCAGTGTGTGGAGGGAGGATATTACCACACACACAACAGTGGAGTCTCCATTCACCTCTTCATCAGTGTGTGGAGGGAGGATATTATTCACAATTATAGTGAACAATGGAATGTATAATTATGATTAGTAAAGCACCTATATCATCTAATGGTCATGGAGATAACAGCATGTGCTCATGGAAAATATCTGTAGCATGAGCTTAGAGTAGTGTGTGGTGCAGTGACCCCTACCTGCTCCTTAATCACATGAATCTGTATTCACTGTCTAACCCTTACCTGCTCCAGCATCACATGAATCTGTATTCACTGTCTAACCCCTACCTGCTCTTTACTCACATGCATCTGTATTCACTGTCTAACTCCTACCTGCTAAATGAAGACAAGGCATAATGAAAGGTTCATGCAAGGTTGGTTTGTTAAACCACAATTATCCTTTCACCACAGTGACTAAGTTAGAGAATTGGAGACACACTTGTTGTCAGTGTCTTGCGTTACAACACAATTGTAAAAGAGAGTTTAGCTTTGGGAAGTGTTGATAGTATAATGCAATCTAACTGACTGTTGATATTATAATATAATTATGACTGACTGTATTGCTCCTAATGAGAATGAAGATGATGGTTGACATCATGTATCCTACATATATTAATACTGTTAATCTTCACAATTAAAATTACTTGCATAACATCCAATATGTTGTATTATTGTTATATTATTTATTAATTGATTTATGGCAGTATTGTTACTATTATTACACAATCATATAATCAGTATACAAACTTTGACAAATAAAAGTGATTTTGTATTTTATATTCAGAACATGGTATAAAAGAATACAATTTGTGTTATTATTCTGATTTAACTCAGGTTATTATACTATAAGACATAACATACTAATCATAACATGATTATGATACATGTAGGAAATGGGGGAAGTAACAGCCTATTTACGTTTCTCACACACAGTGCTCTTATTGCATCCATAATGGTAAACTACATGCATAGACCTGTAAATATTAACTATTGATCAATCCTCTCCATAGCAATCTGCGCCAATGTTTCCTTGCACTGCCATACCTGAATATTGGTTGCTTTTGTGTGTGATAGCCTACTTTAAATTATCAAATGGGGAAAAATCCAAAATGTACTTTTCCAAAACATGGATGAATTACAGAATTCAAACTCACTTATCATAATCCCTTCATCCACAAGTTGCCATTCGTTACACTATTTTACACTTGGGTTAAAAAGGGGAATTATTTGTGTTATTGTTATTCTGATTTAATTCAGGTTATTACATAAGACATAAACATAGTAATCATAACATGATTATAATGATACATGTATTTCATATTGGATTTAAACTAGAATACTATTATTACTATCGGGGGTGATTGTTTTACTATTTTACACTTGGGTTAAAAAGGGAAACTCCATTCTAATTGAATCCTCTAAATACATAGGATATTTAGGTGAAATGACAGAGCATAAACTAGGTTGAAATATTATTATTATTATTCCTACTGGAAAATGCCGCATATTCGCGTCGTAACTGATGTAAAGTTGACGCGATTTTCTCAGTCCGAATTATTTCATCCGTTTTTCGTGCCATTTATTCGTTCCGTGCTTGATGTACAATGACCTGATGAAACTTACAGTAGATGGATGTGTATGGGCTGATCGTATTGTCCCTTCTGGCGTTCACAATTTCAGACGTCACTTCCTCCTCCAAGCTCAGGACCGGAAACGGTCCGACTGAAGGGCGTGGCCGAGCTTGGAGCTCTATATACAGACCCTTCTCTCATGTTCGGGAGACGGAAGTTCATTTAAACCAAAGCTAAGAAACGCCACGTGTCGGCCCTTCTCACGCTCCGGAGACAAAGAAGCCTTTTTAAAGGGAATATTCAGACGGAAACATTCGAAGGTGAGTCCAACATGTTGAGCCATAATCCTCGTTGAAGCCGTCCTGTCTGCAGGGCGCCATGTTGTACTGTAGCGTGCTGTACTCCTGCGCTCCGTATCAACACACGTGGCTATGGACTTAATCTGTTTCCAAACTACTCTTTTTAGTCTTTGAACCACTTTGCAATGCGGAATCGGTGATTTAAAAGAGATCACTGAGCTAACGTATGTGTCCTCATGGAAAAACGCGCAGAGACTTTGTGGATGCGCAGCGAAACAAGCCTTTAAATCCACATGTTGTGTCGCCTCGTCGGGTTATACCAACACATCCTTGGTGGGTGACGTGCTGTTTGGAGCGCAGCTCTGGATGTGTTGGTTAAATGGAACAATGGGTTCCTGGGGTTGAATGGGTTGGACAACAATGGAATTGTTACGTTGGTTTCACTGCTATTGAAGTATCGATCTTCATGAGGAGGACGCATGCGCAGCTATTAAAGTATCAGTCTTCATGAGGAGGACGCATGCGCGAGGGCAGCGGGCTCTTTCGTCCGCGTTGGTAGCGGTGTGAGAGTCCATAGCGACGTGTGTGTTCATACGGAGCAGGAGGCACATGTTGGGGTTGATGTTGTACCGACCTGTTGGATGTACTAATGTAATAACAACGCATGTATGAATATAGATGCATTATAACCAGAGGTGGGTAGTAACGCGCTACATTTACTCCGTTACATTTACTTGAGTAAGTTTTTGAAAAGATTATACTCCTAGGAGTAGTTTTAAATCACTATACTTTTTACTTTTACTTGAGTAGATTTGTGAAGAAGAAACGGTACTCTTACTCCGCTACATTAGGCTACAATGAGCTCGTTACTTTTCTTTTTACCTCTTTGGTATTCTACGCGTCATTGTCTTTATCCCCCCGCGTACGCCTTATTTTAATATTTTATTTTGACAGAGAGACTTCCGCTAAGGCTCTACCACGTGACTGTGTTTCACCAATCAAACGTAGTTGTGCTGTCTCGTCACGTTACCAAACTCAAGCTTAGTGGCGGGACGGGTTAGCTTTACAGTCGTAGCAACACAAAAATGTCTGAATTAGCCGTCGGCAATGCAGACACAGACGAGGAGGAACACCCGCACCCCTGGCCTCATATTGAAAGCATGTTTGCCTTAGTAAACGTGCGAAAGAGCAGCTGCATTATGCGGTGTCTTCTGTGTCTACCAAAACAAAAAGACATTTCAGCATTCAAGAACTCAACGTCTAACTTGAGGAAACATGTAGCGGTAAGTTTCCTAAATTCTTTGTTTTTTGTTGCTGTGGATAGGCGAATGTTTGTCTTTTAGGTTACATATGTTTTAAACATTTTCTATAAATATATATATATATATATATATATATATATATATATATATATATATATATATATATATATATATATATATATATATATATATATATATCCAAATTTGATGTGATCATAAGTCTCTTTTAATGTCTTGATCTCCCTGTAGCCTCACAGATTTTTTTTGTCCACAGAGGGTTCACCCCAACAAACTGGCAAAGTACACAGACTTACTAGAGAACCACAGAAAGCGTAAGACCTCCTCTTCCAGTGATACTCTTGTGAAAAATGAAAAAATCACAGATTCGCTCCCCCAGGGCGGGTAACACAAGCAACACTTGACAAGCTGGTGCTAAATTTTGTATGTGTGGCCCACCAACCATTTTCTGTGGTTGAGACGCCATCCTTCAAGACTTTGATAGAAACCTTGCAACCTCATACAGTAATGACAAGGAAAACGTTATGCACAAGAATACAAGAAGCTGCAAAACAGAAGAAGAGCATAATCATCAAAAAGCCTAGTGCTGTGAACTATGTTGCTACCACAACAGACTGCTGGTCTGCCAGACAACGTAGCTACTTAGGTGTCACCTGTCACTGGATAGACAACACCTCACTGGAGAGGCACTCCGCTGCATTGGCTTGTAGACCTGTCAAAGGCTCGCACACGTTTGATGTCCTTGCTGCTGCATTAGAGGAAATACATTCTGAGTACCACATCAGGGAAAAAGTGACCAGGATGACAACAGACAGTGGCTCAAACTTCCTGAAGGCCTTTCGATTATATGGTGAGGAGAAAGAGGAGGAAGCCATCAATGTACAAGAGGAGAGTGACTCCACCCTTGATGATGCAACAGAAAATCAGAGTGAGTCAGAGGTGGAGTATCAAGATGTGTCCGCTATTCTGGATGACAACACAGGCCTTGAGTACCAACTTCCAAGGCACCAAAAGTGTGCATGCCATCTCCTCAATCTTATATCCACAGTTGATGCCACTGCTGCAGGAGGAGCTGCAAACGAAACCTACAAGAGGCTGTCTCGGTCTGCTTTTGCAAAATGTCATGCTCTTTGGAATAAAACCAGCAGGTCAACCATGGCTCATGAAACAGTGGAACGTGAATGCAAGCTGCAGTTTCTCCGACCCAATCAGACACGCTGGAGCTCCCTGTTCCTCGCTGTAGAAAGGATTGGGCGCATTCACCGAGAGCAAGGAGAACAAGCAATTCGCAATGTCTGCACAGCATTAAAGATAAAGATGTAAGTTGACAAAATTTATATTTTGTTTTTAAAGAATAATAAAAATAAATAAGCCTTGCTGATTAATGGGTGAATCCACTTGTCTCAAGTAACTAAGTTTTCTTTGCATGGTGGTGTGACAATTGTGGATGACTTCAATTAAATAATTTAACTAATTTATTTATATTTATTTGTGTATTAAACATCTACAATGCATAATAAAGACATTGTACCAGAAATAGCTATAAGTAATTTTCTTATCGTTACATCTTTTATAGGTTCAATCCAGCTGAAATGGGGTTTTTGGTCGAGTATGCTGCTGTGATGAAGCCTGTTGCCATGGCCCTTAATATCCTCCAAGGGGAATCATCTGTGCATATGGGCCTCCTGCTGCCAACACTTTACCAGTTGCGGGACAAGCTGAAGAGGTTGGAGTCAACTTGCAAAATGTGTACAACTCTTGTTCACGCCCTGCAGCAAGGGATCCAGAAACGTTTTGGAGACGTCATGAAAGAGCCTGAGCTGATTGCAGCAGCAATACTCCTACCAAGATTCAGAACCTCCTGGACCACAGAGGAGAAAATCTTAAATGCTGGTAAATATACTTGTTTATCAATTCAAATGTGAAGCAGTAGACATTGACCTATACAACTCTGTATAATATTACTGTCATTTAGGATTATAGTGTGTCAGTGACAAACCACAGGGTGGCAATATAGTTAGAAGCTCAGGTAGCTTTTAATGTCAAACATCAGCAGCTTGACAGCCTATACATTAGAATGGTAAGAATAATGTGCAGACTTAATTCGTTTGAAAAACGATTTATCTTCCCTTAAAACCCACAGGCCTTGACTACATCAGAAATCACCTCGACACCGACTTGGATGATGTCACCAGCGCAAACAGCGGCCTCTCTGATGAAGACGACTTCTTTGCATCTATGGATTTGGGAAAATCACAAGTAGGAGAGCTGGAGAGGTACCTTTCATGTCTGTCCCCTGCAGGTATGGATCTACTCCACACCTTTCCTCGCATCAAGAAGCTCTCACTCAAAGTCAACACAGGTCTTCCTGCATCTGCAGCCTGTGAGAGACTTTTCAGTCATGCAGGACTCCTGTTCACTGCTAAACGATCACAGCTTCACAGCAAGAACCTTGAGAGCCAGCTACTGTTGAAGCTTAATAGTGACATCACTGAGTGATTCTTTGGTGAAATAGTTTGTTTCTGCATGTTTTGACACACACACACACACACACACACACACACACACACACACACACACACACACACACACACACACACACACACACACACACACACACACACACACACACACACACACACACACACACACACACACACACACACACACACACACACACACACACACACACACACACACACACACACACCCACCCACCCAGTGGGGCCTTCAATATAAAAGGGTTCTCATGTTACTGTGCCAAAGAGTTCCTGGAGTGTTGACTCCGCTATGTAAAGGGCCAGTGTCAGCCTAAAGGTTAGAATATTGCCAAATCTGTTGTCTATCTGTGGGAGTTTTGAGGTGCTTTTTCTGTTCAGCATGCCTGGTATGAAATGTGTGTTTCCTTCTGTTGTTCTGTCACTGGAGACACACACACACAGTTTATGAGAGTTTATGGGCTGCCTCGTTCTAGTTCTGCCTGGTAAAAAAAGTATAAAGGTTAGGAAATTTGTGTTACTTGTGCTTATTTATTTATTATTTGTTATTATTTTATTTATTGTATTTTTTAATTTACCTGAATTATTTGAATTTAAGCTATTTTGTAATTTATTTCTATATTTAAATGTATTTTATTGATTGGATTAACTATAATTTCCCTAAAGATGATTATTTTGTATTATTTTTGTCTGTTTGATTGTTGTCTTGTGTTAAAAAATAAATCAGATGTTACTCAACAGTTACTCAGTACTTGAGTAGTTTTTTCACCAAGTACTTTTTTACTCTTACTCAAGTAATTATTTGGATGACTACTTTTTACTTTTACTTGAGTCATATTATTCTGAAGTAACAGTACTTTTACTTGAGTACAATTTTTGGCTACTCTACCCACCTCTGATTATAACTAGTTATAAACTGCTATTTTACCATTAGAAAATGAATGTCTTTGTTTTTAACATAATCTTTTTTAAATAATCTCTTCTAGGAATGGCGTCCAACACTTCCTGGTCTGAAGAGGAATTTTCATGTTCCATCTGTTGGGATGTGTTCAACAGCCCAGTTTCCACACCATGTGGACACAACTTCTGTAGAACCTGTATTACAACGTTCTGGGATGACAAAGTCCAGTGCAAATGTCCTGTTTGCAACAAGCTGTTCCACACAAGACCTGATTTCCAGGTCAATACCTTTATATCAGGGATGGTTGATCGGTTTAGAAGTTCTGTATGTGTCAAAGTGCAGCCATTGGTTGAACCAGGAGAAGTTCCCTGTGACGTCTGTACTGGGACCCAGCTGAAGGCAGTGAAGTCCTGCCTAGTGTGTTTTACCTCCTACTGCCACACCCACCTGGAGCCACATCAGAGAGTCGCAGGCCTGAAGAAACATCTGCTGGTCGAGCCTATGGACCGTCTGGAAGACAGGATTTGTAAGAAACACGACCGACTTCTGGAGCTCTTCTGCCAGACTGAGCAGGTGTGTGTGTGTCAGTTCTGCACAGAGACGGTCCACAAGTCCCATCCTGTTGTACCTCTAAAGGAGGAATATGAGGTGAAGATGGCCCAGCTGGGGAAGATGGAGTCTAAAGTTCAGCAGATGATCCAGGAGAGACAACGAAAGATACAGGAGATCAAAGACACAGTAGATCGCAGCAAGGCAGACGCAGACAGAGAGATAGCTGATGGTGTGCAGGTCCTCACTGCTCTGAAGCGCTCGGTTGAAAAGTGGCAGGATGATCTCAACAAAACGGTTAAAGAGAAACTGAAATCCACAGAGAAACAAGCTGACGGCCTCATCGAAGAGCTGGAGCAGGAAATAAAAGATCTGACCAATAGAAGCTCAGAGGTGAAGCAGCTCTCACGCACTGAAGACCACCTCCACTTCCTCCAGACCTTCAGATCCCTGAAGGATCCTCCACCCACCAGGGACTGGACAACGGTGGAGGTCCATCCTCCGTCATACGTAGGGACCTTGATGAGATCCCTGATTCAGCTGAAGAAGACACTGAACATGGAGATGAAGAAGGTGCCTGACCTGAGATCAGCTTTAAAGAAGTGTAAGTGTCTGTTTAGTTTAGGGCTGTCAAATGTACATTCAATATTCAAATATTAACAAACATAATATATTATAATATGAAAGTTAAATAGCTGAACTGTACTAGTGATGATGATGAAGAGTGGTTCAGCAGCTAATCATGTCTTGTTCTCCCATCAGATGCTTGTGAACTCACACTGGACCCAAACACAGCGAACAGACGACTCTCTCTGTCTGAGGACAACAGAAAGGTGACGTGGGTTAGAGAGGAGCAGTCGTATCCTGATCACCCAGAGAGATTTGACTACTGGGACCAGGTGTTGTGTAGAGAGGGTCTGACCGGCCGCTGTTACTGGGAGGTAGAGTGGGAAGTAGATGTTGTTATAGGAGTGACATACAGAGGAATCACAAGGAGAGGATGGGGTCATGACGGCTGGCTTGGAGTGAACAACAAGTCCTGGAGTCTTCATTGTTACGATGGTGGTTACTCTGCCCAGTACAACGGTATTGGAACAGTCATATGTCTTCCCCCCGCTGGCTCTCACAGAGTAGGAGTGTATCTGGACCGGCCTGCTGGCACTCTGTCCTTTTACAGAGTGTTCCCAGATGTAGGAGGGTCCTCAGACACACTGACACACATCCACACCTTCCAGGCCACCTTCACCCAGGAGGACCTCCTCCCTGCGTTTAGATTTAGGTTTGCGTCTGTGTGGCATTTGATGAAGAAGCAGAGCTGGACTGATTACTCAGTGTCTCTTTGTCAGTTATACGCTCTATCTCGCTCTCGTGCTCAAAATGCCCAAAATACAAGATTTTTGTATTTTGGTGGATTTAATTACATCTGAAACGTTTAGCCATTTAAATCTTTAAACCATTAAAGTAAGAGGGTTTTAAGATCTACCATAGGGTTAGCTAAGCAGGTTTTAAAAAGATTTGATTTCTAATTTGAAGTGTATTATAAATACTTATTGATGGTAAATCACATGTTTTTATACATATTTGTAGTTTCAGACAAATACTTTCATACTATAGGGCTCTGATATCAGTTTTTATTTTGATGATCCTAACATGGAACCTGATTTAAAGCAGATTTTATTCATAAGACTAAGTGTTTTATGGGATAATGTTGCATGTTGTAATAAACATTAAACTGAATATTGATTCCTTGTGTTCAGCTGGGAACACAGCAGCAGAATATGTTCAGTTATTAAAGATATGTGCACACCTGTTTATGATTTGTAATGTCTGCTACTTCTATTATTTTTTTCATGTGTTTATCATGTACAGACTATTTTTCTGTTGTATTTGTTATTAAAGCATAATGGTAATAAACAACTCAATGGATTCAACTGAATATTCTCGTGTGTTTAGCTGTTGATTATTGTTTTAATACTAAATGATGCTAACAGATGTGGCTTAAGAATGATAAATCAATCCGAAAATATTAAACTACAATATTATTTCACTCTCAGCCTGCAGCCCCCTCAGCACCATACTTCCAGCATATGTGGATCTGTATTCACTAAGTAGCTTTTTATCAACGTGTCAGATAAAAGACTAAATAGTAAGATATGAGGTCGTTTATCAAAGCCATCTTTTAGTACTCTGTTATTGCATGTGGAGCCAGTAGGGGGCGGTGAATCCACCTCGGTGCAGTTCACCTGGCCATCATGATGAAGGGTGAAGGAGACACAGGTGTGTGTGTGTGTGTGTGTGTGTGTGGTGGAGGTGGTTGAAAAGCCTTTGGTGCTCAACACACACACCTCAACAAGCAGGTGAACAGAAGATGGAGACCAACACGAACCCAACCCCACTAAATGAACACAAGACATAATGAAAGGTTAATTCAAGGTGGGTTTGTTCAACCGTATTCATCCTTTCACCAGAGTGACTGAGTGACTCAGAGAATTGAAGACACACTTGCCACTACACTGTGTCTTGCATATCAACACCATTAAGTTTAGCTTTGGGTGGAGGTGTGTGAAGTGTGGAGGACAGGTGCAGCGATGCACAGCCAACATCAGTCCTAACAACCAATCATAATCTTTAGTTAAGTTTTGATTATTTGAATGACTTCAACAGACAGCCCTTATTGTTCCTGGTCTGTTTCCTGGATGATCTTTTAGTTTCTTGCACATTGCACAATCTTCTTGCTCATTGCACATATTGTTAAAGTTAATACTGTGAACAGTTGCACATTCCATGGTCATATCTTGCACATTCCTGCATAACAGCTGCATTTTAAAAAGAGACAAACTATATATGCGGTATTATTTATACAGTCCGTAAATATTTTATATATTTCTTATTTAAATGTTTCTATTTTCATCTTTATGTTTCTTTGTTATAGTTTGCACCAAATACCAAGAAAATGTCCTTGTACATGTTAGACGCTGTGTGGACGATGTTGGTGGTTTCCTCTTGACAAGTTAACACCACAGACGTGTGTGTGTGTGTGTGTGTGTGTGTGTGTGTGTGTGTGTGTGTGTGTGTGTGTGTGTGTGTGTGTGACAAAGAGAGAGAGAGAGTGTGAGAGACAGGAACCATGATAAGTTATAAGATGGCAGAACCACTGCGCTAGATAGCAGGGGAGGACAGGGAGTCTTGTTCAGGATGCTAAAGTTATGTTTTAAACTCAAACCAAAGTCACACGAAGTGGAGGCACTTCCTTCTCTCTTCCTGGAGACAAAACAACACCTTTTTACCTAAATAGTCTGACAGAAACATTATAAGGTGAGTCCAAAGAACAGAAGAAAGAATGTGATCATTTTTTACTTTTAACTGACTATGTTAGGGTGGTGTCTCCAACAGACTGTAAGTTTGGGTGGTGTCTCCAACAATTGTCCGTTTTAGATTCAATGGACCTCTTAATTCATAACCACCGTTCCTTCCTGAAAACATTTCTTTGTTGAATATTTCCTTGCTTTATATTATTTGTGGCAATTTAGACTCAACTAAAGCCAAAACGTCAAACCATATTCTTTCAAGAAAAGTATAGTACTCTGTTCCTGGAATCCTGTGTTGTTTAAATCCTAATTATTAATTTCTGCAATATGCATAATGAGTGTTCAGCGCTTTTGTAAGTCTTACTGCACAGCTCCACACCTTCTGGTTAGGACCTCCAGAACACGTCTTAGGCCTTTCACACATGCACTGTGTGTTCAGCCCATGATTCTTCCTGTTTCTTCAGTTGAAATCCTCCAAGCTTAGCAGATGTTTCTTCTGTTACTTCATCAGTATGTTACTTCATCAGTATGTGGAGGGAGGATATTACTACACACACAACAGTGGAGTCTCCATTCACCTCCGTCAGTGTGTGGAGGGAGGAAATTATCATTCACAATTATAGTGAACAATGGAATGTATTATTATGATTAGTAAAGCACATATATCTTCTAATGGCCATGGAGATAAATGTATGCACTCATGAAATAATCTGTAGCATGAGTTTAGAGTAGTGTGTGGTGTAGTGTGGCGAGAGAGCTTAACTCCCAGCTGAAAGGTACTGGGTTCCATCCCCAATGTCTGAAGCCTAACCTGTAGCATCCTATAGAACAATATGACCCCTGACCCCTACCTGCTCCTTAATCACTTGTATCTATATTCACTGTCTAACCCCTACCTGCTCCTTAATCACTTGCATCTGTATTCACTGTGTAACTACTACCTGCTAAATAAACACAAGGCATAATGAAAGGTTCATGCAAGGTAGGGTTGTTAAACCGCATTCATCCTTTCACCACAGTGACTAAGTTAGAGAATTGGAGACACACTTGTTGTCACTACACTGTCTTGCGTTACAACACAATTGCAAATGGGAGTTTAGCTTTGAGAAGTTTTGATATTATAATGCAATCTAACTGACTGTTGATATTATAATATATTATAACTATGACTGACTGTATTGCTCCTAATGAGAATGAAGATGATGGTTGACATCATGTATATTATATATATTAATATTGTTAACCATCACAATTAAAACTACTTGCATAACATCCAATAGGCATTATTATTGTTATATTATTTATTCATTATGATTTATGGTAGTATTGTTACTATTATTAGACAATCATATTAATCAGTATACGAACTTTGACAAATAATAGTAATTTAGTAATTTATATTCAGAACATGGTATAAAATAATTATATTTGTGTTATTCTGATTTAATTCAGGTTATTACATAAGACATAACATAATAATCATAACATGTTTATGATACATGCAGGAAATGGGGGAGGTAACAGCCTCTTTACGTTTCTCTCACACAGTGCTCTTGTTGCATCCGTAATAGTAAACTACATTCATAGACCTGTAAATATTAACTATTGATCAATCCTCTCCATAGCAGTCTGCGCTACAAGCCAATGTTTCCTTGCACTGCCGTACCTGAACATAGGTTGCTTTTGTGTGTGTTAGCCTACTTTCAGTTATCAAACAGGGAAAAAAGCTCAATGTTTTACTTTTCCAAAACATGGATGTATTAAAGAATTCAAACTCACTTATCATAATACCTTCAACCAGACGGTGTCATTTTCTATACTATTTTAAACTTGGGTTAAAAAGGGAATTATTTGTGTTATTATTATTCTGATTTAATGCAGGTTATTATATAAGACGTAACATAATAACATGGTTATAATGATACATGTATTTCATATTAGATAACTAATAACTAATTTCAACTATACTATTATTACTATTGGGGGTGATTGTTTTACTATTTTACACTTGGGTTAAAAAGGGAAACTCCATTCTAATTGAGTCCTCTAAATACATAGGATATTTAGGTGAAATGACCGCATAAACTAGGTTGAGGGTTGAATTATTTCACTGTGCAATTTCTACTGGAAAATGCCGCATATTTGTGTCGTAACCGATGTAAAGTTGACGCGATTTTGTCATTCCGAATTATTTAATCAGTTTTTCGTGCCATTTATTCGTTCCGTGCTTGATGTAAAATGACCTGATGAAACCTACAGTAGATGGATGTGTAAGGGGCGATCGTATCGTCCCTTCTGGCTTTCACCATTTCAGACGTCACTTCCTTCTCCAAGCTCAGGACCGGAAATGGTGCGAAGGAGGGGGCGTGGCCGAGCCTGGAGCTCTATATACAGACCCTTCTCTCTTGTTCGGGAGACGGAAGTTCATTGAAACCAAAGCTAAGAAACGTCACGTGTCGGTCCTTCTCACGCTCCGGAGACAAAGAAGCCTTTTTAAAGGGAATATTCAGACGGATTGATGTTGTACCGACCTGTTGGATGAAGGGCTCTGCTTGTACTAACAACGCATGTATGACTATAGATGCATTATAACTAGTTATAAACTGTTGTTTTACCACTAGAAAATGAATGTCATTGTTTTTAACATAATCTTCTTTAAATAATCTCTTCTAGGAATGGCGTCCAACACTTCCTGGTCTGAAGAGGGCTTTTCATGTTCCATCTGTCTGGATGTGTTCAACAGCCCAGTTTCCACTCCATGTGGACACAACTTCTGTAGAACCTGTATTAAAACGTTCTGGGATGACCAAGTCCAGTACAAATGTCCTGTTTGCAACGAGCTTTACCTCACAAGTCCTGATTTACAGGTCAATACCTTCATATCAGGGATGGTTGATCGGTTTAGAAGTTCTGTACGTGTCAAAGAGCAGCCTTGTGTTGAACCAGGAGAAGTTCCCTGTGACGTCTGTACTGGGACCCAGCTGAAGGCTGTGAAGTCCTGCCTAGTGTGTTTTACCTCTTACTGCCACACCCACCTGGAGCCTCATCAGAGAGTCACAGGCCTGAAGAGACATCGGCTGGTCGACCCTATGGACCGTCTGGAAGACAGGATGTGTAAGAAACACGACCTAATTCTGGAGCTCTTCTGCCAGACTGAGCAGGTGTGTGTGTGTCTGTTCTGCACAGAGACGGATCACAAGTCCCATCCTGTTGTACCTCTAAAGGAGGAATATGAGGTAAAGGTGGCCCAGCTGGAGAAGATGGAGTCTGAAGTTCATCAGATGATCCAGGATATACATAGAAAGATTCAGGAGATCAAAGACACAGTAGATCGCAGCAAAGCAGATGCAGACAGAGAGATAGCCGATGGTGTGCAGGTCCTCAATGCTCTGAAGCGCTCTATTGAAAAGTGCCAGGATGAGCTCAACAAAACGATTAAAGAGAAACTAAAATCCACAGAGAAAGAAGCTGAAGGCCTCATCAAAGAGCTGGAGCAGGAAATTAAAGATCTGACCAATAGAAGCTCAGAGGTGAAGCAGCTCTCACACACTAAAGACCACCTCCACTTCCTCCAGACCTTCATATCCCTGAAGAATTCTCCACCCACCAGGGACTGGACAACGGTGGAGGTCTGTCCTCCATCATATGTAGGGACCTTGATGAGATCCCTGGATCAGCTGGAGGAGACACTGAACATGGAGATGAAGAAGGTGCCTGACCTGAGATCAGCTCTAAAGAAGTGTAAGTGTTTAGTTTGATTACTGCCACACTGTCCATACTGCTATTTTGTCATATTCCTAGTCTATAACTATTTGAGTTAAAACAAATAGCTTCTAAGTAAATATATAGTATGTACGTGTATGTATGAGTACATGTCTGTGTGTGTGTGTGTGTATGTGTATATATATATATTCTATGGCTCCAACAGTTAATTTCCAGCCTGTATGTGAGCTCAGCTTGTTCAGTCTGTTGTTCACACAGGTGTCCCTTTTTGAAGGTTGAGTGCAATGTATATGCATGTAATTTGAAATGAAGAAGAATGGTTCAGCAGCTAATCATGTCTTGTTCTCCCATCAGATGCCGGTGAACTCACACTGGACCCAAACACAGCCAACAGACAACTCTCTCTGTCTGAGGACAACAGAAATGTGACGTGGGTTAGAGAGGAGCAGTCGTATCCTGATCACCCAGAGAGATTTGACTCCTGGCCCCAGGTGTCGTGTAGAGAAGGTCTGACTGGCCGCTGTTACTGGGAGGTAGAGAGGGAAGGACTTGTTTTTATAGGAGTGACATACAGAGGAATCACAAGGAGAGGAAGGGGTGCTGACAGCTGGCTTGGAGGGAACAAGTCCTGGAGTCTTGTTTGTCGTGATTATGGTTACTCTGCCTGGTACAACGGTAGTAGTACATTCATACGTCTCCCCCCCCCTGGCTCTAACAGAGTAGGAGTGTATCTGGACCGGCCTGCTGGCACTCTGTCCTTCTACAGAGTGTCCCCAGATGTAGGAGGGTCCTCAGACACACTGACACACATCCACACCTTCCAGTCCACCTTCACCCAGGAGGACCTCCTCCCTGGGTTTGGGTTATGGAGGAGAGAGGAGGATGGGTTTTGGTGGGAGGGTGCCTCAGTGTCTCTGTGTCGGTTGTAGAAAAGAAAAACATGCATGCGCGTGGGCGGCCGGGCACACAGTAGTATACACACACACACATTCACATAGTACACACAGGACACACACACACACACACACACATAGTACACTCACATAAAACACACACATATAAATACACGAAAAGGTTATATTTACTCTTTCATTTACTTCAGTAACCTTTTAAAAGTTTTATGGAACATGCTTTTCGCTTTTACATAAGTCTATATGTGAATATAAAATGGAGGAGAGAGATTTATAGCGGCTGTCTTAGCCTTCATTCATGTTATTTTGTAAAGACTTAATGTGTTACTGTGTGTTTTATTTGAAGGGATACATGCTATTTTATATGTTGTTAATGTCTATTAGACAAGCATATACAATGTCATATTTGTCTATTTACGTTCATCTTGCTCTGCTTATTACAACAATAAATCATTTGGTTTGAAGTATCTCAGTACTTGAGTAGTCTTTTCACTAGATACTTTCTTACTCTTCAAGTCATTATCTGATGACTTATTTTACTCCTACTTGAGTTATTATTACTTTAAATATATACTTGTTAAATATAAAAGTAGGCTGTTATAAATAGGAGGTTATTGACAGTGCTCATTATTCTATATAATTATATTACCTACAATTCTTATCATTACCAATATAAACACTTATCTTGTTCCGTCTTAGTATGTCTTTGTAGCAAAGTGCCATTTACTACATGCCACCTAGGTGACTTTCCTCGGGCTCCTCCAAACGAATGGACACAGGGTGGTGATGTTGAAAAATATGCTGTTTAATTTGATAAATTGCAGTTTAAAAAAAGCGTAATATTTTCTCATCAGAGATTTTTGGATTTTGTGGGCGTGGCACTAATTCAGTTAGAGAAATTTGATTGACAGCTACAGGAACCAACCGGTTCTAACCACTGGGCCGTCATCATTCTATATTGTCCCTGACAGTATTAAAAAATGCAATTAATTACAAATGCCATTTGCCACAGGTGTCGCTCACTAATGATGGGTCTTACACTTGTATGTTGGCCTACCAGGGCAGCTCATCTTCATTAGTTGATAGTGAAGATGGGTCTGCTACTTGTATGTAGGCCTACCAGGGCAGCTCATCTTCATTAGTTGATAGTGAAGATGGGTCTGCTACTTGTATGTAGGCCTACCAGGGCAGCTCATCTTCATTAGTTGATAGTGAAGATGGGTCTGCTACTTGTATGTAGGCCTACCAGGGCAGCTCATCTTCATTAGTTGATAGTGAAGATGGGTCTGCTACTTGTATGTAGGCCTACCAGGGCAGTTCATCTTCATTAGTTGATGGTGAAGATGGGTCTGCTACTTGTATGTAGGCCTACCAGGGCAGCTCATCTTCATTAGTTGATAGTGAAGATGGGTCTGCTACTTGTATGTAGGCCTACCAGGGCAGCTCATCTTCATTAGTTGATAGTGAAGATGGGTCTGCTACTTGTATTTAGTCCTACCAGGGCAGCTCATCTTCATTAGTTGATAGTGAAGATGGGTCTGCTACTTGTATGTAGGCCTACCAGGGCAGCAGGCTCATCTTCATTAGTTGATAGTGAAGATGGGTCTGCTACTTGTATGTAGGCCTACCAGGGCAGCTCATATTCATTAGTTGATAGTGAAGATGGGTCTGCTACTTATATGTAGGCCTACCAGGGCAGCTCATCTTCATTAGTTGATAGTGAAGATGGGTCTGCTACTTGTATGTAGGCCTACCAGGGCAGCAGGCTCATCTTCATTAGTTGATAGTGAAGATGGGTCTGCTACTTGTATGTAGGCCTACCAGGGCAGCTCATCTTCATTAGTTGATAGTGAAGATGGGTCTGCTACTTGTATGTAGGCCTACCAGGGCAGCTCATCTTCATTAGTTGATAGTGAAGATGGGTCTGCTACTTGTATGTAGGCCTACCAGGGCAGTGGGCTCATCTTCATTAGTTGATAGTGAAGATGGGTCTGCTACTTGTATTTAGTCCTACCAGGGCAGCTCATCTTCATTAGTTGATAGTGAAGATGGGTCTGCTACTTGTATGTAGGCCTACCAGGGCAGCAGGCTCATCTTCATTAGTTGATAGTGAAGATGGGTCTGCTACTTGTATGTAGGCCTACCAGGGCAGCTCATCTTCATTAGTTGATAGTGAAGATGGGTCTGCTACTTGTATGTAGGCCTACCAGGGCAGCAGGCTCATCTTCATTAGTTGATAGTGAAGATGGGTCTGCTACTTGTATGTAGGCCTACCAGGGCAGCTCATCTTCATTAGTTGATAGTGAAGATGGGTCTGCTACTTGTATGTAGGCCTACCGGGGCAGCAGGCTCATCTTCATTAGTTGATAGTGAAGATGGGTCTGCTACTTGTATGTAGGCCTACCAGGGCAGTGGGCTCATCTTCATTAGTTGATAGTGAAGATGGGTCTGCTACTTGTATGTAGTCCTACCAGGGCAGCAGGCTCATCTTCATTAGTTGATAGTGAAGATGGGTCTGCTACTTGTATGTAAGCCTACCAGGGCAGCAGGCTCATCTTCATTAGTTGATAGTGAAGATGGGTCTGCTACTTGTATGTAGGCCTACCAGGGCAGCAGGCTCATCTTCATTAGTTGATAGTGAAGATGGGTCTGCTACTTGTATGTAGGCCTACCAGGGCAGCTCATCTTCATTAGTTGATAGTGAAGATGGGTGTGCTACTTGTATGTAGGCCTACCAGGGCAGCTCATCTTCATTAGTTGATAGTGAAGATGGGTCTGCTACTTGTATGTAGGCCTACCAGGGCAGCAGGCTCATCTTCATTAGTTGATAGTGAAGATGGGTCTGCTACTTGTATGTAGGCCTACCAGGGCAGCAGGCTCATCTTCATTAGTTGATAGTGAAGATGGGTCTGCTACTTGTATTTAGTCCTACCAGGGCAGCAGGCTCATCTTCATTAGTTGACTGTAGTGAAGTTAGTTGACCTCCTCTAGCCTACCTCCTGCCTGGGCCCTGGTACATAAAGGAGCAGGCCCATAGCTAGTGTTATGAGTGACAGCTGTGCTTATGCTACGATGACACCTGTGAAAAGACAACTAGGCTAATGCTTGTGATTGGTCAGGCTTACCATTAGCGCCATTGGTCAACTAGGTGTGAGGTCATTCCTTATTGTAGATTTTAGTTACGGAGTTATGGATATAGGACCTACATGCTTTTTAGTTTTATATGCGTGTATATCGAGATTGACTGGACAACATTTGTCTTCACTTTGACTAGCAGCCTCTGCTCACTGAATGTAACAACGCTAAAACAAACCTAGCTTGAACCAGATGACTGGGTGATTTATGAAATGAAAAGCTGGGACATTTATAGTTTAGTGGTCCACAGAGTCAACTAACCATCTAAGGTTATGTTTTCTGAAATAAAAAAAGGGACAGATTTACGCTTTGCTTGTTATCATGGTGAATGTAGTAGGCTACTATAGGCCTAGTAAAAGATTGGGCCCAATGGCTTACTATGATGTGTTTTAAGCTTTGGTTAACCAGCCAGAAACAGCCAGAGTCTTCTACTCCGATAAGGAATCGTTTTATATTGTATTCATAGCCTATTGATTATGATCGGTCTGCTTATGGTATAAAGTCCATAGATAGACCCCCCGCTTAGCGAGGCCGCGTCACAGCCTATCAGATAGACCCCAGACTAATTACCAACTGTCTAGAAATGAATATTCATGAGCAAGCTAGAACCTTTCAATCTATTCATATATCTTTAAAATGCTATTAAAAAAAAACGGGGCCGTCTGGTCTTCAGTAGGCCGGTAGTATCGGTCTCCTACTGGAACTGACCGCATTAAGTTCACATCTGACAGGCGCTAGGACCCTGGGGACCACGGCTTCCCCAGGGTCCTAGCGCCTGTCAAGTTGTCTGCCTGCATATTGGCTCCATGAGTCCCCTTATCACTACCTCACCCGAGAACTCCTCCACCACCAGCACCACCACTACCACCACCAGCACCACCACTACCACCACCACCACCAGTACTAACCGTCTTCATGACGTTAGACTCTAGCTCTATGATGCTAGGCTATCCTCTGAACCCTGAGGTCAAGAGACTAAATTAGGTGTAGAAGTTCACATATATCCACAGCAAGTTTCCAGTCAGATTCTTCCAAAAATACAGCAGAGGCAATACTTCACGTTCAATACTCTATTTGTGGGCTCATGCAGGATCCCCCAAAACAACCACCAGAGTCCTTCCGTGGTCACAAAAAGCTCTGGTTGATTCTGTGTGTAAAATCCTGAGTGCTCTCCCATTATTCTTCTCCCATTCTTCTCCCATTAAAGTATTTTCTTCATCACACAACACAGTGTCTTAAAGCACATGACAAGGGCGGGGCTCTCGGTTACCTCCAATCATTACCTGTTATCATGCAAAAAGGTGCAACCCACAGATGGCTATTGGGTTACCGTTATTAAATTAAGCCAATGACAAACCGCCTACACCCTCTCTAGGCTAATTATTTCGGGGGAGGGGGGGGGGATGATGGGCCCCCGACCTGTTTGTCTGAGGGGGATCCGTTGCTGGGTTGTGAGACAAGGGAAGGGCCATTTGATGGCAATACCAACCGTGGAGCAATATCTTACAATATCTTTAAGAACAAAAGGGGGTTAGAGACAGACGTTTAGCAGGGAGGGGGATGAGAACAGGATGAAGGTAAATATAAATATGAACTCAAACATGGGTTCAGAGAAAGGGATCTGGCGGGGGGGGCGTAAGGGCAGGGAAAAGGTGTCGTCAACTAACAGTGGGGGGCAGAGACCGGGTTCTGGCTGGGAGGGGGGAACAGTATGAGGCAAAACCAAATTTAACTGTTTAAAGACACTTTCCTCAACAGCGTGTAAAGACAGCTGTTTTTCATATATGGGGTCGAAAGGTCAGAAGGAGCCCGCGCCACTCCCCTTCTGAGATCTAACAAAGTGAGAGGGGTAAGAGGTCATGAGATGGAGCATTATCCGAGGCTCTTTTAGTTACTTCCTGTAGGGATAGAGGCCCTAAATATATTATCTTACTTGTCCTTGAGGCCCTCTTTCATATGAAAGAAACTCCAGGTCTCTTTCTCACTCCAAAGTGTCCTTGACCCCTAGGTCACCTACTAATTATATAACTTCCTGTAGGGCTGGATGTACAGTATATTAGGTACTACTTTAGTCAATCTTGATGCCCGGATTCATATAAAAGAGACCAGACGTCACTATCTTGATCCCAAGTAATTCTGTGCACACACCATTAACGGGTTAATGGTGTGTTTGCATCACTTCCTGTAGGTCTAGGACCCTCATGATGATAATTGTAGTAATCTTTTGAAAGTCGTTTTAGTCTTCCTTTTACTTTATTGACGCATTAACGCTTTAAAGCGGGATTAATTGGTCATGATTATATTGTGCTTATTATCTATGTTTTTATCAAATTAACCTTTAGAATGGATTTTTTGGCAGAAGCAAAGTGGATTTAAACTCCCTGTTTTCCCACAAAAACATGTCGGCCTGCTCCGTCCCAAAGACGAAAAAGGTCATCCGTGGGTCACTCGAAAATCTATGTTTTTATTGAAAGAACATCATCAGTTACATAAAATAACATATCATGACTTTCATATAGCACACATAACATAGCAGCCCAGATGACTAATGTTACACAATGAAAAATAACGATTCAAACAACATGCAAGCTGCGTGGTTTCAGGGTTAACAGCATCTATATGAATCACCATGGCAACGATAGAAAACGTTGCAATAACTAACAAACTAAACATCCTCTACGTTCACTGACTGAAGATTACAACATTAAAATGAATATTCATCGCTAGAAATGTGATCAAAGCACATTGTAATGCCGTAGTTATCTTAAAATGTTGCTTTTTCAACTGAGAATAGAATGATTGTCATCCATTTTGTTTAGGCAGAACCTTGACATATGTGACGTATTGCTGTTTCTTCAAACAGTCGATAGGGGGCTAAAACAGTCATATGGGTCATTTTCAAAGACCTATACAAACAACCTATTCTGACGTTTAGGTTGGAGATCACGTTTCATCATTGATATTGTCAAAAGGTTACGTGGATAGGTTGATGGTCAAAAGCTTATCCAAGAGAGCCATGAATCAGAACTGTTTGTTACTCTGTTAACTAAAGCTAGCCTGCTAACATTTCTGATAACTACAGCGGGGCAAACCATGTAATCTATTTATACAGTCAGAATATTGGTCTTCGGGTCAGTGATATTTGGATGACACTAGCAAAAAAACATTAAATATGTTACATTTATATGCAAAATAAAGACAAACCAGCACATTCACATCAGGAAAAAGTGAATCGTCAATATCAATACATAAATATAATCCCCACTTCAATTCTATTAAAACAACCTACTCAATCAGAGTTTAAGATAAAACCCTACTGTGTGGATATCATTAGTAAATCAGCAAAGCCAGACAGAGATATAAAAGCCAACAGATACTTGATTTAGTCTTTTGAAACCATCTTGAACTCACAATCTCCTCATTTCAGATCAAAGGATTGATGCATGATACAACTACATCTGCTCATAAAGAAGTTCACTGATTATAAATTAAAGTAAATGTATCCTATATGCTATTCTAGCACAAAATGTGGCCTGTTACAATGCCCATAATGACGGAATGCATAACTAGCTAGCTACCTCAGACACACTCTGAGCTACTGCATTCAGAAACTTCACTACTCAGGTCTTCTTCAGAATCAGCAGCTATGTTCCCCAGTGAGTCCTATTAGGTGCAGCGAATTTGATTCTCTCTTGTGGAAGTATAGAAGCGCAACTGGTTCACTCCTTCTGTCGGACCTGCGGAAATATAAATATAAGAAGGTTAATGAAAGTGGCTGAAAATACCTACAGCTCATTTCATTTATTCATACTCCTAGGTTGAGCGTAGTACATATGAGGACTTTTATTTTCCCTTACAGGAAGCTCAAACCTCTTACTGTTTCAAGCTGGTGCATACCTTTACAGAAGGTTAAGCATATTTGGCTTTATAAGGACCTGGTAATGGCTCTATAGGCTGGACACCAACCTGTAAAGCAGATGAAGTTAAGATGTTCTTCACAAGAGCGTGGCCTCCATGTGGAAGGTTCCACACTGGACACACCCCCACAGGGGCTGGAATGTTGTGAACCTTCGTCCCATTGGCTGAAGTCCATCGGGTCACCGGACATCCAAAACCAGGAGCTTCCTGAAAGTGACCTACCAACATTGAAAGAGATGAAAGAGTTACCTGGGTGGAAGGAAGAATAATGTGGCCAATTATTTAGCTTTTGTTATTTTCATGGTATTTTTGATAAGACAAAGTGATGGACGGACAGATGATCATAAGGACAGACTTGATTGCCTGATAGACACCAAGGTCTGGCCAGTACCTGCGCAGGCCCACCCAGAGGTGGCTGGTTAGTGGGAAGAGGGCACGAGCCACCAGCTCATCCATCATCTCATGCTCTTCTGGGTCCCTGAGGCTCAGCAGGTCCCAGTGAAAGTCTCTGCAGTAGAGCAGGGCGTCTGTCCAGCACAGCCGCCTCCCCACCAGAGTGATGTTCCTCCCCATCTCCTGAATGCTGACGGAGGGTGGAGGAGGCCCTAACTCTGGGGAACCAAAAGAGAGTGTGGGGGTGAGGGATTTCTACTCTCAGTCCTGTAAGTATCCCTTTATGTATCTTTGAGCAGACACCCAATCCCTACCCACTATTAAGACATGTAGCAGACTCTTATACATTTACAAAAGTGTCATTAGCGACACTAAATCACCAATCAGTGTGGGATGTTTTTAATTGCTTACACAACACCTTCAGACACTTTGCAGTACTTTTCTCTCAGAAATCTCAGCACACTTGAACTCAACTGATGTGAATGGCTATGAGGTTTCTTGGACCATACAGAAAACAACTTACTTTGATACTTCACTCTGAAATATCACAATACAGAACAGTCATGTAGATCAGTGGTGCCAACCTTTGACTTTAGGTGGACCACTAAATTGTCATCAAGACCATTCGCGGACCACCTCAGATGCAAACGGTAGAAAATAGATAAATACAAATGCAGTGGCTGAGCAAAGAGTGCAGGCAAACCCTTTATACACAAGTAATACTGCAATAAGGCTATGGCCAGTGGGAAACAGTGGAAATAAGAAGTCAGCAATGCTGCTTATGTTCCCTTTGTGTTTATTCAGCAAACACAAAGCTACACAAAACATAAGTGGTAAACTGTACAATGCAAAAAAGTGACTGCACAAAGTATAACAAAAATAATAACATAATACTTTTTAATGAATATTTATAATCTTTTTTAAATGAGCTATATTATTTTTGATATTATTGTACATTTGTCAATTTCAAAAATAAAAGTTAATGTACTACCTGCAGTACCCTCGTGTACCACCAGTGGTACGCATACCACAGGGTGAAAACAGTGTATGCAGATTGTGCTTTGGTGGATGCTTTTACCCAAAGTGTCTTACAATACTGCCGGTGCATACATTGTAATAATAGGTATCCCCGAGTGGGAATCAAACCCCTAACCCTGGCAGTGTTAATGCTATGCTCTACCTGTTGAGCTATAAGGAACAGCAGCATTTGACTTTTGACCAATGATGGTTGACCAACAGTGGTACTGGTACACCCATCCCCCTTTGATGATCATGTAATGATGGACTGGGTTCCTACCTCCGTACACTTTGACCTCACACAACGCCAAAGCATCACCAGAGGACTTGTAGAAGTTGATAAAACTTCCTTCCATTCCCCAACACTTGACAGTCTGAGTCAAGCAGCCTGGGTCATCGTTGATGATGGCACACCTGAGGAAAAGAGACAGAGAGAGAGAAGATACAGTAGTCTGGTGAAGGTATCAGAGACCAGATTCCAGTAGCTGGTGTGTGTCCAGGTGTACTTGAGTAGAGCACTGGTTATGTTCCTTTATTTTCTGGGAGTATACAATTCTATGCTATTTAGTCATTTACACTTAAAAGCAGGTTGAGGTCATTAGGGATCAAACCCAGAACGTTTTGGCTGGGAGTCTAACAGTATTGAGTGGAAGTAGGGTAGGTGACACCAGTGATTCACCTTGGATTGTCGTTGCCGTTGTTCGCCAGTGAATTCCCGATGAGTATTTCCACGCCATTGAGCAACGCTCTATAGACATTCTTATTAGTGACCTGGATCTCTGACACCCTGTACACACCAGGCAGCTCCAGCCTCCACCATGGATTGGCCTGTAACTGGGTATGGGTGCAGCTGTTGTGCTCCCACTGAGGGTCGGTGTTCCCATCGATGGCGCGTTCAGCCAGCCCGCCCCAACCGGTTGAAGACTGAATAGCCGTGCCGCTCAACGCCAGGTTAATGCGGGATGCAGCTTAATGGAGAGTGGAACCACAGAATAGTTTGTAAAGTTGCATTCTAGTGTTGAAAATACATTGAAATACTTATAATAATAATTATAACTTGTCATCGGCCCCTAAATGGGGCACATAGAAATACCTGAAAATCCAGGTGACTTCCACAGGAGGACCACAATACCTATAACTATAATAACTATTTACTCAATAAAATAAATTCTTCAGCTATTTTTTACAAGCATTTATCCTGCAACTATTGTATCTATGAAATGTTCAAACTATTCGTGGTAGGAATCTTACACACGCCCACGATCACAAAAACATAGGATGTCAACTGTCAAACGTTATGGCAGGTACATTTTTATTAATTCAATATAATTAACTGGATTATGATAAATACTGTAGTGCTGTGTGGAATACCTACCAATGAAACCCCAACACCACCCCAACACCACCCTCACCCCAACACCAACACTTCCCCAACACCACGCAATCCCAAACACCACCCTAACACCACCCCAACACCAACACCACCCCACAATCAACACCACCTTAAAACCACCCCAACACCACACCACCCCAACACCACACCGCCCCAACACCACCCCAATACGACCCAACACCACCCCAACACAACACCAACTAAACACAAACACCACCACATTACCAACACAACCCCATCACCATCCCAACATAAACACCACCCCAACACCAACCCCAACATCACCCCAACAACACACCACACCGCCCAAACACTATATTACCCCAACACCATCACCTCCCCAACACTAACACCACCCCAACACCACCCAACACCACCCCAACACCAACCAACACCAACACCACTTCCACAACACCACCACCATCCCGACACCAACACCACACCAACACCAACACCCACCCAACACCCCCCCAACACCAACACCACCCCCACACCACCCCAAAACCACCCCAACCCAAACCCCACTCCAAAACCACCCCAACACCAACACAACCCTAACACCACCCCAACACCACCCCAACACAAACAACACCCCAAAACCACACCAACACCACCCCAACACCTCCCAAAACCAACACCACCCCAACACCATCCGAAAACCACCCCAAATCCAACACCATTTCAGAACAACCCCAACACCACCCCAACACCACCACAACACCACCCAACACCACCCCAACACCAACACCACCCCAACACAAACACCAACACCACCCCAACACCACCCAACATCACCCCAACACCAACACCACTTCAACACTACCCACACCCCACACCCCAACACCAACACCACCCCATCTCCACCACAACACCACCCCAAATCCACCCCAACACCACCCCAACACCACCCCAAAACCACCCCAACACCAAAACAACTTCAACACCACCCTCACCCCAACACCAACACCACCCCCACACCACCCAAACACCACCCCATCCCAAACACCACCCCAACACCAACCCAACACTAACACCACCCCAAAATCAACACCACCTTAAAACCACCCCAAAACCACCCATACACCAACACCACCCCAACACCAACACCACTCCGACACCACCCTAACACTAACACCACCCCAAAACCACGCCAACACCACACCACCCCAACACCACCCCAATTCGACCCAACACCACCCCAACACAACACCAACCAAACACAAACACCACCACAACACCAACACAACCCCATCACCATCCCAACATAAACACCACCCAACAACAACCCCAACATCACCCCAACACCACACCACCCCAACACTATATTACCACAACACCATCACCACCCCAACACCAACACCACTTCAACACCACCACCACCCCAAAACCAACACCACACCAACACAACCCCAACCCCATCACCAACCCAACACCAACCCAACCCCAACACCACCCAAACACCACCCCAACACCAACAATAACCCATCACAAACACCATCCCAACACCACTCAAACACCATACAACCCCAACACCAAAACCACCCAAACTCCACCCAACACCAACACCACCCCAATACCACCCCAACAGCAACACTACCCCAACTCCACCCAACACCACCCCAACACCAACACCACCCCAAAACCACACCACCCCAAAACCACCCCAACCCAAACCCCACTCCAAAACCACCCCAACACCAACACCACCCTAACACCACCCCAACACCACCCCAACACCACCCCAACACAAACAACACCCCAAAACCACACCAACACCACCCCAACACCTCCCAAAACCAACACCACCCCAACACCACCCGAAAACGACCCCAAATCCAACACCATTTCAAAACAACACCAACACCAACACCACCCCAACACCACCACAACACCACCACCACCCCAACACTAACACCAACACCACCCCAACACCACCCAACATCTCCCCAACACCAACACCACTTCAACACCACCCACACCCCAACACTAACACCACCCCAACACCACCCTATCTCCACCACAACACCACCCCAACACCACCCCAACACCACCCCAACACCACCCCAACACCAACACCACCCCAAAACCACCCCAACCCCAACCCCAACACCACCTCAACACCAAAACCACTTCAACACCACCCTTACCCCAACACCAACACCACCCCCTCACCACCCCAACACCACCCCATCCCAAATACCACCCTAACACCACCCCAACACCAACTTCACCCCAAAATCAACACAACCCCCACATTAACACCACCCCAACACCAACACCACCCAAACACCACACACCAAACCAACACCAACACCACCCCAACACTAACGTTTTTGGACCACGCCATGTGTAGTAATTTACTCGGCCACCGGTGTCAGTATTTCCCGAATGTACGAACGATCGTTGTAGAAACCTACACATGGCTAAATAGTATATTTCAATAGCGTCAGAGTCATATAGAACCCCCCCCCCCCCCCCCCCACCTTATTACAAAGTCATTGTGTCTATTAGTTTATCTTCTGATGACCTCTGATGTATCAATTTTAATCACTTAGTGTTGGGCTAAAGCCACAAGATTGATAATATTACATGTGGTTGAGGCCTCCTCTTAATGCAAGCATCAATGCACCAAACAGAAGCAGGGTTGGGGATGTACACGTGCTCGGGTGACTCACTCCCCCCCCCCCCCCACCTTATTACAAAGTCATTGTGTCTATTAATTTATCTTCTGATGACCTCTGATGTACCAATTTTAATCACTTAGTGTTGGGCTAAAGCCACAAGATTGATAATATTACATGTGGTTGAGGCCTCCTCTTAATGCAAGCATCAATGCACCAAACAGAAGCAGGGTTGGGGATGTACACGTGCTCGGGTGACTCACTTCCTGTTGGGCTACATTCATCAAATTGATAATCTCACATGTGGTGGAGGTCCCCTTAACTATGGAAAAAACCACAGGGCTCTAGCTTTATGCAAAGTCATTCTAGGGCCTTCCATAAGAGCGTATTGTGTAGGCCTCTGACGCGGCCGTTTAAATACCTTCCGGTTGGGCTAGAAGCACAACATTAATAAACTTACATGTAGTCGAGGTCCTCTTTCATATACAAAAGAGCCCGGGGCTCTAGCTTACTGCCAAGTGTCGGTGACCTATAGGTCACCCTCTGGTTCCAACACTTGCTGACAAATGTCAGTTTATGAATGAACGTTTCCTTTTACTCTGTCATGTCCTGAGTGATATAAAAGCAACCCCACGTCTCTCTGTTGGCGCATCATCATTCTACGGCCTTATTACCGCCGCGTTGTGTTCAGGCCTCTGACGTGGCCGTCTGAATGACTTCCCTTTGGGCTAGATTGACCAAATTAATTGTCTATTATGTTTTTTAGGCCCTATTTCATATACAAAAGACCCCATGTTTCTATCTGTTTCCTGTGATTTGATAGGATGCTATTGTGACCTTATTTTTCTCCCATTCGTTTGAATGGAGAAATGGAATAGTGTTAGTGTTAGTCACTTGTGCTTGGGCTCCAGCCACGACATTCATAATCTCACATATAGTGGACCTTATCTTTAATATAAAAAAGACCCCAGGCCTCTACCTTAAAGCATAGTCATTCTACAGCCTTTTAGGGGGTTCTTTTGTTCAGGCCCGTGTCCGACTCTGACGTGCTCGTTTGAATAACTTGCACTTGGGCTAGAGTCACGACATTTAAAGTGTATAATGATGTTTAATCCCTCTTTCATTTACAAAAATGTTTCTAGCTTACTCCTAAAAGCCACAATTAATACTTTTATGTCACGGCGTGTTGTCTAATACCTCTATCGGCCACTGGGTTAACATGTGCGATCTTTCTAGTTTCCAAGTTTCCAAACGGAGAGGCAGAGTCCTATCAATTCCCCTCCCCCCCCTATCCCTGTGATGAATACATGACACTTGGTACATTATGTTGTATTTATTAAAAGAAATATGATACACTACACTTGTCAATCCCTACAACTACACTCCTATTATTGACAGTACATATTACTTACTATTACTATGACTACATATACAAATTTATTCTCCTTGTGATGAAGGGGCATTGGGACGAGGGTCCTGGTTACTTACCTCCACCACCACTACCACCACCAACACCACCGCCACCACCACCACCGCCACCACCACCACCACCACCACCACCACCACCACCACCACCAACACCACCTCCACCACCACCATTACCACCTCCTCCACCACCACTACCACCTCCACCACCACCGCCACCACCACCACCAACACCACCACCACCACCTCCACCACCACCGCCGCCTCCACCACCTCCACCACCACCATCACCACCACCTCCACCTCCTCCACCACCACTACCACCCACACCACCTCCACCAACTCCTCCACCACCACTACCACCACCACCACTACAACCTCCACCACCACCACCTCCACCATCACCTCCTCCACCACCACTACCACCACCACCACCGCCACCTCCTCCACCACCACTACCACCAACACCTCCACCACCTCCACCACCACCACCACCTCCTCCAATACCACTTCCACCACCACCTCCATCACCACCACCTCCACCACCAGCACCACCTCCACCTCCACCACCACCTCCACCACCACCATCTCCTCCACCACCGTCCCCAGGAGCAGAAGAAGAAAGACTGTCTGATTCATTCAACTCTAGCTAGTAATGTAAAGAATGAAGCTATAGGCCTACATGAATCATTTAAACGTCTTGAGAATAATAAACCAATTGATTTGATATAAGGTCAGTTTTGAAACACTAGAAAAAGGTGCACCGTCGCACCCTCTGCTGGTTAGATGACGTCAGTGCAACTGGCTGGCCTGAAAGAAATTAACCCTACGTCATCACCATTGATTTATGTTTTGAGACGGTCCTGGCAGTTTTAAATCTACTTGAAGGTAATTTCTTGTCCCTCTCATACGAGTGATACTCTCAAATATAGAGTAGGCCTACACTACATAACACAATATTGAGATTGGCTCCACAATGTTCAAAACAATTTCACATGAGTAAAAGTAGTCATCAGATAATGACTTGAGGAAGAGTAAGAAAGTAGTGAAAAGACTACTCAAGTACTGAGTTATTTCATACCAAATGATTTATTGTTGTAATAAGCAGAGCAAGATGAACGTAAATAGACAAATATTACATTGTATGTATGCTTGTCTAATATGCATTAACAACATATAAAATAGCATGTATCCCTTCAAATGAAACACTCAAAATATGTAATAACATATTGAAATTGAAATTTCAAAGATTGAAATAACACATTCAATCTTTACAAAATAACATGAATGAAGGCAAATACAGACACAACAAATCTCTCTCTCTCAGACTTGAGTAAGAGTGAAAAGTATGTTACAATAAAACTACTCTTAAAAGTAATCGATTCAAAAAGTTACAGAAGTACATAAAGTAAATAAAAGAGTAAATAAAACCTCTGCGTGTATTTATATATTTGTAACAAATTTGTTTTTGTCTGTGTGTGTACTGTGTGCGTGTACTGTATGTGTACTGTGTGTGTGTACTATGCGTGTGTGTGTGCGCGTGCGTACTACGCGTGTATATGTACTATGTGTGTGTGTGTGTACTACGTGTGTGTGTGTGTGTGTGTACTACGCATTTGTGTGTGTGTGTACTGTGTGTGTACTATGCGTGTGTGTGTGTGCTATGCGTTTGTGTATGTGTGTATATGTACAATGTGTGTGTGTGCACTATGTGTGTGTGTGTACTATGCGTGTGCGCGTGCGTACTATGCGTGTATGTGTGCTCTGCGTTTGTGTGTGTGTGTATGTGTGTGTGTGTGTGTGTGTATGTGTGTATGTGTGCAATGTGTGTGTGTGTGTGTGTGCACTATGTGTTTGTGTGTGTGTACTATGTGTTTGTGTGTGTGTATACATGTCCGCCTTCCCTCCCGCGTGTTATTTTATTCTACAACCGACACAGAGACACTGAGTCACCAACCCCCCATAACATAAACCCAGGGAGGAGGTCCTCCTGGGTGAAGCTGGACTGGAAGGTGTGGATGTGTGTCAGTGTGTCTGAGGACCCTCCTACATCTGGGGACACTCTGTAGAAGGACAGAGTGCCAGCAGGCCGGTCCAGATACACTCCTACTCTGTTAGAGCCAGGGGGGGGGGGGGTCTATGTCTGTTCTACTACCGTTGTACTGGGCAGAGTAACCATAATCATCACAATCAAGATTCCAGGACTTGTTGGTCCCTCCAAGCCTGCTGTCACCCCCCCCCCCTCCTCTCCTTGTGATTCCTCTGTATGTCACTCCTATAGCAACCTCTCCTTCCCACTCTACCTCCCAGTAACAGCGGCCAGTCAGACCCTCTCTACACAACACCTGGGTCCAGTGGTCAAATCTCCCTGGGTGATCAGGATACGACTGCTCCTCTCTGACCAGCGTCACCTTTCTGTTGTCCTCAGACAGAGAGAATTGTCTGTTGGCTGTGTTTGGGTCCAGTGTGAGTTCACAGGCATCTGATGGGAGAACAAGACATGATTAGCTGCTGAACCATTCTTCATCATCATCATCATCATCACTATTCTATTTCTGACACGTTTTGGTCGCTATCTACTCTTCAAACATTAACATAGAAAGACAAAAAATATATATGATAATACAAAAATAAGCACTGTAGTGGAATCATGTGCTATATATTTAGTATAGCAATAGTACACGTTGTTTTTAAGATAATTAAAGTTAAAGTTAATAGGAAATCCCATGTGTGTATGAGTGGCTGTCCCAGTCAAAACATTGAAACCAAGGAAAATGTATAAACTGCATTTACACCCTCAATAGTTACACTACATACACATATCATACATGTACTCATACATACACATACTATATATACATAGACATGTACTCATATATACTATATATACATAGACGTACTCATACATACACGTACATACTATATATACATAGACATGTACTCATACATACACGTACATACTATATATACATAGACATGTACTCATACATACACGTACATACTATTTATACATAGACATGTATTCATACATACACATACATTAGTACACATACACATACATATACATAAGTACACGTACACATACGTATTATACATACATATGCATACTCATACATACATACATACATGCGTACATACACAAACATATATAAACATAAGTACACATACATACGTATACAAACATACACATAGCTAAACATACGTATACCTTCTCAGGCATACGTATACATAAGTAAACAAACATATGTATACATAAGTACACATACATAAGTGTACATAAGTACACATAAATAAGTACACATACATATATACATAAGTACACACATATATACATAAGTACACACACATAAACTTAAGTACACATACATACGTATACATACATGCACATAGCTAAACATACGTATACATACATGCACATAGCTAAACACACATATACTGTACATGCTCATACCTACATATTCATACGTACATACTCATAGGTTTGTACAAATACGTACACATACATAGTATGCATACGCATACACACTGACACATTCACAAACATACATACACATTCAAACACATGCGTACACATACATATACATAAGTACATTTACACACGTGTGCATACTCATACATATGGAAACATACAGATGCGTATGTTTACATATGTACACATACCTACACATATGTAAACATACATACGTACATGTACGTAAACATACCAACACATACATAAACAAACATATGAATATACACACACACATAAGCATGTAATGGCAGAGCAAGTATAATTTCTTCAGGAATTGCACGATGTCTAGTTCCTACTTCTATCCTGATTCGCTTTCCCTCCACTAGTACAAACAACAACGTAGAGTTACAACAAATATATAATATGATAGGTACTATAGTGGACTAGTCTGCTATGTTTTTTAGAAGCAATAGTGCATATCATTTGTTTAGAAGACAGGCCTCCTTCTAGATTAGTCATGGAAAATGAGAACTGTGAGTTTTCCTTTTTCATCTAGCAGTGAAACAGTCAGAGATCGCATGGTCCTGCCATGTGACTATTGTGCATTAGCACATCACAATGACAATGCTGAAACCATATATGGTGCAGCCCTACTACATATTATAGTTATGCTTAGGCTATATTATTATTCTTTATTATTCTCAACAAATTTTGGGATCTTACAAACGTTTTCACCTAGAGACTCTATTCCAATTTGAAAATGTTCATCTTTGATTGGAATCGCTCACTATCATTACATTTTTTATTTATTATTTAACTTTTAAAATAATATTTTATAATATAAGTCAATGTCCAGTCTCTGAGACTTCAACTACTTCAGACTTTGCATCTCTGTACATTTCTAACCTTTAATCTTCAGTCAAACATTTTACAAAATCATTACGCTTTGATCTTTAAACAGAGTTTCGATATCATTTATACTTGTTGACATTCAACAGTTTTAGTTTTAAACATGCTTAGTATATTTTCAGTTGGTCTCCTTGACTTCCGTTGAGCCCTTCTAGAGCGTGATGACATCACCGCGCTCTAGCCCAAGGTGGCTATCACCAAAGCTAACCATTTCGGACGTCGCAGAGCCTTACAACGTCAATATTTAACCTAGAAACTCAATATAACGCTTTAACTGTTCGGGTATTTCTTGTTTCACTGGCGCCACAACGGTTAATCGATTGGGAATATACTTGTTGAGCATCAGGCGTTTGTTTGTGGCGACCCCCGTTTAAATTAGAAAAGTCTCATCTTTAATGCAGTTTTTAACCTCGCGAATAAACTCACATACTTGAAGGGACAGACACACATTGAACATTCTCACGTTTGTCTACTTCTACTGATCAAGATTGTGTCCAACTTATAAAAGTAATTTATAGTTTTTGAGAACGAGTCCATGGTTTGAGGCTAGGTTCTTCATACATGGCTGGTTGTCTGCTTTCGGTATAAGCTAAATGCTAATGTACTTAAAAACGTAATTTTTCACGTAATGCAATCTACAAAAACTAGGGTGGAACGGTTCACAAAATTCACGGTTCTGTTCATATCACGGTTTTGGGTTCGGTACGGTATGTTTTTGGTGAAGAAATATGAGCTGTTGTTCTGTGTTTAATATAATGAGTGGTAATGGCTCTGTGATGATTTTAGGTGTTCTATGTTTATTATAATAAGTGGTAATGGCTCTGTGATGATTTTAGGTCTTGTTTTGTGTTTAATATAATGAGTGGTAATGGCTCTGTGATGATTTTAGGTCTTGTTCTGTGTTTAATATAATAAGTGGTAAGGGCTCTGTGAAGTAATAGCGCGGCTGTATGGCGGCGCCGGTGTTCGAGCTCTCATTGTTAAGTCAAATTGTAAAGTTACAACCACGAATGATAGCATCTTACCTTGTTGTTATCAAGTCATGTTTGATCGCATTAAACCACCATTAACAGATATTTCAGTGTCATGTGTCATTTAGAACCTAAAGAGACTAAGCCATAAGCTAATGTAGTAATGCCACCCACACACACTATATTCTTCTTTTTCTTACTTGACTGTTACACTGACTTGATTCAAACATTTCAATCTTCATCACTTTAGTTTAGCTATTTGTTTTAACTCTTATAGTCCAACTATTTGACATTTTTTAATGGTCTGTATGTTTACATTATTACACTTACTCGATTCAGACTTTAAACTCTGTTCAAATATTTTAACTTGAGTTCAGCTATTTAACTTCACCATATATCTTAAACACTTTACACACTTTACACTTTACACTGCAATGTTCAATTTAGTTCTAATGTTTTATATATATATATATATATATATATGTTAGGAATATTGAAATATTGAATGTACATTTGACAGCCCTAAATCAAACTAAGCAGACACTTACACTTCTTTAGAGCTGATCTCAGGTGAGGCAGCTTCTTCATCTCCATGTTCAGTGTCTCCTCCAGCTGATCCAGGGATCTCCTCAAGGTCCCTACGTATGACGGAGGACGGACCACCACCGTTGTCCAGTCCCTGGTGGGTGGAGGATTCTTCAGGGATCTGAAGGTCTGGAGGAAGTGGAGGTGGTCTTCAGTGTGTAAGAGCTGCTTCACCTCTGAGCTTCTATTGGTCAGATCTTTAATTTCCTGCTCCAGCTCTTTGATGAGGCCTTCAGCTTGTTTCTCTGTGGATATCAGTTTCTCTTTAACCGTTTGGTTGTGACCATCCTGCCACTTATCAATAGAGCGCTTCAGAGCAGTGAGGACCTGCACACCATCGGCTATCTCTCTGTCTGCGTCTGCTTTGCTGCGATCTACTGTGTCTTTGATCTCCTGAATCTTTTGTTGTCTCTCCTGGATCAACTGCTGAGCTTCCGACTCCATCTTCCCCAGCTGGGCCGTCTTCACTTCATATTCCTCCTTTAGAGGTACAACAGGATGGGACTTGTGATCCAACACTGTGCAGAGCAGACACACACACACCTGTTCAGTCTGGCAGAAGAGCTCCAGAAGTCGGTCGTGTTTCTTACAAATCCTGTCTTCCAGACGGTCCATAGGGTCGACCAGCCGATGTTTCTTCAGGCCTGCGACTCTCTGATGAGGCTCCAGGTCGGTGTGGCAGTAGGAGGTAAAACACACTAGGCAGGACTTCACGGCCTTCAGCTGGGTCCCAGTACAGACGTCACAGGGAACCTCTGCTGGTTCAACACAAGGCTGATCTTTTACTTGTATGGAACTCCTAAACCGATCAACCATCTCTGATAAGAGGGTATTGACCCGTACATCAGGTCTTATTTTGAAAAGCTCGTTGCAAACAGGACATTTGTACTGGACTTTGTCATCCCAGAACGTTGTAATACAGGTTCTACAGAAGTTGTGTCCACATGGAGTGGTAACTGGGCTGTTGAACACATCCAGACAGATTGAACATGAAAAGTCTTCTTCATAACAGGAAGTAGCAGAGGCCATTCCTAGAAAACAATTGTTTTATCAAGTAAAAACAGAAAACATTATATTATTTTTTAAATTGTATAACATTAGTAAAATAGCTTTTTAAACTCGTTCTAATGTAAGTGTTTTATATATTTTATATATTTGTGTTGCTTCAAGCTGAAATGTCCATCCAACAGGAGGTACAACATGAAGCCCTGCAGACAGGACAGCTTCATGAGGATTTTAGTCAATATGTTGGACTCACCTTATAATGTTTCCAAAGTGTCCAAAAACAACGTTAGCATAGGGTGAGCAGTCTCTGACTCCTGCCCAGCTGAAACAGCTG
>JACYXH010000479.1:14730951-14749270 GCA_026745465.1 Lota lota | reverse complement strand
GCTCTGATCCTCACTGCCCTTCTCTCAAGTCACTGAGAGCCCCACATATATTTCCAGTTTACTAAACAAGGCCTGTGTGGAAGCCCCCACCACCCCCTGCCCTTTTGCCTTTTCCAGCCCTCCTGTCCTGTCCAACATGATTCTCTCTCTCTCTCTCTCTCTCTCTCTCTCTCTCTTCTCTCTCTCTCTTTCACCATCTCCCCACTCTCTCTCTCTCCAAAGCCATCTCCCGCTTTGTCCTTCCGCTTCTCATGTGTGAAGAAGCGCAAACATCTTTTGACTTCTTTTTTTTATTTTCTTTCTTTTTTTTTTTTTTATAGTTCACTCGCTGACTTTACCCCCGCCCCCCACCCTGCCCCACCCAGCCGACCCCTGTTGGCCTTCAGAGCCCGGCGTCCGACCACAGCAGAGCCTGGCTGACCTGCAGCTGTGTTTACTGTCAACACAGAGCAGTGTTGGGACAGCTGGGGGAACAAGAAAGGGCCCACACAGCGCAGCACATGAGTGCACATAGGCTGGCGGATGAAAACAGGGGTGCGTGTGAGGCGCGCACACGCAGGGAAAAAAAAGTATGCAGCGGTTCCATGCGGGCATTGACATATATGTACACAAATAACCTTTGCACACGTTAGCGGTAACCGGCGGCAACACTTTCATCTGACCTGAACACACACTGCGATGAACACACGTGCTCAAGCACGCACGCACATACGCAGGCACACACACACACACACACACACAATGTTATGTACAAAGAAATGTATTATTCAAAAAAGATATATACAGGTAAGTCTCTTAGAGTATGACTGTTCTGTACCCACAGTAACACTTGACAGTGCAGTGATTAAATGGCTTCCACAAGCGATCACATATCCCTGAGTCACTTTTAGCCCTGCTGTGAAGGTATGAAAGCACTGTGTGGTGCACTCTCATGAAGGTTACGGCCCCCTCCATCATGCTCACATCAACAGTGTGCGTGTGTATGTATATGTGTGTGTTTGTGTGTGTGTGAAAGCTTTTGTGAGCATGTATTTGCGCATTAATGCATGTAAGACACAGCTCCCACAGCCCTTTCCTGTAGCCCTGACACGTTACTTACTCATACACACACACACACACACACACACACACATACACACACACACACGAGCACACACACACACACAAATGATTTAGTCGCATACATCCTCCAATACTCATTATGTTTTTCCGTTTGCCTTCCTTGCATACCAGCTGATTCAGTGGGACAGATCCGGGTTCACACACTCTGCATCCTGTCTGTTCCCTAACACATCTTAAATATACTCCCCCTCACCACCACAGATACAAACACACACACACACACACGCAGAGTCACGAAGACACAGTGTCTTTACATCGGTTTCCCTGGGATCGTTGTTGCTTCATGGGAGCCGGCGTTGCGGCGTAGGAGCATAGCTGTGGTGTGACGCTAGACTGGTGAGATCTCAGGCCTAGAAGCAGAGGAAACACTCTTCTTCTCTTCTCGTTAGCGTCACTGAGGGCGGGAAGTCCCCAAACCCCCATCCAACGCCACAGCGTTATATTGACCCTTAACCTTTGGCTTGACGCAGGAATGAGCGTAAAAAAAAGAGGTCATTTACTAGTCGGAACGAGGTCATAAGGAATTTGACTTTTGGGTTGTATTTACAGTATCTGTTTGACACCTTTGTGGACCGTTGTAGTGATCAATTAATGGTATCAAGTGTTGTGGCCGGACCCAGACGTGGGTGAGATCCTTTGATGGTACACAGGTATCGACACACCCTCATTGCTATTGACTCCACTGATCAGGCATCAAGGGTGCAGCCCTAAGAGGATATTGACATGCTGCTTTGGGCCCGATTGATGCCTTGTCACCTTCACTGATCAACACCACACCTCCTCATCCTTCAATCACACACACACACACACACACACACACACACACACACACACACACACACACACACACACACACACACATACAAATAAAGTATATCCCTCTCACACACACACAAATGTCTCTCTCTCTCTCTCTAGCACACACACATGCACATGCACACACCCACACCCACACCCACACACGTAGAGTGTCAGTGTATTGGTTCCCTCTCTGAGAAGATAGATCCGGTCTGGCAGCACACAGATACACATGAGTGAACTAACATGCTCTCTGCTCACCTGTAAGTGAGACCTGCTCCACCCCCCCCCCTCCAATTTATCTTGCTCCCTGTATCTATATTCTCCACCCATACTATGGTTTCTATGGAAACAGAGATGTGTTAAAAAAAAGGCTAAGAAATACTGTATCCCAGTGATGGAGGGCATGATTATGCACTTCCTGATTCCTCTCTCTCGCTTTATTTCCCATTGTCTCTTTCTTTTAATCCCTTTTTTCTTTCGCCATCTTTCTCTCTCTCGTTTTCTCTCTCTATATATATATATATATACACACACACACACACACACACACAGACATCTTCTCTCCTCAGCGAAAGTCAAGCGGATCAATATCATTAATCAACACAACTCAACAGCACTCGGCTCTGCGGGGAGAGATGAAGAGGCACGGGGGAACGTCAACACGCCGGCCTGGAGTAGTCTTACCCAATGATACATATCACACATCACATGGATGAGAGCTGGAGAAAAGGAGGCAGAGAGACCTGGACAGACACACTGGAGAGAGAGAGAGAGAGAGAGAGGAGAGAGAGAGGGAGAGAGAGAGAGAGAGAGAGAGAGAGAGAGAGAGAGCGAGCGAGAGAGAGAGAGAGAGAATCATGTTTTCAGATGGAAAAGGGTCAAGGGAGTGAGTGAGTGAGTATGAGATAGAAAGCGAGAGACAGACAAAGAGAGCGAGAGAGTGAGAGAGAGAGAGAGAGAGAGAGAGAGAGAGAGACAGAGAGAGAGATTGAGAGAGAGGAGTTATTACTTGGTTGTCACCTACAGTCTAAAATCTCATATGACATCAGCAAAGAGGTGGTGACGCTGGAGGAATGTTCATCTATCTGCCTCGCACTGAGGCATGAGTAAAGTCTCACTGGTACCTACGGACCGAAGACATTCAGTTATTCAATGACCGGGCCTCATCACTTAGGCATTATCTCTCATTATATATATATATATAAATCAAATTTTGATGTAAAAACATATATGTAGTATATATATATTTTTTTAAATTATTATTAATTTATTAATTGTTACATAAATTATATATTTATATTTTCTGTCAGATGAAACAATCAGTTATGACTTTTAAAAGCATAACTCAATAGCATGCTTGGTATGTTCAGTTGTTTGAATGATGATTGTTAGAATTTGTTGTGTTTTTTTCTGTTTTGTCTATATATCTTTTGTTTTGTAGATCACTGTTTTACAAAATTAATTAGAATTGAAATGAAATCTAAATACGAATACAATTAGAACATATGCTAAAACATATGCTCATTGTGCATAACTCTATATGGGTGAACCTGAACTGTAAAAACCTAATGACCTGATACAAAATAATGACACATCAGATCTTTTGGTGCCGAATCACTCCCTCACTCCCCTTTCTCACACACTCCCTCCTTTACACACCCATCCTCATTATCTCATCCTCACACACTCGTTCCCTCCAACTTTCAGTTGTTTTCCTCGAAGAATAACTCCTGCCTATATCCCTGGCTCTCCTCCTTCTCCTCTTGCTGCTGCTCCTCCAGTGAGTGGAGGAGAGATAACTAGAGTCGAGTTGACAGCGTTGGAGGTCTCGTAGCGTAAGGCCCCCGGGTTGGGAGGTGAGTGGGAAGTCTCGGCGTAGCGTCATGTCAAGCCATGCTGTTGGCAGTCAGATTTGTCAGCTCAATGATAAGCACTGGCCCCGGAGTTTGCAGAAGAAGACAACCTCCCTTTGAGGTGAAAGTCAATTTTCTCCCTTCCCCGCTGGCTCTCGTTATGGTTTCATGATCAGAACAATTGTTTGCAGTCTGGCCGAGTTTGGCAAGTCTGCAGAAGTGGCTTCCAGGAAACTACTCGTACGAACTTACTGTGCAAATAAATGATTCTGAATAATTGCCTTTATTCTGAAAAAAAAATGAAGCACTTTCTTTATTTTATTTGCTTTCTACAAACTCTGAAGACAAGGGCCATACATACTAGCAGCCTAATATCTGCATTGACTTTATGAAAAATAGCTACAATGTTCAGATCTGGAGGATGGACATGTGCACAAGGGCACAGAGACACCGACAAATCCAGGCGCAACTTAATTTGTTTATGTCCTCCAAGTACGCCAGCCAGAATGCTTTTCCCCATTAATATTCAGCCTCCCGCCCCACAGCAAGCCATGCATGCTGGGTAAGAAAGGTGGGGCCTTCCTTCATTGCCTCTTGTCGGTGCTTCGGCGAGCAGGCAGATTATTTAAAGACTGATTGAGACGCCAACGTCAGACGGATTGGGAGCATGAAGGCAATCAGCGGACAGATAAGAGGCTGTTACCTGAAGACGCAGCACCGCGCTGGGCTGCTGGGGTAGTCCTCCCTGCGCTGGCTGATAACAGGCCTGCTTTTAATGACCAGTGAAAGCTGGCAGGAGACGGACACTAAACAGATCAAAACTTACCCTCCCCTCTGGCTGCGCCTGGCTCTTCTCAGCAGATTCACACAACGCTCAGACTATCCCCTCGCCTCGTTCCATCCATCTATCCCTGCTGTACCCCCCCCCCCCCCAACCCCCCCACACACACAAAACACACAAACACACAAACACAGACACGCACACAGACAGCCCGCCATCTATCTCTCCCTCAAGCGACGCTCCGAGCGATCCTGACAACATAACCTGCCACCCAGTGTCATCGCACATGTAAATACACTTGACAAGTAATGCAGAGGAATGCAACATTCTGGCAGCGGTTGTGGTCAGGATTTGTTGTCTAATATTCATACAATCATAGTGTTGTCTGTATTTATGTATGTATGTATGTATGTATGTATGTATGTATGTATGTATGTATGTATGTATGTATGTATGTATGTATGTATGTATGTATGTATGCATGTATGTATGTATGTATGTGTGTACTTATGTATGTATGAATGTGCATTCGTATGCATGTATATAATATGTACATTAAGGCACACAATAACAAGCTTGAAGACGCACACACCGACACTCACACACTGACACACACACACACACACACACACACATATTATTTTACAACACCCCACTCTAAAGGCATTGGCACCCCTGGCACTTGCTCCGTCTTGGCAGATTACAATTAGCCAGGGATTCTCCTGCAGGGCATCAATGTGCTACTGTCAGATACAGGGATCCTTTTTAACTGTCATGCAATTACTGTGTTGAGGCCCTCGTCAGCCACAGATTAAGGGCACTCACGCCCACCACCACCTGCCCTCACCTTTGGCACCCCTGCTGAAACCATCGTCTTACTCTCTCGCTCACTCTCTCCTAGCACTCTTCCCATAACATGACCCTCCCCGACGCCTCTGCCTTTGTCTATCTGCTCCCGGCCTCTGGGCCCGGGCTGTCAGGGGTCAGCTGGTGGAGAGTGGTTGGCTTAATAGACGAGGACAGCCGCCTCTGCCCAGGAGCCAATAAGGAGGAGCTGCACGGGCCGGTACCCCCTCGTTGACCCCCCCCCCCCCCCCCCCCCCCCACCACCACCACCACCACACAAGCCCCAAGCCATGACGACCTGCCTCTGTAAACACAGTGAGGAGAATGCTGGCAACAGGGGGTCCCGTACACACACACACACATACACACACACACACACACACACACACATACCGAACACACGCACATAAGGACCCTGATAGACACACACTGTACACACATGCATGCACATACATGCACACACTCACACACACACACACACACACACACACACAAACATACATGCATCCATATCAGGCCAGCCCTCACACTTTAATACACACATTTACACAAACATGCATACACACACTGTGCGATGAGATTATACATTTCTCCAAGCCAGCCATGGATCCCTCACATATCTTCCACCTTTTCAGTCTCTGTCTTCACCCCCACCCCCCCCCCCCGCCTTTATCCTCATCTTTCTTTCACTCCCCACGTTTTATCCCCCCCCCCCATTCTAACTCTAGTCTTAGTGATCAGGGGGCTTTTTACTTTTGGACATCAAAGTGCCAGAAATATTAATCCTAGCAGAAATATCTGGGATCCAGAAGCAGGTGGACGAGGAGCAGATCATGGGCCAGGGCATGGTAAAGAGAGAGAGAGGGAGGTAAGAGGGTGATGGGCTAGGGGGAGGGAGACAGAGAGGATGGGGTAGCGCTCCTGTAAAGCATGGTATTGTGTAACCCGTGTGGGAAGCTCCCATTCAACAGTACAATTGGCTAATCTCTGGGTATAATGCGGGTCTCCGTGCACTGTGCACCATCCTGCCCGGCAATTAGCATAATCTCACGTCGTACCAACATACAGAGCCATTGAAGTCATGACGACTACAACAAGAGGAACCCACTGACGACATCCTGCGCGAAAATAAATGAAATATCAAAATGCTGTAATGAGATTTTATTCCAGGCGCATTTCATACCGTCACGTTCAGGAGGTATAGATATTGACTGCTTTTATTTTGATGTGATTTGAAAGACTGACCTCATTCACAAGTGACCATGAGGTCAACAAAACATGATCATGAACATGAACTACTTTAGAGGTCTTGGTTACAGATCCACCAGTAGCTTCTCCTTTAAATCACTTAAGCCCTTTTTTTCATTTCTCCTACACCTTCTCTGATTTCTCCCTCTCTCTATTTCCCTTTCTGTCCACATCGTGTTCTCCATTTTCATCCTTTCTCTCTCTGCCTCTGTCTCTTTCTCTCTCTCTTTCTTAATCTCTCTCTCTCTCTCTCTCAATATGTCTCTCTAATCTATCTTGTCTAAATCTCTCTCTCTCTCAATTTCTCTCTCTCTCTCAGCCTTCAGCCTGCCATTTATTATCATTATAAAATACAGGTCAATCTTTCCAAAGTAAAAGCCATGCATATCATTTTTTTCACTCTCTCCCAGGATACTCATGACGTCTTTGAAAGAGACTCATCTCCCCAATGGGAAAGATAATGACTCACAGAGACAAGATAAGGAATAGCAATGGCGCACATGCGTCTTTACAATCACACATAGCATTTACCAAATAGATAATCATTTTTTAATGGGTATGAGTGGGAGCACATAGTCATTAACATGGAGACATACGAATGGAGTGATTCACAGGGTTAAATTATTTTTTATACAAAATACATAAGAGACACGCTGTTACATTGTCCATAACTCGTCTGTGAGATTTTCACAAGCCAACGCAAAAGGCGGGAAAACAAAACATACAAGGGCACGATGAGTAACTAACACGCCTCCATCCTTGGTGTAATTTGCATGGAGCTGTCAGTTAGCATTGACGTCCATTAACCTAAACATCAAGCAGCAATTCCGCACTTAACCCTTGAGAAAACATATGGTTGGCCAGTGTGTGCAGGAAGGCATTACAGTGGGTGTCAGAATAATATCTTCACCTCTCTCACTCTCTCTCTTTCTCTCTCTCTCGCTCTCTCGACAAGAATGACCCTGTGTAAACATTGTAGGACCGGATAATGTTCCTCAGATGTAGGCTAATTGCAGTGAGTGTGGTTTTCTGTGCATGACCGTGTGTGTGTGTGTGTGTGTGTGTGTGTGTGTGTGTGTGTGTGTGTGTGTGTGTGTGTGTGCATGCCTGTAGAACAGGGGTTGAGTGTTGAACGGTGCCCAGACACACGCTAATGTGTAGAGACCAATACAAAGGTGACGAGGGTTGTGCACTGCAGGGCAAACACACCAACCAAAGCTGTGTGTGTGTGTGTGTGTGTGTGTGTTTGTTCATGTGTGTGTGTGTGTGTGTGTGTGTGTGTGTGTAACTCGTCCCTCGCTTGCATGTGCGTCTATGGTTCCCTCTTTTCCTGTGATTCTCACATTCATCCCCCTGTTGAACTACGTACCTTCTAACCCCCTTTCTCCTTAAGACACCCCAGATTCCTATTCAAGGCAAGAATATTTATCAAAAACAAACACTGCTCATTGAGTCAGGCAGAAACTAAACACAATTTTAGATGTGTTGTTGGTATTGGTGCATAAGATTAGTCGTATCCATAATAGGTTTACACATCATGGTGCTGGCTGGAAAGTGCAATACACTAAGAACTAAACACAAAAGTGAAAGAGGACAAATAAATCTGGAGAAATGCAAACAGTCTTGTATGATGGATTGAATAAACAGAGTGGATATTAACCGAGGTAAATAATAGAGGCTCTTCATGTGTTTGTATTGTGAGGAAAGCATGTCTGTCTTTGCCATCAACTTTCTCGGAACATGTTTGCATACCATATCATCTTTGCTTACTTTACATTCGCCTAGAACAACAGTGGGGTTGCAATCATCACCAACTCTCTCACACACACACACACACACACACACACACACACACACACACACACACACACACACACACACATACACACACTCTCTCACATACACACACACACACGCACACACACTCCCCACTGCCAATAAAACTAAATAAAAAGGACAAGCAGAAGATTGAAAATTAAACAAAAATAACTAAATTGAACTAAAGTGGAAGACAATTCATGCATGAGACTTTGGGGATCTAAATTGTAGAGAGATGGAGTAGAGGACAACATTTGATTAGATTGTCATATGTTGAAGTGAATTAGATGGAACTGAATGCTTTTTTATGAAGTACATAAATAATAATATATCATCATTTCAACACATCTAGTATAGTTAGGTGCACAATGTAACGGTTGTAATGATGGTGACCTAGCAATGAATTAAGTAGTGATTGGTTATTTAGTAATGACCTAAAACGTAGGTCAAAGTATTTGTCTTAATTTGAAAAGGAACACCATCAGACATAGGATCCTGGGTCTACTCACCCACCAGCAGGCAAGGCTTTCTTGACTGGGTGGGACTGGGTTAAGAGTGGTTGGGTGGGTGTGGGCGAGAAGTGGGCTGGAGCTAGCTAAAGCGCCTGCTGAGTTATGGACATCCAAACGTGGGATGCTACCCTTGAGACTCACCAGACACCTCCAGCACTCAACACACACACACACAGTCGGATAAAGTCATACTCAAACGCACACATATGTACACGTGTAAGTGCGCACACACACACACACACACACACACACACACACACACACACACACAGACACGCGGGCAAGTACACATGTATACACACACACACACAAATACACACACACACACACACAACCCCACAAGCACTTGAAGCTGCAGTCTCCCAAATGTTGTTTGCTTGCTTTCTCAAATGGTACAGACGGGTATAATTCCACCCTTGTAACATTAGTCAGGCACTTGGTAGGTAGACAGAGACACATATCTGTGTTGGGGTTAAAGGAGGGCATAGACATTAAAAAATGACAGCACTTTAGGGGTGGTGCCACACTTTATAAAGTGTCAGAAATGAGCGAAGGGAGTACTCCACAACTTGTATATACGATGAGCATCCCGTAATGCTCAGCCGCGGTGTAAATCGTAAAGCGTAGAAGAGTTATGAACTTGGTTCAGGAGTGGGAGGTTAATGTGGCCATATCAAATGCACTGCTACAGGGAATTGAGATACAACAGGAAATGGCTTTATAGTTTCCTCCTTTCTTTCTATCCTTTTCTTTTTTTTTCAGTCGGGCTTTGAGAAGCAATAACTGTCACTTCGGTTTATAGTTGAACTGCTAGTGTCTGGTCAACAAATGGAGATGAGAAGCCTTGGAAGACATAAGTACTGCCATATTGATCCTTGAACAACTGAATCTATAAGGAACCCATGGCTTGTGTCCAACCAATTGCCACCTGTGTAAATGTGAGGTAAGAGTGGACATGAGAGGTTCATTCACGTGCAAGCTAACTTTAGAGACATTCTGGGTTTTAGGGTGCAATGTAAAGGCTTGGTTGGGTTTGTGGGGTCCAAAGATCTGTCGGAGTGTCCTTACTGGTTCTGGCATTTACTAGACCTTCCCTGAGCTTTACAGGTATATATTTTTATTGGCAGACCCCAACTCAACCACAGCCCCACCCCATAAAATAGTGTCCAGATATCAACCCACACTGCTAGCATGTTTTTTAAATACAGCCAACTGTATTTATCAGAGATCATTTATATAGAGCTTGATTGCAAGCTATAGATCAATTTGAAGAAAATAGAGGTTTTAAATGACTTGCTATTTAGTAGTCTATAGTCTTCAAAATACCGTTGGAAGTATACAATGTAGTTTAGTCAAATGTCTTTGTCCCGTCATGTATTCCGTTGTCGTATTTTAGCTGGCACGTCGATGTGTGAAAATACTGATCCGCTAGTAATATAAACAAGCGTGGACGAGAACCAGGAGGAAGTCGGTACACCCTGGTAAGGGAGGTCAGCTCTCTCAGAAAACTCATCACTGAGAGGAGCGGTAGCAGTTCAGGAGGAGTTGTCTCTGCCCATCCAGGGAACATGAGTCCAAGCCTGACTATACAAGGACATGAGTGTGGACAAAACCCCCCAAGAAAAAACACAAGCAACAAAGGTCAAATCTACTTCCATCATTCAAGAATGCAGATTCTTGAGGAATCTGATCATGTGACGATGGTGTGCAAATGCTCGTTCAAGCCATAGTCCACGTTCATACCATAGCTTAATACTATAAAGACAAATTGAACATGCATTTATACAATAAGAACCATACAGTATACGATAGAAAGGGCAGATTTATTGCCATAGCTTATTCAAAACCTATGACAGCTCCCATTGACATATGTTTTGAGTAACGTAGAAGCACTAGTACAATATAGGCACACTGTAACAGGAAAAGGAAAAAATGCACACAACAATACAGGAACACACAGACACAGACACACACACACACACACACACAAGCACAAAAAAAACCACATCCCTGTCGAAAAAGCTGTGGGAAAACTCCCAACCACATACGGCGGCATAAATAACCAACAACACAGGTTGTTCATCATCACTTATTGGTGTATGTACATACTGGAGGTTTGGCGGAACATGATTGGTCGGTGCATTCATCAATCTGATAGTGATCAGTCCCATATAGGGGAGATTAATCATTAGCACTGCAGGGGGAAAATGCATGGCGTGCCAGATAGTGATTATTGATGGGTTAATCCCAACCTCATGGCTTTAGATTCAGGCAACAGCCCTAGGGGTGCAAATGTGTGTGTGAGGTTTGTGTGTGTGTGTGTGTAGAGCACATAGAATAGCACATGCAATATTTTAAAGGTATAAAACTGCAAGTCCTGCAAAATTTCGATATAATAATCAATGAAAAGAAGTTTCATCTTTTCTTTTGATGCTTTTCTTATCGCTTCTCTGCTCTTTCTCTCTTTTCTCTCAGATATTTAGATTCTCTTTCTCTCTCTCCCGCTGTCTCTATGTTTTCTCTATCCTTTCTTTATATGTGGTGATGTCTTGCAGAAGTGCTTTTAAAAGCCCCAGAGGGTAAATAGTACTCTAAAAAGTAAACAGAAACGAGCTGACCTTGCCAGAGTTTTGGCTCTTGACAGCGGAGCTGTTTTAAGACTTCAAGCAGTAAGGGTCACAACTATAAACAATTCCATTCCAATGCCAGTGATACATACACATAGAGAGAAAGCAAACAAGGCCCTGGCAAGGCAACATAATTAATGAAAACTCTTAAGAGCGCTGGGGCATGTGGGAAAAAAAACCTGAAATAAAAACGTCAGACACAGACAGAAAGAAAGAAAGAAAGAAAGAAAGAAAGAAAGAAAGAAAGAAAGAAAGACAGAAAGAAAGTAAAAAAAAAAAAAAAAAAACGAACCAAATAACAAATTTAATAAAGAACAAAATAAATACTGAAATAAAGTACAAGAGAAAGACAAAACTGAATGGAAAAAGAAAGAAAGATGAATGCTAGGGGTGTGGGGGGGTCAAGCTGAGTGAAGTGAGTGAGCTTAAAGGTGTGGTATACTCACAGAGCAGGAGTGAGAGAGAGAGAGAGAGAGAGAGAGAGAGAGAGAGAGAGAGAGAGAGAGAGAGAGAGAGAGAGAGAGAGAGAGAGAGAACGGGGGTAAGGCAATAACACTGTAGAGAACAGGGTGAAAAATTCCTCACCAGTATATTGAAGGCCGGATATGAGTCACCTCACCCTGGCATCTGTTTTTGTTTTAGCATCAGAGGTGAAAGGTCATGGATCTTATGTTCCCAATAGCCAGGTCACTCCTCCACACTCAGGAACCTGATCATCTTTTAGCCTGCACAGTTTACCTCTGAGGCAGAGCCAGCTCTCCACAGGGGGCCTGGGGCGTCAGAGTCAGCATTACACTGGCTTTGACACCAACACACACTTTACACACTACAAGTCTGAACGAAAAGGTTTCCCACAAGATCCTGACATCCTGGGATTCTCAGCAACACGTTATCTCCACACGTATATACACATAGATCAAACATTTAAATAAAGTACTATTTGTGTTAAACATATATGTGAAATACTATTATTTGTGTTAAGAAAAATACATTCTGTTTGACGTAATAAAAATAACAAATTTGAAAGAAAACATATCAATATGATTTTGTAAACAAATAAATGAAATGCAATTATTTGTGTTAAAAAATAGCAAGCTACAATAAAACAGAATATGCTATCTTTTTCCGCTAGCTTTTACTTTTGTATGTTTTTTTTATTGTTGCAATATTAGTGTGAGAAAAAATTTAAGAGCATCAACCTCTGATCTGTTCCTCATTGGAATAGTATTTATTTTAGTTGGGTTTGTTTTCTTAGTGTTGTTATTATTTGGAACAGCACTCGTTATTTCCTTTCCACAGAGAGGAGGACACAGTCCTGTGAGGATCTTCCACTGCTGCTGGTGGATGGCCTGGTTTGGGGCTGGTGTGTGTGTGTGTGTGTGTGTGTGTGTGTGTGTGTATGCGTGTGTGTATGTGTGTTTATGTGTGAGTCTCCTCGGGGTAGTGTTTGTCATGTCAGAGAATCTTGTTATATACTCCGTGTTCTCCAGCTCAGTGATAAGTCATCGTTATAGCCGGCCAACCTGGCAACCCGGTGATAAGGGAGCCATGTTCAATCACTACGCCAGCTAATATTTCAAATTCCATATTGTTCGCCTGCGGTTGAGGACCTAGTCACCATCACCACCACCTCCACCTCCACCAGCGCCATTACGTTTGCAACACAAACATTGCAACACACACACTGCATTCACCCTGGCACGTAGACACACACTCCCCCAACCACCCCCCCCCCCCCCCCCCCCCCAGCCATTTCTTTTTTCTGTCACCCTCGTCTCTTCGTCTCTTCTTCCTCTCCATCTCCATGTCCCTCTTCTTGCAGCTGTTTCTCATGGGGGAGTTTGAGACGGAGTAGTGTGTCTTGGAAGGAGGAGGAGGAGGAAGTGACATCAACACGACGGAGAGAGGAGCCCGCTGACAGGACGGCGAAGACGTAAGGTATAGGAGTCAACTAAGGAGGACAGCGATAAAGAATTTAGGGTGGAAAACAATAAAAAAAGTCTCCCCAAAGCTCAACTTTCTTAGAGTAAACATAAGGAGACTCGTGGCCCACGGTGGACAGCAGAGTTACATTGTTGTATCTTGGGAACGATTAATTTGTCCTGTGTGTTATTAGTGTAAGGTTTCTGTGTTTATTTAGGGTACAATTTCAATGCATTCCATAAATAAATGTAAGTGTACTATAAAGTACCATGTGGAGTTACACTTTAATGTGTATACAAATGATTATTTAATGTTCAATACATTATTAAAGGAAACGTAGGAGATAAATTAGGTATTATAGTAGTGATGGGTGGCCTTTTTTCCTTCCCTTTCTATGGGAACATGTGCTTGATCCAGCCAGCCCTCTGTATAAACATATGCCTTGGTCTGTCTGGCGTTCCAGGGGGATCTCCTTCAAACAACCTCGTCACATCCCACCACTTCACCTGGGGTCTGGGCAACACATCCAGACAGAGTCCTGGACAATCAAGCTATCGATACGTCTAAATACGTTCTCATGAATATGCTGGTTATCTCTCTCCCTCAATCATATTTTCTCTCTCTCTCTCTCTCTCTCTCTCTCTCTCTCTCTCTCTCTGTCCCTCAACTTTGTAAAGAAAATAAATAAGTAAATACTAAAAGCGGAATGGGTGGCAGTTTGCGAAGGGAAGGGCTCCTATGGCTGTGTTTAAACAGCTTTAAGAGAAGGCAGTTTAGCAGGTGCACGCTGCTGTAAGTACAACCGCAATCCACCGCTAAGAGGATTAAAAGCTAGGATATCTTTCTAGTAAATAATGCTTCTCCGGAAAGAAAATACTGCAATAATGGGGCTCTTCTCATTCCCCCGGCATCATCCTCTTTGCATTGGAAGACAAAAAAAAAACTAAGCTAAAGGAGGGAAGGGGGAGATGGGGAAAGTGAGTTTATATGAGGTGAAAAAAACGTTAAAATAACAGGTGTTAAGCCTCTCGAAACTGGCCTGGGTAATGGGGTTCTGTTTGGTGGGTGTGGAACCGGGGGATAAACGCTGGTCGGTATATTTGTCTCTTTCTCATCTATAATCCCAGGGGTGTTTAGCAAAAGAGTACGAGTTATAAGAACCGCCTGCTATATCGCTGTATACTCTAAACTTCTCTTAGAGTACCCTATTCAGATACATGCTAAGCTGCGCTGCCTTATCGCTTCCCAAACTGGCGAGGGTAGAATACGCAAATGTCGCTAAGTAAATGGAGATGAATCACTCTGCGGTACATTTCACACGTTGAATCGCCCGACAACGCCATCTTACCTAGTGTGGAAAAACAGCAGACAGCGATGGGGAGTTACCGTTATAGCAGCTCACCGTTTCGACTGCGGCATTAAGTTGTGTTTATAACATATAGCATTTCCAATCTACGGGGGGGTGGTCGCTCTGGGAAACTGTGACCTCAGCGAAACAGACCCTCGCAGGGTTATCAATATTCCTCTCACACCTGGCTCCAGCCCCATACACAACCTTCCAGGCCTGTGGTCTTCCCTTCCTCAGCCCCTACCCTTCAACCCCCCCCCCCCCCCCCCCCCACCCCACCCCCCCCCCCACTCGCCATTGTGGTCTCCGCTATCATCTTCCCATTTCATTTCTCAATTCCTCCAGGCCAGTCTCCCGTGACAACCTGGGGGTCCCCGCACTAGTGGCCACTCATGAGGAGAGAAGTGCTCCATGTTTACACCTGCTAGGCCCCACTCAAAGCCTGGGGGTGGAGTGAGTGACCTGCCCACTCTGTCCTCCCCTCTCCTCCCCTCTCCTAGAGAGAACAACAACCTCTATGACTGCATCAATGGCCCTCCCAGCTGGGGTTCTCTTTGCTCATTGAATGTGGATAAGTGTGTGTGTGTGTGTGTGTGTTTGGGTGTGTGTGTGTGTGCGTGCATGTGCATGCGTGCATTTGTGTGTGTGTGTGTGTGTGTGTGTGTGTGTGTGTGTGTGTGTGTGTGTTGTGATCTGCGCTGTGCAGCGCGCCTCCAAAACACACTCCGGGAACCAAGTGGATGGGTGGAGCAGTGGACTCTTTTCCACCTCATATCACACAATGAAACCAATTCTGCTGCTTACTGAAGTGGAGAGAGAAGAACGGCAAAGCCCTGGCCTTGAGTGGGTATGAACCCCCTAGACATGTGACTGGGCTGGGACAATACATCCCCTCAGACGAAGGCCCTCCTGCTAACCCTCCAACACTCCTAAACTAATCCCCCAAGTTGAACATCTCAGCAAGTTTAGCCTGTACTTTGGAAACGATTAAAGAATGACCTCAGAATAGAACACAAAATATAGATTTTTCACCTGTGACCACAGAGTGAAATGTAAAATATGTTTTAATTGCACTTTAAAGATGTAGAGTAGATATCGGGTGACTTAATTTGTGAATATAATGTCATGCCATTGTCCATATCTGAAAGATTTGTACAGATTATTTTTGTGGTTTCATCTGGGGTTCTGCATGCAAGCTTAGATCTAATCAGAGTACCGAAATGGAGGCAACCCACGAACGAAGTGATAGCTCACTGAAATAATATTTCTTGCACAGACGAGTACAATTTGTTTGACACGTCTGTGGGGAAGGGAGGAGGAATTCCAGATCCTTGGTGTGTTGGTTGAGTTAGAAGCATTTAATATTGCTTTTGTTATAATTAACATACATTTGGTACATCCAAATGCTAATTTTTTAACAACCAATAGACATACAGTCCACACATGATATCTTTAACCGCACACATTTCGTCAAAGCATATTAGGAATAATGGAACCGACACACAGATGCCTTTTAAATTCTACAAGGTACTAACAACAGTTGTTTGTGTTTAGCTATTGTGCATGGTAATTCATATCTATGGCAACAGAGAGGTTATGAGATATATGTGGCCATAACCTCTAAAGTCAAGAATAATAGGCCAGGTGCATTTGCCGGATGGACTGAACAGACCTCCCAGACTCAACAGCACACTGGACAGGCTTCTGGCAGAAAAACCTGAAATATCACTTTAAAGGTCATTCGGCCAGTGTAAAAGTTTGCCCATCCTTGTTAACAATTACCACATATTCTTCCCCTCGGAGGTGGGTACTTATTTAAGATCAGCCTTCTGAGAAAGCACAACAAAGTGCAGCCTTTCGCTCCCCACCCCCTGCCTCACCCTCTCAACCCACCTCCCTCAGTCTCTCCTTTACCTTTCAGACTGACACCATGCAGCTCTTTCATCCCCAAGGTTTCAAAGGTTCCCTGCACCCTGAATACAAAACACTCTTGCCTATTGAACTTTTGATGGTGGCTGAAAAGCAAAAGAAAGTCAGGAAAACGCCCCTCTATGAAGACATCACAGGCAGGGTTCAGGTGTAGTTCACCTGAACTCCATCCATATTCAAAGGCATTTTTCTGCTCTTTCTCCTTCACCCTTAAGCGAGCTGTCACACCCTCGCTCTCTCTCTCTCTCTCTCTCCCTCTCTATCTGCTGCCTCCGAAGAGCGATGGACCTTCCCGCTCAAAGCTACATCGTGTGAACGCATTAAGGGGGAACCGTCTCACGAGTGGTCAGCGGAGAGGCCTTCAACCGGATGCTGCAGCCCAGAAGGCGTTCAATCGAATCCTCACGATTAATCTAATTCATTAGCGGCTCCATCATCTCGCCCTCTCCACTACTGACCTTACAGGGACAGGAGCCATAGGAACAGGTATTCTCCCCTACACTGTTTTACCCATCTGGGCTTTTCAGGGCAGCAGATGCATGAAGGGTGGGTGTGCATGGAGCTTAAGGATAAGCCATTGATTACAGTTTCACCACATCCTTCTACATTGTACTGAGAGAATCTACGCTACCAGCCAGCAGAGAAGGAGGACACCCTGTTGTCTTGGTGATAGAAAACACAGAGTTTAGGGGCTCCGTATGCCACAGTAATTGTTTATTGACTGTTCACAGCGAGGACGGAGATAATTAGGGTCATTAACTAGTGTAACTAAGCAGACACAAGTTGTCAATTTCGGATCCCGCCAGGCTCATTTGCTCCCATTGTAACAAGCCACGCAGGGCGGCCAGTGGATGGCTTTCCATGGGAAAACAGCTGGAGTAAGCATGGAAACACTTTTTTTATTTTGGTTTTTATTATTCTTCCTCCTCCTCCTCCTCCTCCTCTTCCATTCTTCCATCTCCTCTTCATTCCGTTTCTGTTTGTTTTTTCCTCCACAGCGGATCATGCGCATCCCCCCACAGGCCATAGGAAGATATTTTCTCCCATTCCTGTTTTTCTTGTCTTTTTCTTTTTCTCTCTGGACATACAGACAAACAGTGGACACTCTAACACAAACGCACACAAACACACACACACACACACGCGGATAAACTGACGCACATTCTTTTTCCGTGAGAACTTTGGGAAGATTAGAGAAGAAAATACACACATTGTTGTGCTGATTCTGAGTCAATTACCACAGAGAGATGTTTGTTAACACGCACACATACACACACAAGCGCATATGCACATCGCATCACACACACACACACACACAAACAAACACACACTCAAACTAACAAACACACATTCTAACACGCAAGCACACACACACACACTCTCACATACACACACACATTCAAGGCTTGCTGGTACAATGGGGAATTCAAGTAAGCAGCCCCAAATTTAACATGAAAATATTATTGCGCAAACACAAGCGTACAGAGAGAGAGAGACACACACACACACAC
>JACYXH010000479.1:14595951-14725951 GCA_026745465.1 Lota lota | reverse complement strand
AATTGTAAGAATGAAATGTAAGACAGAAAATAATCGGTCATCGTCGAGGTATACGCAGTCGTAGCCCCCTAGTGTCCCTGAGAACAAACAACAAGGCAACGTGTGAACAGCTCATTTTGGTGGGTCAGCTGACCCATGCTGTAAAGAGGGAGGGTCAAAGCAAAAAAGAGCGAGAGAGATAGAGGGAGAGAGAAAGAGAGAGAGAGAGCGAGAGCAGAGGCCGAGAAAACAGGATGACTTCTAAGGCCAAAAAACACATCAATCTACCTACAACCCATCCTCCCTCCCTCCTCCCCTCTCTCTCTATTTTTTCCATGCCTTCTTCCATCACTATCCCTCTTTGGCCCCCTCTATCTCTCTGTCGCACACACACATGCATAAACAAACACACACACACACACACACATACACATGTGCATGCACACACACACACACACACACACAAACTTACACAAGCATATTAACACACACATGCACACACACACTCACATACACACACACAGATACAAACAAATACAAAGACACACACGCACACACTTTCACAGAGACTGTCTCAATTAACCCATGGTTAATCTTGGTCCTCCTGTCGCCGGGCAGAACGGGAGATGGTATCTGCCAGGAAGATTACAGTGCGACAGGAAGATCAAAGAGGGCCGGACTTAGGGCCTCAGCGATTAGCGGTAATTAAATAAAGTATGTCTGTTTAAACTTCATTAGCGGCTGGGCGTTTGCTCCACCAGAGTGGGCACAACTCAACCATCCTTAATTAAAAGATAATCCCCCCCCCCCCCCCCCCCCCCCCCACACACACACACACACACCCTATTCTGCTTCCAAAATATGCCAGCTCAACCCCTCGGTCAGCCCCCCCCCTTTATCCCGTCCACCAACAACAGGAGTGTGTTTCTCTGGGGCAAAAGAGAAGAACAATAAACGGTAGGTGGCCGGTGAGTGGAGGTGAGCTTGGGGGCTCCCATCAGTCTGAACTAGCAGGCTGGTCACTCCCGTGTCTCTCTGCACATCCGCCGCCCTTCAGAAGGCCAGCCCCCCACCCAACACCACCCTTACCTCCCCAGACCTGGAGAGCACTAGAAACGGAAAGAAAATTAAGAAATCTGCTCCCCGATAACATCAATTTAGCATGTTATTATCTCCAATGGTGGAAAACTACACTCCAGCAAAGTCTGACATAAATCTTAGAGAGCTGGGGGGACATTGAATATGCATGAGCCGAAACAGATATGACACTGCTGGCACATTAATATTCTTGTCACTGGAGGTTTTCAAACTTTCAAGTCGATGGCTTGAGCGAATTGAGTTTGGAGTTTCCATAAAAAACAGGGCAAAAGAATATTATACATAATTAAAGACCTACAAGCTTCTGAACTCTGGGGGTGAAACAGAGAGAAAGATAGAGAGGGGGAGCAAACGAAGAAGGGACGTGAGAAAGAGAAACGTGTTTCTGTAGTTTTTCTGTGGTACTTAGATGAATCCACAGTCTTAATAAGAGTGAGGGGATATCACTCCATGTTGTATCATTGTGCTATTTCCTTCGTATTTACCGCCAAGCAAAACATGCTCACTGCTAAACCGCTTAAAAAAAACGGAAAATAAAAAACCCCAAATGTGTAGCAGAGGGAACAGAACTAGCAATGTTAAAATGGAGAAAACAGGGTTATTGAACTTGGTGACGTGTAAGTAAAGAGTACGGGGCTGACAGTTAGATTGCTGTTTTGTTTTGCAAATGAGCATGTATCGATCTGCTCGTTGCGATAATTACATGGCCATGGATGCGAAGCTAGAAATTGCCAGAGCCACTTTACATCACTCACAAAATGCTAATTCACAATTGGACACTACGCGTCTGGGTTCCTTTTATTTTTTTTCTTCTTCTTCTTCTTTTGAATTCATTTGGTTTCTCTCGCCCACCGCAAAGGACCCGGTGTCACATTCTCTTTGCGTCAAACTCGCTGCTCCCGCTGTAAACAAGGGTCATCTTGGAACCTTCTCATTTCTACTCTTAATCTCATATTGGTGGAGGGATTAGCTGTTCCAGCCCGCTGTTTATATTTATGGCCATGAACTGTCGGGCCCCGAGCGAGCAAAAACAAACCGGCCACCCGGCGCTTTCCCCGGTCCCAAACTGTTTACCCCCCCCCCCCCCCCCCCACCCACCCACCAAGCTACACATATACACATACTGCAACAGGCACGTAAATACACACAAAGACGCACAAAGATACTCAAACACGACTACACACACACACACACACACACATGCACACGCACACACACACACACACATGCTCACACTTATAGAAAAACCAGCTGCCCTGGAGCCCTGGTTGTCCTAGATTACCTTTGGTTCATTTAAGGAAAGACACACAATGTGACCCATCTCCACCAGAACGCACAGCTTATGAAACTCAGATGTGCGACCGCACTTTCCAAGCAGTGCTCTCTCATCCCCGTTTCTCCCCCAGCCGGAGGAAGCGAGAGACAGAGAGAGACAGAGGGCTATATTACGTGCTCAAATGATACTTTATCTTCAGACTGATCAGACAGCGGTTTGACCCGAGCCTCTCGTGAACACAGAACTTTTCCAGTGGAAGGATCGAGGGGATGCGAAGCGGCGACACGACGGGGCCAGCCTTCCTCCTCCTCCTCCTCCTCCTCCTCCTCCTCCTCCTCTTCCTCCTGCTCCTAGGTTTGAAGGCGGGGGAGAGAACCGGGCCACGGGGCCTCGCGGTGAAGGCGTTGATCCAGGCCACAGGGCCATACTCCCAGTCTGACCCAACAGATGCACAACGATGCCTATCATCACCCAGAATTAGACCGACGGAGAGCTCGCAGAACGCAGAAACCATAAATACAGAGCGGAGAAGGGGATAAATGTGGCCCCATCTCAGGGTATATTTGATTTAGTGTTATAAGGGGAGCCGCGGTTACGCTTGAAATGGCACGACACTGTCTGCGAGAGGGACAGGAACATCGGTTAGTTGAAGGAAAACCAGACGAAAAAAGGATACTTGTATGCTATAGTTAAGCCTTCTAGGCTCATTATCAAAATTTATGTTTGTATATATGTATGTATGTATGTATGTATGTATGTATGTATGTATTCCGTATGTATGTATGTATGTATTCCGTATGTATGTATGTGTTCTGTGTTCACGAAAAGCTGAGGTTATGTATGTATGTATGTATGTATGTTTGTATGTAAATAGATCCCCAAAAATGAATGGATTGAATGAACGGAAATTTGAGGTCACATTGAAATATAATACATCACTTTTTACCAACATGAAAAGAAATCACAGAATGTAACCTACAGCCAAACAGTAATTGAGACAAAGCATTGAAATGACAAAGCTGCACATGAACAGGAACTTTACTGGTTGTATTTACCGCTGGGATAAAATCATACAATGACCTCTCTATTCCGGCAACAATAGCAAACAGAAATGAGGTTACCATGGTCACCATAACGGTAGTGGGCATAAAACAAGAAACAGGCAGGAGGAGGAAAGAGTGCAAATGAGAAGGAAGAGTGAGGAGGAGAGAAAAGGAAGAGACAGCTAGAGAGAGGGAGGGGGAGAGAGAGAGAGAGAGAGAGAGAGAGAGAGAGAGAGAGAGAGAGAGAGAGAGAGAGAGAGAGAGAGAGAGAGAGAGAGAGATTGCATCTCCAGCATTGTTAACAGACATATTTCCTAAATTGATCCAGCCCACATAACAAAGCTGGAGAGCAGACATATAGCCTGACCTTCACCATCTCTTAAGCAGACCAACAATAAATAAATAAAATGTTGCTCTTTTGACAGCTGCTATCCCCGTGCCCCAGCCAAGCAGCAGCCAGACACCCTCCATCTCTGCTCTCCTCTCCTCTCCTTACCTCGCCTCTCCCTCCCTCCCTCCCTCCTTCCCCACCTCCACCACCTCCCCCCACACTCCTGCTCTCCCTCCACCGTTTGTGGGGAGTGTATCTGTGCACCTCCGGGGTTATTCATCATCCACCTTAATATATCCCTTCAATTCCTCTCTTTTCTCTGCCCCCCCCCCCCCCCCCCCCCCCCCATCTACACACACACACACACACACACACACACATACACACACGCAGCCCCTTACACCTTTACCTTTTTTTCTCCCCTCCAACAGATTCATTTTGCCCTTGACAGGGCCCGGCCCTGCCTGTGTTGTGACACTGGACACCCGTGTGTGTGGCTGTGCCTCCATGACACAGCCGGGGCGACAGGCATTTAAAACCTGCCCTTCCCTTCCTCGGACAGAGGGCTGGAGATATGAGGAGCCGGTCGGGGTGGGTGTGTATGGGTGCAGGTGGTAGGTGGAGGTAAGGTTGAAGGGGGGCTGAGGGACAGAGGGCTGGAGATATGAGGAGCCGGTCGGGGTGGGTGTGGGTCGGGTGGGTGGTAGGTGGAGGGTGTGAGGGACAGAGATGGAGGGAGGGGAAGAAAAGATTGCGGGGCGAGGAGGAGGAGGAGAAGGGCAGGGGGGGTTGAGGGGGTGGGTGGGGGTGAGTCAGAGGTGTGCAAGGACGGCTCAGCCTTGTCACGCCATTATGACCGGCTGAGTCCGTGTCAACTGCAGCGGCTCTCCTAAAGGTGTTTTCCTCAGCCGGCGCTGATAAAAAACCCTGGGGCAAGGTGCTTAGGTCAGGCCTTTAAACAAAAGGAGGGAAGAAATCCATCCCGGCTCTCGGGTCCGCACCCCCCGCCTCCCCACACCCCCTACCCCCGCCGATGCCGCCACACTTCTCATTTCCCCCCGCTCGCCGTAATTTGGCGTCGCGGCCGGATCGTGTGGGTGTCAGCGGGCTGGGTGAATGGGCAAATGTCACGGAGACTCTGTGGTGTGAGGACTTGTCAAGCACCTTGTATCCTACATGGCAGCTGCACGGCAAGATAATAGATTAATTTCATGAGTGTCTGAGCGCTACAGGACAATATTGCTTTTCTCTCTGCCTCTCCTCTCCTCCTCTCCGCGACACTGCCTCACGCGCACATACACCCAGGTAATCACACGTGCGTGCGTGCGTGCGCACACATGCACACAACACAACACATTATGTTGGACAAATTCGATGAAGGAAAATCATTGAAGAGAGACATGTGAGTGGTTTCTAAATAGTCGGCTTCTGTTTGGACGACGAAAGCATCAAGCACATGTTTATACATTATACATTATGACATGACATCGCTACATTCTGGCAAGCAGGCCTGTCCTTTTCATGGCAATAACGAACCCTGAGGTAACCTGAAATGGGTGGACATGAAAAAGGATGTGGAAGAGGATCATTGGGAATAGTTTTGGTCATTGCCCCCCATTCCTTAACCCTCTCTCTCTTTATCTCTCTCTCTCTTTCACTTTATCTAACTCTCACACTCTCTCTAATTCTCCCTGCATCTATCAATGGCTTGTATTTCGTACTTCTTCTCAATCTCTCTTCTTCTCCCCCCCCCCCCCCCCCCCCTCGTGTGGTCATAGGGATGAGAGAGATGATGGACCAGTAGACAGTTGCCTGTGTTTTACGTGAGCATATGCTGCAGACAAAAATTAGCGGAGGAGAGCATATCTCCTCTGGTATGTGTGCGTGTGAGTAGACAGTAATTAGGCAGACTGTCAGCACCGCTGCACAAGCGAAACCCATTCACACAGTTGGACAAGTGAAGAGAATACAAAGCCAAATTTGTAGCATTTCATGGATACGTGATAAGGAACCCTGTTTTTCAAGTTTCACTGTAAAATATATATTTATTTATTTTCACTGCCACACAAAAACATTCTGTCGTAATACTTGAATTGCTTGCGTGTTTCATTATGAAGTAGACATGCATGTAAAAATGAGATCTCAAGTGCGTCTCTCTCTCCTATCTCCCATATCTGCTAACCTCTCTCTCTCTCTCTCCCTCTCTCTCTCTCTCTCTCTCTCTCTCTCTCTCTCTCTCTCTCTCTCTCTCTCTCTCTCTCTCTCTCTCTCTCTCTCTCTCTCTCTCTCTCTCTCTCTCTCTCTCTCTCTCTCTCTCGCTCTCGCTCTTGCTCTCGCTCTCTGCGTTGCTATGACACTGCCCAGCATCCTGGAATGGCATTGGTGTTCCGATGCCGGGCCCTCTTCCCTGGGCACTCTGGGCCGCGGCTGTATGCGCGACCGACCCCACAGCGACACACACTCAATCTGCACTTCAATGACATCTTTTCATGCCATTAGAAAAGAATTGAAATCTGAAGGCCTGCTTGCGATTCTTTTTTCTTTTTTCTTGACTCCACCACCACAAAGGCAGACCAGGAACAAAGGAGCCTTTGGGTCGTCGATTGAGACGTACTCTGCTGAAACACACTGCTGATATTATGAGGGGCACGCCGGCCGCGGTCCAACCCCGATGAGCCTCATAGTTGGCATCGCTGATCCGGCTTGCCTCGTGGTACGAGTAGATGTCTGGGATTCCATGCCGCCTACGGAGATATGCCACGCTAGCCAGTGGATATTAGCATTTGTGACGTAACTGCGCGGTATAAATGGAGGATACAGAAAGAGAGAGAGAGCACGTGAGCGATGGATTCTGGACAATTATCTGTGTTATCCACAGGAATCCTGTACAGGATTGAGGGACATGAACCCAGGCGTCCATCGCTAATTAAAGATGTGATGGAAATAACAGGGATGTACCGCCACACACACACCACAGCATAAACACAACATGGAAATGGCATGAAAGGAAGAACTATTACCAAACTATTTACTATTATATATTGCCATATATGTATTACCATTTCTGTTTAATTGTTGAGGAACCACTTAAAATATATAAGTTGTATCGTTGTAACCATTCATCGGATTAAAATGAGCATATGTGAAAGCGTTACCTCTGTCGGTCCCCATAGCGTTAGCATGACTCCTCTGAATGCTAACTAGCTAACTAGTAAGCCGGCCTGCATCTGTGGGTGAGAGGGCCTCGACCAGGGGTACCCCGCAATTGACACAGTCAGAAGGGATAAGAATGAGCAAGACAAAAGTCTATTCATTGCCCCGTTCTTATAGGCTAGCCCCCCCTCCCCCCTCTAACGACAGAAAAAGGAAAGCAGAGAAAAGAGAGATCGAGTGAAAGTGGGTGTTAGAGAGAATGGAAGAAAACACTGAGTCAGTGAGAGAGAGAGAGAGAGAGAGAGAGAGAGAGAGAGAGAGAGAGAGAGAGAGAGAGAGAGAGAGAGAGGATAATAATTTTAGAGGATGCTTGACTGTCACAAAAAGGGAAAAAGTGTGAATTGCTGGGTTGACTTTCCATCAATGTTTTTTTTTATTTGCCTATTATTGATAATAATTATTATCCTTCATGATATGGTGTATTTATTAATGTGTACTCAAACCTCGAACCTGAACCTAAAGAGGTTCCTCCTCCATAAACTAAACTAGGCTCAACTGTGCCCCCTAACTTGTGGCCTTTGACATAACCGTAACCTTTGTTCCTCGCTAATGGATTGGTTCAACCTCAAAACCACTTCAATTGGACCTCTCACGGACGACATTGAGCTACAGAAATACTGCTTTACTGTCACCTATATACTTTTATTTTATTTATGTATTCATGTATTTATTTATTTGTATATCGAGGTTCATGGTAATCATTCAGTTCAGCTTATAGCCACATGCCCTGAAGTCTCTTCCATATGTCTCTCTTTGCTAGCCTACAGTCACGTTCGCTGTCGGGCACAGTGTCAGAGACCCTTGCTTTGTTTGTTTAGAGATGAAGATCATTACTTCTTGCGAGGGTTTTGCTGGCTCTCTCCAGTATCTGGGAGATATGGAGGCCCGTGTGCCCCTGGTGTCTGACAGTGGCGACTGGACTGTTATTGTTTCTCAGCAGCATCATAAATCTGCGGCACTAGGATGTTTGCTAAAAGGGGGATCTGGGTCAAAGGTCGCTGAGCCCTGTCCTTTGGCCCCCTCACGCCAGATGGCACCTCCAGGGTTCCCAGGCTGTCAGAGTGCTCCCCTGCACTCTCTCCTTCTCCCTCTCTCCTTCTCTCTCTAGCTCTCCCTCCCTCTCACCCTCTCTCTCTCTCTCTTTTTCTGTCCATCTCCCTCTCTCTCTATCTCTCACTCTTTCTCTCTGCCTTCTTTCCTCCTCACGTTCCCTCCACCCCATCTCCCTGCCTGACTTCAGCCCTCATTCTCACTCCATATCTCCCCGTCTCGCCCTGTTTTCTCTAACTGACAAGCTCCTCCAATTCTCTCTCTCTTCTCACCATAAGGCCCCAGAATGTAGCTCTCCCCCCACCCCCCCTAACCCTGAACTCTATCCGGCAGAGATTCCACTCCTTTTCTGGTGCTGGGGGATTCCAGGGTATAGGGTAAACAGGAAGCTGATATCTGAGCAGACGCTGGTAAGTGACAGTAAAATCCTATTCAAATACCTAAAGTGAGGGCTCCTGTAGTGCACCACTGCTGCGCGCCGGCATTATAATCTACTAATTACCACCTCGCGAGGATTTTCTCATGTTCTTTTTTTAACCCGTTCTGCCTCTTCTCTCCTCCTCTCCACTTTGCTTTGCAAATAGATTGTCATAATCCTTGTTGAATCAATTTTCTGTGTCAAAACAAGTAAATTAGCTTGCTTTATTTTGGAATAAACCATTAATACACCAATGGCTGATAATTAATTTCCTGTTATTGCCCTACTGGGATTGGTGTCAGTTACACCCACTCCATCTAAATGCCTTCTATTAGCTTGAACATGGCTGCTTTTATGCCTGTATGAGGGATAGGTAGGCAGTTTATGTCAACATTATTTTTGTATTTATCCTGGTTGGCGTGTATGTGTGTGTGTGTGTGTGTGTGTGTGTAGTTGTATGTGTGTGTGAGTGTGTGTCTGTCTGTGATTGTGTGTGTGTGTGTGTGTGTGTGTGTGTGTGTGTGTGTGTGTGTGTGTGTGTTCGGGTAAGGGGTATGTATTCAGTGTTGTTCAATATAAACTAATATATGAGGGCATTGGTAAAAATATATAATATATTTAGTTTTCCACAGGACCAGATTAACTTAAAAAAGAATGCATCTTTTAAGATAAGCAACTAAATTGCATATTTGTATGTTATCAATTCCTCTCAAACACAAAATAAGTGGTTAATACTTCAACCTAAGCCAAAGCCTGAGCTTAAAGCCTAGCTGCTTGCAGTAATATCATCCCCCTTTCCCTTAATAAAACTCCCCAATATTCTTCTTCAGTTGTAACTCTCACACCGGGATCGCTAATTTGTCATTTTCCGGGGACGTCGGCAGAGAGAGAGAGCTCTCTGAATGGCTCTGCTCTGAGCTAAGCTCCTTATGCGCCCATGTACATATTGGAGGATTTGTAGGAGCACATCTACAGGGTTTGGGATGGGTGAGCGAGGGTGGGGGGATGAGGTTGGGGAGGTACAGGTGAATTCTCCGCTGGCTGTGTAAACAAGGAAGTACCCGGGAGCCACTGACTTGTAGCCCCCCCCCCCCCCCCCCCCCCCCACCGCCCCCCCCCACCTCCCCTCCCCTCTCACAGAGGGGGCCTTAAGACCCCGGGACAGCGTGTCATTATCCTGCTGGAGGGCAACCTCCAGCAGGTCCCCCCCCCCCCCTCCCCCCCGCCTCATCTCTACACATCCAACCCCCCCCCCCCCCCCCAGCATGCCTAGCAGCCCACCCAACTCCCCCCCCCCTCCCCCCCAGAGCCGGAGCGTGCCTGTCCTGCAGCGACGGGGCCGAAGGTGGCAGCATGTCAGCTGGTAAGTGTGTCACCCGGGATGCGGTTAGGGCACGATGACACGATGGGGGTGTGTGTGTGTGTGTGTGTGTGTGTGTGTGTGTGTGTCCATGTGCTCTCCTCTCCTTTGCATCTTTTTGCACATCCTCTCTCTCTCTTTCTATCCTTTCTCTATCTTCTTTCTCTCTCCATCCTATGTACCTCTGTCCTCTCTGCCTCTCTCCTCTCTCTCCCTACCCTTTCTCTCTCTCTCTTCCTTCCATCACGGCAGGGCATGCATGTTCTGGAAGGGAAGGGAAGGGAAGGGGTGGGGGTGTCTGACTGTTGACTGTAGCTGTAACCCAAAAAACAACAACAGGCCCAGTGTGCTGCAAGGATCCATAGTTGCCACCATGTTACTGTGTTAGGTGCCATGGAGAGCACTGCAGTGAGAGAGAGAGAGAGAGAGAGAGAGAGAGAGAGAGAGAGAGAGAGAGAGAGAGAGAGAGAGAGAGAGAGAGTGTGTGTGTCGTGGCTCTGGATCCTTTTCCCTGTGGGGTTGGCCAGGATGCTACATCATACAGGGTGTCTTAAAGTTGCATGGGTGGTTGTTTTTCTGTATGTCTAAATATAAATGTTATTTTATACACATAACACATATAGCGTTATTACAGGGTTTATGAAAACCCACACACACAAACAAAAACACACGCACAAGCACGCACACACACACACACACACACACACGCACACACAACATACAAATGTAGAAACATACTTCCTAGAATACTCTAAACAATCAATCCGATACATGCTTTGACTAACTAACCTTCCTATAGGAAGGGGAACATATGGGGGAAAGACAAGATGGTAATCAGCCCTGTTGTATGTGGGAGGATTATTCACAGCTGTAAAACAAGCATATAGCCATATGCCGCTTTGGATTAGGAAGTAGATATTGTTCTAGGCAGAGGGATGGACCCTGTGCTGTTACATGGTTGAAGAAGAGGACAAAGAATGTTCATGCCTGGGAGCTGTGGAAATATTACAAACCAAAATGCTAAGTAAAACCAGAGTCATTAGAATGACAGGAGAGGCAAGCGGTAGACGACAAAGCATCTTTTTACGTTGGGCTTTTGTGGAATGGACAACAAAAAAATAGAAATGCTGAATGACTGCTTTGTTCAGATTGCATTCTTCCTCTTAGGAATATGACAGTCAAACAAAGGCTGGATATGTGGATATGTGTGTACGTGTGTGTGTGTGTGTGTGTGTGTGTGTTTTCCTTTGGAGCAATAAAGATTTACATATGTCGTGGGGCTACTTTGGCTGTAAAATTAGGTTAAACACCAGTAACGCAGAACAGTTATCCTCAAAGTTGTGCACTTGAAAAAAAAAAGAAAAACACTGAAAAAACAGACTGCGATAAATGATGAGATAACCTCTATAAGATGTGTCTTGTTCAAAGTCCACACTCCTTAAATGCCTTAAAGAGGGACACTCCATCAGGATGTGAAGTTGAGGAATAAGGCGAGGTCTGGAGTAAATCAATACCTTGGCTGTTTGGAATGGTGGCCGGCTGCCAAAGAGACTGGCACATCCCATGTGTCTTCCTCTGGACATAAAGGAGAACCCGTTAGACTCCTATGAAGAGGGAAGAGGAGGAGACAAATCGAGGCCACACTACGTGTTGTGCTTATTGTTTTGTTTGTTTGTGGTTGCTTTTTTTTAAATGGTGGATCAAATCCGTACCGATCTATATAATGCTCTTTTCTTTTACCTTATCCAATGAGTCAAGGCATTAACATTAGGAAATACAACTTTGACACTGTACAGCGCCGACTGTGCCAGACGGCGGTAGAATGAACGGTCTTGGGAATCTCCTTAATACGAGTTCTGAGTGACCTCATACACATTTTTGAAAAAAAATAAAACTGCAGAGTTCGAGACAAATAAATCCAGCGTGGCGGGAATAGAGATAAGGACGCGGAGAGTGATCGCGGGGAGTGTGTGAGATCTCAGCCGTGTAGAGGCGGGGTGGTGGGGTAGGAGGGGTAGGTGGGGTAGGTGGGGTAGGGGCACACTGTCACGGCTGTGTGTCTGAGAAGGGCCTCAGCCTTTGGCTCTCGGTGCATTTTAGCACGCCATAAATCACCCTCGCAGGCCCGGCCCTGCATTACGTGAATGATATATTTTATTTACACTATGGAGGAAAAACACACATGCTCCTTATTAATCATCTCCCACCTTTAATAATGAGTCAACTTCCACTCATTCATCACCACTTCCAAAGCCATGCCTGTAGAAAAATACACGGTGGGGGGGAGGGGGGTAACAGAGAACCCGGGGAAAGGAAAACAAACACAGGCAGCAAACAAGCTAGCCGAATAACGGGATCTGTGCGACGCTCAATAACGCAATTGTCACCTTCTTAAAGCATTAGCCACCGATACCGAAACGCGGTTTGATTGCCGTTTTTCTTTTTTTTTTCTATTTGTGGTAGCCCGGAGATTTGAGCTATTTGGTTTGTCACTCTTTGAGGGTAGAATACCCCAATGACATGAGAACTTTTCTGCTCCCTGACATGTTTACACAAGCAGGCTTCAGCGCCATTACTCACTCGCGCTCGTCTCTCCCGTGTAAAGTCTCCTCTAATGATGGAGTTGAAGCACAGCCGCAGCCCCGTGACACGGGTGTCGTAGAAATCTGCTTCGTTCGCCAATGTGGCTGCATTACTGTCACAGCTCATCAAAAAGCAGACGTCTGAGTCTCAGCCCCTTTTCTCCCCCGCCACTGCACACACCGACACACACACACATCCACACACACACACACACACAGAATAAACACACACACACACACAAGAAACACACACACGAGAACACACACGCGCGCACACACACACACTTGCACACACGAATGCAAGCACACACACACACACACACACACACACACAAACACACGCACGTATAGGCACACACACGAACACACCATGTGCACACAAACACACACACACACAAACATGTGCACACACATGCACATGGAACACACAGAAACACACACACTAAAAGAAGATGTGCACTTAACGATAACTGATTTCCAGTCTTTGTGCACTGAATGGATTTTGCCACCCCCCCACATCACCACACCCCCATTATTGGATCTCTGGTCGGATACAGGGATACCTCTCGCATTTGAAATGATTTAGAGAGCAATCAGTCCGAGCGGCAGTCACCGGGAAGTTGTACTTCACAGTATACAGTGTCTCTGGAACGCTTCCAAAACACACACGAGGGCCGAGAAGAGCTGTTGAACATATCATCTCCGCTGGGTCTCCACTGTGGGAAACAGTATGGGACACTGAGACTTTAAGTGTAGTGGGAGGGAAATATAATTAAATCCCTGTTATGGGTGTGTGTGTGCGGGGGGGGGGGGGGGGGGGGGGGGGGGGGGGGGGGGGGGGGGGGGGGTAGCAGGGCCTAGCTTGCTTGTTTCAGGAAGGAAACTGCAGAAATTGCATGTTTTGGTGGCCACAGGTGTATATTTCGTTTTTAGTACAAATAAATGGTTGAGCAAGATGTATGAGTACCTGATTACTGTTTGAGTTTTTATCATAGCAGATGCTTTGGTAGGGAGCAACAGTGAATTGAGGTAGATGTCATCCAGGAGCAGGTAGGATTAGTACAAGGACGCCTACTGATGGGAGTGAACCCAGTACATTTCCCCTGGGAGTCGAACACCCTAACCACCGGGGTAGTCGCCTACCCCAGTTGTGTTCACTAGATCTAGTCAGATCACTAGGAGTAACATACCCATCTGACGCCAACACCACAGCCATGATGCGCACACACACATACACGCAAGCACCCACCCACACACACCCACCCACACGGCACACCTGAGTTTGTGTGTGGGTTTTTACGACTTGCGTAGATACTGTGCATCCCCAGGCATATGTTGGCTGTTTCACAACGAGCCTTTGTTAAACACCTGACAGCAGGGTGGATTTCCCTGACTGCTTCCTCTCACTGCATGTGTCACACATGCTATGCAGCCATTGCTAACTCTCTATTTATTTTTTTCCTATTATTTGGTTTCATATGCCTGAGTCTGTCTCCGATTTACAATAATCGAAAAGGAGAAAATAGTTGTCTTTGGCTTATTTTACAGAGAGTAGCCTGTCTTTGGTAATGTCTTAGATCTACTCAACGGAGCCGCCCTGCTCAAACTTAATGAACCGGCAAAAAGGTCATTACAAAACAGCAATATCAATTATTGAGAGTGTTACAGTGATCATAAAGCGAGTGGCAAAGTAATGGAAATAAGATTTAATATGGGGGCCGACTAATGTGTACCAAGGAAGTCAGCTGCTGTGTTTAGTAACCGAAATAGATTGAACATGTATTTTATCGCCCTGCGCTACCGAATAGTCACGTTTTATTACTGAGCGTAAGCGGGTTGAATTGATGTGGAAGAATTTGCAAACAATGATGTCGAAACAAGTCATAACATGTTTAATTTAAAAGACCAATATTTTTTGTTTTTATTGTTTTTGAGACGTGTGGCAAAACACTGGTTGTGTGAATATTCACAAGATTGTTGTGTAACTTTTGAATGTGGATAGAACCGCTCCCTTTCGCTAACCATGTCTGGATAATGCAACCCATGAAACTCTAGCCAAAACTCCACCTCTCTGAGATACAGAATCAATAAATTACAAATTCTTGTTCTCCTCGCGCACTCATTTCAAATGATAAAGGATTTGAACATATGAGCCCATAATCCTATTAATTGTCCATGTAACATTTATTTTCTCTCTAATCTTAGTGTTCACCCCCCCACTCCCCCCTACTCCTCTCTCTCTCTCTCTCTCTCTCTCTCTCTCTCCCCATGTCCTTTCTCCATGGCTCTCTCACTTTCCCTCTCCCTCTCTCTCTCTTTCTCCCCCCTCTGCTCACTCTCTGTCCCTTGGCTGACCCCTGTGCACATTCCCCCCTTTCCTTCAGCAAGGCTGCAGGGATTTCAGATGGATACCAAATATAATGTTCATTGTGTTGGGTTTCATAACAACTGGTTGGATGGTGTGATCAAGGGTGGTTGACCCTGGCTGACCATACGAGCCATCTTCACAAGGCGAGAAGAGGCCCCCTGCTTCATGGAACAAGCTATGGTGGTGGTGGTAGTGGTGGTGGTGGGGTGTGTGTGTGTGTGTCTGTGGGGGGGGGGGGGGGGGGGGGGGGGGGGGGGGAGCGTACATGACACCCAACATATTTGACCTCTCCGTTGTGGTGCTGCTTCCCATATTGTGAATGCCTCTCACACATTATTCTCCTAACTCTGTTTTGTTTAATTTGTTTAATTTTAAGTCTCATAGAACATGAATCTCTCGCATTACAATATGGCTCAAATGGTTCAAACAGCTATATCAGATACAGGATACACACACACACACACACACACACACACACAAGTACACACACATACACATACACACACAGACACATACACACACTCACACAGTCCAAAGACCAGTAAAAAAAAACTCAACATCATCTCCCCTCCTAAATCCTGTTGTTGCGAAAAGCCTCCCAAAATATATCCCCCCTCGCTTCAGGAAGTCCTAATGCAAAACTCACACACAACAATCAAAGCAGGCTTGCGAGTGCTGTGTCCGTCCCGTCTGCCGCTGGGACATCTGTATCTTCCCCTTTAGAAGATGGAGCGCCATGGTTCCACTCATGCACAACCCAGATGGAAAAAAAATCCCCGTAGCTTATATTCCCAGTGATGGTTTACGGGGCTGACCATGAGCCGCGCAGCACCCTGCCCGCCTGCCGTCCTCACACAACAAAATAATCCCACGGCTGGGAACACCCCTACCCCGCCGCCTGCCATTCAGGTTAAACCCATCAGTTCCACCTCCACCCAATCCATAGGAAGCATCCCTAAAACATTTCGGAGCCTTGGCCATCAATCCTCAGGCGAGTGATGTGCCGCTCCCAGCAAACACACTCTGGCCTCGGGGAAGGAGGTCTGGCAACACCTTGGAGATGTCATCAGCCAGCCACAGACGCAACTTCATAAATTAGTTTGAGGCCAAAAGGAGTGATTTCAGAATTATGACAGAGGGAGCGTGGGTCGGAGATCGCTTTTTGGTTGGTGGAGCGACGGGCTGGTAGAACCTATGTGAATGGTTTTACTAAGCCATCTGAAGGATGGAATCATGGGAGTGAATTCATCAAGAAACATTAAGACTCAAATATATGAGAGAGAGTTTTCTCAGATCCGTTAAGTATAACACACTTAGCAGTGTAATACATTTGTTTAATATATCATTTATTATAATTTATAAAGCATGTGTGTGCCATATTTAGCATTCCACTAAAATGTACATTCAACTTTATTAAACATATCCATATCAATTTAAAATGTTTATGGTCCACAACAGAGCTAACAACAGTTGCAGAGGGTGTGCAAACTACACTCTCACCCACAGCAATACCTTATTTTTGTGTGTTCGAATCTCCACGTGAAAAGAACACAAATTGGAAGAAACGTTGAAAGACCTCCAGTGAACTCAAAATTAGAAAGGCGTCCGCACTGATGTAATAATACAACAAATAAGAAAAGCACGACAGAGAATGTGAAAAGTTGAATGTGTGTGTCTCTCTCTCTCTCTCTCTCTCTCTCTCTCTCTCTCTCTCTCTCTTGCTCTTGCTCTCTGTGTGTCTGTCTGTCTCTAGGCCGGCAGTATAATGTGTTGTGACTGAGGAAACATTCCCTGTGGTTCACACGGCCCTCTGTCAGCACTGATGTAAAAGCCTGGAGGCAGGGACCCCAGTTTGCCCTTTAAACTAGCGCCTCACTCTCTAGATTTCCTCTGCAACGCCAAAAGTAAATAAATATAATAAATGGAAGGTAGGGGGTGGTGGAGGTCGGGGTGGGGGAAACGGGGGTATCGAGTAGGCTAGTTGGAAAATAAAACAATAATTCTCCTCCTCGTGGAGTCATTTATCCTTTGGTAAAACTAGTTGTGTTGAATGAAGCTGATTCAAATATTTGTTTATGGAGAATAATTTTATTACACAAACATCTTTTTTTAAACCAAAAATATTTATTAATTTATTACAATGTATGAACGCTTTTAAAGGCATTTCATAGGAAAACACACTGATTCAATTACAAAATATATGATACCATATATAAACACTGTATAATATAGTATAATACTATACATTTCTTTGGATAGGGCTTCTCCATCTACGACTGATCGGAATAGCCCCACACTGCAAACCATCTCAGAAGTATAGCTTCATTATTACGGTCGCTGCTGCAAGAAACAGACATCATGCAAAAGAAGCCACGAAAGGGGGTGCAGGGTTACTTTACATGAAAATCTAACAGCCAATTTACATTTAAATTCCCTCAGTCTCTGTAACTGGTGGATTTAGAGAGCCGGGGCTTGTTCTTACAAGCCCTGCATGCTGCCTCGTTGCTACCGCCACAACTGATCCTTCAGTCCACCCCCCCCCCCCCCCCCCCCCCCCCCCCCCCCCCCCAACACACACACACACACACACTCTCCCTGTCTCTCCAGCGCGGCCTTTCATCCTTCATGTCCCTCAGAACCAGACGCGTGGCGTGGCCTCCGCGTGGAAGTCACGGAAGGCGAGGTCAACCCAAAACAAAGTCTCTCATTAAAATATCTCCAGCAGAAAGCTAAAGGGTAACAAACCGCTCCATTAGCCTCTCCGCTAACACACGTCGGAGATCAATACGCAGGTGCACGACGGTAAAAGTGGCTTATATTCTGAAAAAAAAGAAAAAGGCACAAGGACTCCAGCAGGGAGCCTTTTGAAAAACATGCAGAGCGATGGCTTTCAGAGTGGACGGTCATGCACACGCAGGTATCTCCTTGGTCAAGCTTCTAATGAAGATGTGACGTGGAGGAGGAGGAGGAGGAAGAGGAGGAGGAGGGGGTGGATGAGCATCTGCTCCCAACACTGAGTAGCTGCAGCTGTGCAAAGGAAGAAGAAAAAAAAAGAAAAGAAAGAAATGGTGGCCAGATGTGGCCTTTGATGGCTGCCTGTGACAGGGACCAATCAAAAGGCACGCTGGTGATTTTAATATGACAGTCATAGCGGCCCACCTCGGCGCTCATGTCCCTTCCATGAGACGTCAGAGGAGCGCTTTGGTATCAGCACAGAGCAGGAGGACGCACACGTGGGCGGCGTGGGCCGCGGCTGTCAACCGGACAAGAAAAGTCGGTCACTGTAGTTGGATAAGGTGACGGGATGTCAGAAAAGATATGCGATAATGTTTAATCTAGGGACAGGACCACGTCTAGCTAACTAGCTTCTCACCAATAGGTCATGTGATGATTATCAGCTTACTATTTCCAACATGGAATATTAACAATAATATTTATTATTATTATCATTATTATTATTATTATTAGTAGTAGTAGTAGTAGTAGTAGTAGTAGTAGTAGTAGAAGTTGTAGTATAAGTGTGTGTGGTGTGTCTATATCAAATATTTTGAAAATGAATTAAAAGTATTGAAGATATCAAAATGATATGACGAGACCTTTAATGACACAAATCCATTACAAATATGGGATGTACATATAACTACAAATTACATTTTATAATATTTTATGCCTCTGCATGTCATTAAAATGATTGCAATGTTAAACCATGCAAATCATCCTATAGTCTATGAGCCATTTCTATATCTATTTCTTCCTCCGTGGTCCTTTGAGCAGAGAATGAGGGGTAAAAACTAGGCCTCCATAAAACACTCCCCCAACTTTACTGCATATAGACTTATACACCTTATGTGCATCATAAATACGGGGTAATCCATCTGTAGAAGTCATAAATGAAGGAATGAAGACGACATCTATTCTACAGTAACAACATACTTCAGACAGGGAGCTAAGAGGTACATACAGCACCGTGATTTACAAACTACACCTATAAATGCTGGAAATGTGTAATGAGTAAAACATTGCACAATGCAACACTGGAATCGGTGCATTGTACTTCTCTATTGTTAAGGATGGATGTGGTTGTTAATAAAAGGATGTGGTGTTATGGATGTGTGATGCCGAGCTGGGGGACATACGCCACCGTAAGGGGACCCCGGCACACTGTGTCATCCCCATTATTAATAAAGCCGAAAACCCCGCTTTTCTGAGCATACAGAAAGTTATGGAAAATATCTCTCACCCAAGGACACGGCACCAGATGTGCTAAGACTTATGGGAGCAATCATAGGTGGCCAAGACTCTGGTGTGGGCCTTATTAAGTTAGGCTGCAATCCAGCACCTTCAACTTATTAAGCTGTCAAGAGTTTCAATGATTAAAACCAAAGAAAGGTCAGTCACAGACCTTCAGCATTGTGCAGACCCTGATATTTGCTTTTGGGCCCCAGACCTAATGAAGAAGTTTTACTTGATACATGCAAGGGAGATTGAAAGAAAGAGGCCTTTGGAGACTTTTTTTTGTCACCTTTTTCATCCTGGAAGGCTTGTTAAAATGTCTAGTGCTCAGTATTTCTTTGTTATCCCCTATCTTTTCCTTTCCTCCCACCCACCCATCCTTCTCCTTCTCCTTCTTTCTCTCCTTTTCCTTCTTCTAGTTTCTCTTTTTCTTCATATCCTCACCGAGACCCTCAAAATTAATTTAATCCATGACAAAGACGCCGTCACATAGAGGGGGAGATCGAGGGCGAGTAATAGAAGGGGGGAGAGTGAGAGAGGGCGTCAGAATCACGGATAACGCTACTGTTTTGCACTACAGTAGTCGTCCCTATTCAGCAGTTTTGCATAATATCAGCCTGTGTGTGTGGGTACGTTTGTGTGTGTGTGTGTGTGTGTGTGTGTCGGGGTGGGTGTGGGGGGATCAAAGGCAGCAGGATAATGGGATGGGGGGGGGGGTAGGGATAATTACATGGAGGGGACAGGTCGGGGGGGAAGGGGGAGTGTGGGTCGAGGTGGGGCAGACCCCGCTAATATGCCGTCGTTCTGCTGACAGCAGGAATCTAACGGCTGCCGTCGGAGATTAAAAAAGGAGAAGGTATGGATAGACAGAGAAAGAGAGAGAGAGAGAGAGATAAAGAGAGAGAGATAAAGAGAGAGAGAGAGATAAAGAGAGAGAGGTATGTGGGATATAGAGAGATATACTGTTGAGCAGGGGGTGTGGGGGAGAGGGGAAAGTTTATTAAGGACGGTCAGGGATGTCTGGATACAATGGCCGCCCATTGCAGATTTATTCTCCTGTCCTGGCTTATGATGTCTTCCTGAGAAAAGACAGGAGACAGGCAGATGCTTGGGCAGGTCAGAGAGAGGGAGAGAAAGAGAGAGGGCTAGGCAATAAGGGTAGGGTTCAGGGATTACAGCCCTAAGGCTCAGAATCAATCATACTGGGGGGTAAAGAATGGGGGGTGAGGCAGAAGGGTGAGGCAGGGGCACAGCAGGGCGATGAAGAGCCTTCCCATCTTCAACTAGAGCCACTCAGTTGCACCATTTCAATTTCAGCCATCGCTGAGAGACGTGGCATGTCACCCTGTGTAGGGCTACACCATATGAGGAAAACATGCGAGATGCGATAACGTAGTTAAATACTGGGATGGCGATGTGACTTGCGATAAATAAACAACTATTGAAGTGTGCACATTTGTAATGTATTATTATATTATTATTGTAATACTAACATTAATATTGTCAATCAATTACCTACACCGCCACCCGGTGTGCTTGTGGATAAGTAAAACAGCAGTTGGACAGGTGGAAAAATATATGTCCAGAAAACAGCCCTATAAATATAATCAATAGGCTTATAATCAATAGAGTTGATCAGCGTTGTTGAACTTCACAGTGACACCACCATGGCAAAACATTGTAAACTATTTATTGCAGTCTTTTGTGTTTATCGCGCATGTTCATATTGCGATGACGATGATAATAAGACTTATCTATCAGCACAAGCACTGTGTCATCCCCATCCCAGGAACTTTTTCCTGCTCTCTTTCTCTTTCTCTATATAGCTAAACATCACTCCCTTTCTCTCTGTGCTTCGTGTTTGTCTATCTACCTATGCCTATGCTGTGGCATTGAGATGTAATGTTGACGTGAGACGTAATATAGTGTCCACGCCAGATTACAGGTCACATTGTAACTCCATGCAATACTCGTACCAAGACTAGTGTGTGTAATGTCAGTATGCTTCGGAGTGACACGTTGGCGAGACATAAATCGAAAGGAAATTGAATGGTAAAGTGCTTACTATCTCAGTCACATTTCTTTTTTTGCCCATTTAAAAAAATGTCAAGTCCAACAATTGGACCTGGGGAACATGGGATTCGACTTTGTGAGTCTGCATCATTAGTAAGATAGAGGAAGGAACTCTGACATGCTGGTGAGAGCGAGAGGGGGCAGTTAAATAAAAAGGGATTAAAGAGAGACAGAGAGAGACAGAGAGACAGAGAGAGAGAGTGAGAGATATATATACTTGGAGAGAAAGGGAGAGAGAGAAAGACAGATAGATAGAGAGAATGAGGGACCAGAAAAAAAAGGTCTATCCGTCTAAGTTCAAAGTGTGCCCTTGACTTCAGAGAGCAATAAACGGAGGCAAGTGAAAAGAGAGAGACAGAGAGAAAGAGGTCTGTTTTGGCAATACACTTCAGGGCGATCCAGGGGCAGAAAATTGTAAATGACAGATATGTAAAACCATGGGGTCACACAGAGTTGCTGCTCGGTCTCTGAGGAATTACAGAAAGCTAATTGACACTGCAAAGATGATTGACTTTGAGTATTGCAGCATATTATCCTGCATGAGATTCAGGAGTGAGACAGATTTGTCATAGGTGAGAATACTGCGCTGTGTGATTCTGTTTAATTAAACACAACTATAATATGAACTGTATTTTTTTCTTCTTTTATAGCTTTCTATTTGTAAAGAAAGTGACTACAGTGTACACTGTTCTATTAGTAGGCTGCAATGTAAAATGTGCTACAAGTTCTTCATACAAATGTTAAAGATTGACCATTGTCATATATGGCTTTCTTATTGTACATACATTTTTGGTGGTTGAACAGCCTCTTTCCAGTGTTAGAGGGCTTGGAGGACATGCTGGCATCGTGAGGCTAACAGCCAGAGCCACAGGTCTGAGATCAGCATTTCCTACAGATACCATAACCATGGCTATAATTACCTCAATGACAAGGTCCAGCCCGGGTTCAACTCCAGGGAGCCACCACATCTATTTCCTCCCGCGACTGCCGGGCCAAGTAGTGTTTTTTAAACCTGTACTCCTGTCTGTCCGATCGGTGGTTGGCCCTGCTTTCCCAATGGGTTGAGTCACATGTCAGTCAGTCTAAAGCCATTATCATATGTCCTCCAAACCAAAGGCACGGACGTGTGATGTGCTGTCTCGGTCGGCCTGACGACCGGAGGCTAAATGAGAAATGTCTGCATAGTAAAAAAAAAAAGAATACAAAACCTGTTCCAACCTCTTGTCTCGTGATGCCCTCTGAGGACTCCATGGCCTAAATTGCGATGTTTCACCCGAGGCCTACTGCTTTTTCTCCTACCGCTTTTACTACTCTTTTAACGGTATCCCAGTTGGAAGATAAAAAAAAAGTGTTTAAAATGTCTTGGGCGAGGGAGTTATTATGTTGAATTTGGCAAAAAAAAGAAAAAAAAGAGAGTCAAACAGGCTGTTGATAAAGCTGGAATATTTTAGAGAGCACAGACAGGGAGCAGACAGGTATGCTGAGAGTCGTAACTGAACAGGGACGGAGGCAAGAGAATCCCCACTAAACAGAATGTTTAGCTATACGCTCTTGCTCGGAGCCAACATTATGCTGACTTTGCAGTGATTCAAGTCGTAGATTTGTGGCAGAAACAAGAAAGACGTATTCAGCCGATAGCTATCCCATCAGGAGCGCAAAAAAATGGAATAAATCTGAATCGCAACAAGCTACTAGAGAGTGCTACTTTAGCATCATCACAACACCGGCGGCTAATGCTATGTGTTTAGCTCCCTGATCGCTTCCCTCATAGTCGACTACTTCAGGAGAACAAAAGGGGGGGGGGAAAGTTAGAAGAAAACCCCTTATCTGTCTATCTTTCTGATCAGTTACATGCTCATTATGTTGGATCCATCAACATTTTGAAAAGCTTGAACACTCTTTTTCTCCCCGTCTAATAGTTCCCAAGGTACACTCAACAGCAGTTGAAAGCTCCAGTTACCTGAAACAAATTGCCTGAAGAAATTGGAACCGCTGCAACAAAAAAAAAGACACATACAAGAACTACAAAACATTAAAGCACACAATACTCCCAAGTATTCATTTTTTTTTGGGGGGGGGGGGGGGGGGGGGGGGGGGGGGGTATTCTTGAATTGTATTCTTAAAAAAAAAAAAAAAAAAAAAAAAAAGGATTTAAAGGAGGATACCTTGTAGTTTGTGTGTGCAAGTCAAGAGTTTTTGCTTTGGGCAAAAATGTTCTCTATAACCCCCACACACGCACACACACACACACCGCAGAGCAGTAAGATACAGTTTCAGTGTCTAAGATGTTACAACATGGTTTTCATTACCGTTGGATAACTGATGCACGTTTCACAGATAGAAACTCTGAGGGAGTGTGTTATGACCATATTGGACATGACTAATAATTTTCAATTATACTACTACTAATAAAAGTAATAATACAATAATAATAATATGCATATGTGAAACACTAGCGAAGAGAAGGTGGAGCATTTTAGCATACACAGTAAATATGATCTAAAATTGACTCTTGAACAGCCTAATCACAAGGATGTACCACAACAAAAGAAGGCAGAGCTCTCTGATATGTATATGAATATAAGGATTAGCTGATCTATCTATCTCTCTTTTCTTTTGTTTTCCTTTCTGCTGTTTTGGCCTGTGCTATAAAGGGCTTAGCGAGAGCTGTGAAGCCCAGGTTTTCACCTCTACATGTTTTGGCTGGACATGGCCCCCCAAGCCCCCCCCACCCCCCAACCACCCGCACCCCCCACTAACCCGCCCAGTCCCCCCAATAAGTCAGTACACCCCCCGACATAACATATGTATGCACGCAAACACAACACTCGCCATGCACGGCACTACTCACAACACACATCACCACTCCACACACACACACCTCCCCCCCACCCCCACCCACACATTGTATGCAATTTGTAGGTTAAAAACATATGCATACAAAGAATCACATTTAATTAGTCAAGTAAGTTGGTGGATACGTGATTTAATAATAGCACACTTGACTAGATATAGATATATAACTACTATCATATATATATATATATATATCATATATATAAATAGATATATATATGGCTGAAGGGCGGGGTTGTTGTGTTATCTTTGTTTCTTAGTTTGGTGTTAAGTGTTTTTTTATAATGATGGGCAATGCCCACTTTATTCAAGGGCTGAGATCTTCACAATGCATACAAAAAACCTGATAATAAGTTTGGACGCTTGTCCGATTCACTTTCAATCTTCAGGGCAACATTGGATGTATGTTTTTTATTTCATAACAAATCAAATTCTTTTTTTACTGGCCATGAATACTGCATGTCATCTGTGGAATGTCAAATTCAGTTATGGACAAAATTCTCCCAAGGCTGTGACAAAAGGTTGTGCACCTTTCACCTATGCTGTGGGGGGGGGATCCGACTAATAGAACCAACCCAATGAGGGACAATGCGAGGCATTGCTGAGTAAAATATATTCCCAGAAAACACGCAATGTAAATTTATCAGAAGAGACGAAAAAAAAACCCCGTGGTTCATCCCGAGTTCAGCGTAGAAAGGCCAATAAAACGATGCCGAGCACCATCTCTGATGCTCCAACTCTCCCATCTCTCTACCTCTTTCACATGCCCTCGCTCTCCTCTCCCTGTTCCCTTGGACCTCGGTGGAACTTGGTTGCTCCCATGTATTTGCTCAAATGATTAGCTGCCGGCAATCAGCCCCTGGCCAAATCAGCATGGAACTGCTCAGGTCAGGCTTATCACATGGCCGCCAGTCCCCCTGGCTGGCCATGTCGGGCCTGTTGGCAGGTGAGACCTGCTTCGCTGCTTGCATAATTCCCCAGATGGGTGCAATGAGTTCACAGTAGCTCTAGCAGGAGGAACCGAAATGTGTGGATTGCTGACACATAATCGTTTTAAAGGGCCGAGTGTCCGTGTGGTTGTGTGCGTGTTATAGTGTGTGTGAGTGTGTGTGAGTTTGTGGATGAAAGTCACTCACGTACACACACACACACACACAAACCGACACACACTTCATCTCACACACACATACCACACAGAACCATGTTCATACATGCATGCAGGCACACACTCATGCACGCACCAACGCACCCACGCACCTTTACACACACACACACACACACACACACACACACACATGCACATACACATACACACACACACACACACCCACACACCCACTCTAGCACGCAGTGGTAGCTGAACTTTGCAGGTGTAAAGCGGGTCCCGGGTTCATCACTTTAAACAGACTGAAACAGCAGGAGAAAGATCCTCAGCCAAGCAGGGCCCTCACCAATTAGGATGAGTCATGGACAGTGGAAGGACATAGCACACACACACACACACACACACACACACACACACACACACACACATACACAGGCACACACATACACACACCCATACACACACAAATAGACCTGCACACTCATACTCGCTCACACACACACACACACACACACACAAATAGACCTGCACACTCATACTCGCTCACACACACACACACACACACACGGGCACCCACACACACATACAAACAAAAGCACAGAAACACAATGCTAACATGCACACAGACAGACACACATGGACACGTGCACAAAAACACACTCACACACAGCTTCACCCTCACTCTGGGATACAGCCCTCCCTATCAGAGGTGAGCAGGCAGCTCCAAGTGTGATGACGAGGAGGCGGGGTTGTACAAAGGTGGGTAGAGGGAGAGAGAGAGAGAGAGAGAGAGAGAGAGAGATCCAGCACACTACTTTTTCTCACTCTCTGTCTCTCTCTCCCACTACCCCTTTTTTCACCTTTATTTTAGCACATGACAGGGTTATTTGGTGGTTTAGCGCGAGGTGTCGACCCCAGACACCCACTCCCAGTGGGGCCGCTGAACTGAGCGTTGACCCCCCCCCCCCCCCCCCCCACCCCTCCCCCCTACATCCCCCCACGGCCTGGACTGATGTGTGTGAGGGGGTGCGCAAAAGGACCACTTTAATATGTAGCCCAACCCCACCTTAGCTCTGCTCCGCTCCACAAACAGCCCCTGAAGCTATAGTCGACCGTGCCGCGCTCCCTGCGCTCCATAATGCCATACTTTATATATTTTTTTTCTGTTCCCTTCCCCTTCTCCTTTGCACCTCTGTATAATCTCCAACTTTTATGTGACAGCTTCTTTACTTTCTTCTTTACAGTAGGTAACATCAGACTGAAGGCGAGATGAAGAGTGTAGCAAAGACGCATTGCTGGAAAAGCAGGGGGAAAATATGGAACATTCTATCTGGTGGAAGTCCCAAAGGAGGGGGGGAAGCAAGGGAACCCTGGATGGAAGGCGGGAAGTCAAGGATAGAACACTGGGACATTCTAGAACATGGAGGGCACCTCCAGCAGGTCTCCATGGTAATGTGTTGTATACGCTGTAATGTGCCTCAGCAAATGGGTCCACTGGGTAAGTTTCATCACCCTAAAGTCGAAATTTCACCAGTACCAGCTCTTTAACATTTGTTGAACATTGAATGCCCTCCCGAGTTTGATTCAGCCATACCTGTTTACCCCCCCCTCCCAGCGATATGCAAGTGAGTGTTGTTTTGGCCCGCTGTCAGAATCAGTTGTCATCAGACTGGACACATAAGTAGTGACATGTGAATGGGCCTGGGGGTGTGTGTGTGTGTGGGGGGAGGAATAAGTTCCTGTCACTGTTTAAACACTGTTTTCCCATCACACACTTTGTCTCTCTTTCACTGACACACACACACACACACACACACACACACACTGATCCTGACACTCACCCATGCCACTACCAATCTGCAGTCCGTTGAGGTCAGGATAGAGTGACAGCTGTCACACAGCCCCCCCCTCCCATTACCCCCCCACGCAACAGGGAATTAAAGACAAACAAACCTGGGGCCGCCAGAGCAGAGAGAGGGGAAGGGCTCCTTCAAGCATATTGGCCTCTGAGTGTACATGTGTGCGTGTGTGTGGGGTTTTGTGTGGAGAGTGTGTATCATTTATGAGTGCATGTCCCTCGGTGTGTACTCATGTTCCAGTGTAAAGTCGGTTTAACAGGGTGAGCCGTCAGACGGTGTTTGCAGGGAGGTGGTATGACCAGAACTTTGGTTCCAGAGGCATTTCTGCACTTCCATATCTTCTCCAGGCAGAACACATCCACCTCCAAAAATATGCTTCCAATCAGTTCCCCCAAAAGATTATTCAGTTATCTGGGTGTTTAGAATCCTAATGACACCAACAGTGAAAAAGGCGCCTCAATACCAGAGTATCGGTCCCGCATGGTAAATGTTCTTTTACACGGATACGTCTCAGTGCTTCCGCCAACAACTGCGATTATACGTAAAGGCCATCACCCATGAATGTTGCACTTGTTAATGGAGCCAACCCCCAGTCTGACAGCGACATCATCAACGAGCCCACCCGCCCTGACCTGAACATTCCCTGACCTGAACATTCCCTGTCCAGCATGGCTGACCTTCAGCACTTCCTCCCATCGCCCGCCACCCGGGGTGCTACCCTCCTCGCTGTGGTTTACATGTGGTCAGCGGCATTCAGCATGCGGCCTGGGCACGGTGCCATGGTGACTTTTAACCCCCTGTTGAGGAGCTGTGATGGGGGTGGGGTGGGGGGTGGGGTGGGGAGGGGGGGTGGGGGGGGGGGGGTGGGGGGGGTACTCTATAGCCCCCTCCCAAGGGGGTGGCCGGTCCTCTAATGGTAATTTAAGTGGGAAATCTGGTCCCTGGGAAAAAAAGGTCATTGAATCTGCATAAGCCCCCTTGAGCCAGGCTTAGGACGCTGTCGGTTTCAAGCTGCCCAGCCCCCCCCCCCCCCCCCCCCCTCCCTCCCTGCGCGCCCAACCTCCAGCCGCTCCTTGATATTAGGCCAGGATATCTCGCGTTTGTCCCAACGGCTTCTCGATCTGCGGCGGTGACCAACACTTGGAGATGGGGAGGGAGTCGGGAGGGATGTGGGAAGGGGGTGGGGAGGGATGTGGGGAGGGGGTGGGGTGGTTGGGGAAGATGTCAAGGGTGCCCCTTGTTCTCCCTTGGCCCACCCTTTGCATCCTAAGTGAGGACTCAACAGAGAAGAGATCGATACTGTAGTCATTCGTATGTTACTTGTACACCCACAACATGTGTGTACACCAACAGACAATGGTCAAGTGCACACACGCACACGTCCGACGACGCACGCAGACACACACGCAAATACGAACAAACTCTTTGTCTCCATCTCTTTCTCTCATACACTCACACACACACTCTTTGTTTCTCTCACACACACATACACTCAAGCAAACACACACACCATGCATGCGTCCTCAGGATATTCTAGCCCTTGTTATAATGAATCTAGTCTATTTGCCAGCAGATGGGAAAAGTGCAGCTGAAATGGCAGTGTCAGTCAACTGTGGCGCCACATATTACAGTGCAACTGCTTTTCAAATCATAAGAGTATAAGCATATGTTGTTTTGTCTCACTGATTGGAGCAAACCTTTTGTTGGAGTGCTCTACTTCCACTGCCATGAGACTTGAGAGGAGAGGAGGTTTACTTTCAACAGATGGCAAATTCAGCTGAGGGCAGAGCACTATGCAGTTTTCATCTTCAAGCACTTATAGAGTCATTCAGAAATTAATTCTCAATAAATTGTATGGTTGTATAGTAAAATAAACAGCACTTACAGAGTATATATACACACACACACACACACACACAAAAACCAAACAACAGGTTTGTTCCATGCTAATTAATCAACAATATTGGAAATTTGACATGACACGCATTTATTTACTTAAGGAGCATGGACCGCACTCACTAGTGTATGAACTGAAAGTGTGTATTATTAAATATAAATATCTAGTTCCAGATAGTTGAGTATATAAACACCTGTGTGGTTTCTCATACCACATAGTTAAAGTCCATTACACCCACACTCCTTAGAATGGTGAGCGTTGCTGTGGCAGGGAAGGTCCACGCTGGTGTTTGAATAATCAAAACAGTGTCTGGCTTCATTTCCCCTCGCGCCACCATTTTAACAAAAGCTTAGTTTTCTGAAGCTACACAGAAGGCAGCCCTGACCCAGAGCCTTTTCTTTTTTTCCCTCTCCCATATTTCAAAAAACATGTGGAACTGTTTTCTCTCAAACATAAAAGAAACCCAAGACCTCACGTTCTAAAGGGAAACAGTGCTACCTTGGCCGAGTGGTAATTTTGACAACTTCTTCCATTCATTGTCTACAGCTTTGGCCTTGAGACTTTCAGGGGGCTTTTGAAGTTCTTGGGGTATGGTGTTAAAGTGGCTAGAGCGGGGTCAACAAGTCAGTTGATTATGGGGTCATTAACAAAGAGTGTGTTGTGCTTTCCAATTTTAAACCCTGTCGTGTCATGAAAATATTAACCCATTATATGGGGTGCGTGCTATAAATAATTATGAGGATATATATCGTTGATGATTTAGTTACATATCAATTATATAAGATGAATACAAACAAAATTTGGACTGCTGAACATTACTGTCTAGGAGGGTAAGCATGGTCGCTCCTTAAAAAGTAACCGCATCTTGACTTTGCCACTCTGGTGTCATTAGCAGTGCACATTTCAGACAGCTGCTTTATTTTCTAAGAATCTGTTAACTTTAAATTGATTTTGTTCAAAACAATTCTACAATATCCATGTGGATCTTGTGTAGGGTGGATATAGTGTGATATATTGAGACATCATTCTAAAATCCCTATCACTTCAAAGGTGTAGCGCTGTTCAAACCGACAACAGTTTTCCCAACAATACCCAGGCCTTAGTACTCGGTGGGGGTTTTGATCTCCAAATAATCCAATCATGTTGTCCCTAAAGGACATGACCGGCCTGCTAAGGAAGACCACGCCTGTGAAACGTGCTGCGGCAAAATAAACAGACGGAGACGGACCTTACACGCTACATACAGAGAGGGATAACACCTTTCCTCCCCCCCCACCCCCATCCCCCCCCCCCACCCCCCCCAAGAACCCATGGGCTCAAGTCGATGTGGAGGAGATCAATGGGGACACATGTAATGGATAATGATGGATCAGTGGTTTAATATTACATTGGTGGCGGTGAGGAGGTTTCTACCGCTATCCCCAGTGAATAAATGTTAACCTGTAATCTGTTCTTCCAGGGAACACTGGCAAACACTGGCATTGTTTGTCCCCACTTGCCGTGGCCTGGCCTCGCCCATCGATCAGTCCGTTATTGAATGCTCTAACACTGTGTGCAACACGATGGATCACTCCCAATTCAATGTGCACTGGATGTGTTCTGTTCATATCCTCACCGACCCACCCACCCACCCCCCAGCATACCTCATCCACATGGTTTCTTCATATTTAATCAAAGACCGGAAAAAACAGTCAATTCAAATACCAAAACCCTAACCGCTGAATATATTCCCAAATTTGTTGCATGTTTTTTATTTTTGCCTCCAGCCACACACTCTGTTCCGCCCTGTTCTCCATTTTCTAATTCCCCCTTTTTGGTATTTATCCATCCCTTTCTACTACTCCTCTCTCTGCTGTTCTTGGCTTGATCCCTGCTCTCGACCCCTGACCCTTGACCCTGAGACATCTGACCAGTCACCACTCTGGGGGAAGCAAATTAATAGAAGCGTTGCTTGTTAATTGCATGAGGGGCCAGCTAAGAGATTCATCACCTCAGTCATGGCCATTGCTCTACTTTGACCCCCCTCGCTCGCTTTCTCAAAGGGCATTTGGGGGCAGGACCAGCTGTGATTTTCCTATAACCCTGCCTCTGTTTGCTGTGTAATTATTCAGCATCAGCCCTTATTAATCAAGTCGATGGCCTCACGTTTTAAATGGAAATTGCATGGATTAATACAATCATTCATTTTGTCCAGGAAATCTTGATGGCTTTAGCCCACTAATCGAATTGGAATAAAGAGGCCACAGGAATGGGAGGGATCTGATTGAATTAAGGGGAGAAGCAACAGCAAACATTGCGTTTCTATCCACCACTGGTTGTACGAGTGCAATCACAACACCAGTTGTACAAGTGGCAGAAGGAAACTGGCCAATCACGGCAGCATGGTGATGAAGTATTAGTAGTCTTTAAGGCTGCACATATGAATCTCCTCCAGTGACCTAATTATGTTTTGTATTAATTACGTGGACATGTTTATTTCCGAATGCCCTAATGTTTGGTGTGCACATAATTGCAACCTGTCTGATTTGAACACACGCTTTGGCTCACAGTCCTACACACGCTCCGAAGGGAACACGGACACCAATTTATGTGAGTGTCTGTGTGTGTGTGTATGTGCGTGCATGTGCACACACATACACGCACAGATGCAGGCCCCCACTCTCTCTCACACTAACATTCACATATTCATACCAATACTCATAGTAACTCATAAATAAATAACTGTGAACTGTTGCTGTATTATATATGTACTCAGACTTTCTGTCATTATGGGCTGCACTTGGCCTCTCTCTCTCTCTTTCTCTCTCTTTCTCTCCCTCGCTGTCCATTGCAGTTCTTGGGTCAGCAAAGAAAGCCGAGAGTCTGACCATGTTGCCAATTATCCCCTGGCTTCACCGGTGAATACATGACACTAAGCCAACATACTGTAATCCAACCCCTACACAAAAACACGTACACACACACACACACACATGCACATACACACAAACACACGCACAAACATATCCATAAAAGCATAAACATAGACGTAGACTCTCACACACACACACACACACACAAACACACACATGTGCACGTGCACACACACACACTACAGACAGGACTATAAATATAGTTACTATATATAGACGCTGTCGATTTTATTTTAATCCATCCGTTAAACGTGGGAAAAATGGGGAATGGAAATTGGTTCTAATTAGTGTAAAATTAAAATAACAGGGGACGCAAACATCTTTTTAAACCAACAAAAACATGTCTTAGATATGCATATTCCAAGCCAGTGGGTTTAAAGCACGTGTTCACATCTTCATATCCGTACAGCCACACAGATCTGTTACCAGCAACAAGATGCAAAGTTAAGCCATGTCGCTGCCACTACATTATCCAATTATTTCTAATACAAAAAACTATAGATATATATATATATAAATAGAAATCCTCCTCCTAGCGACCAATTTACCATTCCTCCTCCCCATTGTCTCTCCGCGGACATCAGCCTGACTCTCAGCACCTAGATTGACAGACAGATTAGATTGGACACAGTTGACGGCGGTGGAAGCAATCGGATCTGGTGTTTGGCAGAGGTGTTGTTTGTATGAAATGACACACAGGTCTTTCTCTCTCTCTTTCTTTCTCTCTCTCTCTCTCTCACTCTCTTTCCCTCTCTCTCTCTGTCTCAGGCTCTCTCTGTCTCATGCTCTCTCTCCATAAGAGATGCCATTGGCACAGTCTCGCAGGGCGATTACTATCAGGCCTGGTGAAGGTGTTCCCTTGCCAACGTGTCATTTCCTGTCATTTGTTTGTCAACTGACGACAGCTCCCTGTCTCTCAGGTGTGTGTGTGTGTACTTTTGTCCGTGAGTGTGTGTGTGTGTGTGTGTGTGTGTGTGTGTGTGTGTGGCTGCAAACGTGCCAAAATGCATGCATGCAATTGTGTGCGTAAATGTGTGTTTTGCTTGTCTCTGAGAAAGACAAAATAAAGTATGTGTATGTGGTCGACCACCCCCCCCCCCCCCCCCCCCTTTCCCCTTCTCTCTCTATGCAGCACCTCTCCTTCGGGTATCGTCTCTTCCATTTGATATGGCGGTGACATTTTTTGACAGCATGTAGATAGATAAGATTGGTCGCGCCTACGAGCCATCTAGGGATTAGAAAGGAACACTCCTTTTGGCAGGCCCTGTCGAGAGAGCTTTCTCTCCACAATGGGAGATTCCAGCCAACAGCTTGTGTGATTGGGATCTATGTGCTGCTACTTAGTTTTGCATTGACTGACAAGCAAAAAAATAAATAAAACATAGACACATTTACCGTTTCGCTGCATCAATGTACAATTACAGAGACATTTGTAGGTATATGTGAGTTCCTCTGCAAATTGTATGAGTTTAGGTAGGTATGCGTACTATGTGTTCACTAGTTAATAAATATATTTGTAAATATACAAAAAAATTAAACGTGATGGGGGGTCTAACGGCCCCCCATACACACACACACACACACACACACACATACACACGCCCATACCGTCTCTCACACACACACACCTTCACACACACGTCGCATGACTAGTATGTGCTAAAAGGTCTCGCTGACCCACAGCAGAATGTTTTGCATGCCTGTGATTCTCTCAAAATGCGATGGAATTACGCTAACTGACCCCAGAGATACCAAACATCTGTCTGAGCCCTTTCCTCCCATGCACTAACAGAGTGCTGTTGTTTCCTTGGCTCATCTCAACTGTACGCATGGCGCTTTAGTGGCTGCTATTCATAGCGGTTTTGGCTGATAAACAGTTATCTCATTGGCTCTGTCAAATCAATCACGTCAGCGTTGTTTAGATCCTGTCCAGGAGAAGGCCGGGTGTGTTTACACAAGGCCGACTATCACAGAGAGGAACGATAGATACGCAGCAGAAAACCCATGGCATTCACATATCCACAGGCTGGCTTATCAGCCGTTTGGCTCAGTGCTTTGATGCTGCTGGGGAACTACACATCGTTTCCCAATAAGTACTGTAATCATCTGGCCAATGCACTGTATTGCATAGACTTGTACACTGGATTTTGCGATTGGGTCTGTGTCTTACTTCAGTTGGTTTCTTTTTTCCATTCTTCCTTCCTTGTACTTTCTTTTACAGGGTCTGAATATTTTGATTAGACAGTGCATGTAGCTCGTCTCCAGCCATTCAAATTGCCCTATATATTAAAAGCAATGTGTCCTTGATCCCATTGGCTCTTCTAAAGTTCAAACCGAGAGCGGGTATTTTTCAAGAGGCTAGTTAACCCCCGTCCGACATAATCTGACATTCTTTCACACTCCTCTTTCTGTTCTTCCTCACCCTCCTCCTCCTCCTCATCCTCCCCTTCCTCCGAGATCGGCATCTCTGGAGCCGCCATGACACGATACCAAAAACCCCCAGTGTCACTTTGTAAAGATTAATGGTGTCATTAATGTCAGGCTATCAGTGGACATGAGCACATGAGACACCAGACGAGACGCCCCCAAAAACAAATAGTTTTGATTAAAGTCAAGGACATTCCGTACGGCTTCTCCGTAGAAAGGCATTCATCACATTTGATGTTGACCCACCCACCCTCTCTCTCTCTCTCTCTCTCTCTCTCTCTCTCTCTCTCTCTCTCTCTCTCTCTCTCTCTCTCTCTCTCTCTCTCTCTCTCTCTCTCTCTCTCTCTCTGTCTCTCTCTCCTTCGCTCACCCTCTGTCCGCCTGTCTGCCTGTCTGTCTGCTGGTAGAGGTGACGGTAGAGGCTATTGCTAAACCAATAGCTGAGCTAACAGAGATACAGGCCGGATTATGCCAACGTGAGATCACGGACATACAGAGTTGTTGGCAGCAAACCCCACTGATTGGATTAACTGAACACTTGAGGGATTATATTGGGTGAGTTTCCGTGCAGGTAAACAGTTTTATATTGTCACCTGCCTATTCAGAAACAGCCGTCTCCCATTTAATACGGGTTCATCTAGTCTGCCCAAGTTGCTTTTAGTGATATTTGTATTTCATTTGTTAGTTAGCTTTTTACGGAAAATAACATGACTACCACTACTAACTATGCAGCTTCTGGCGGCCTCTATTGTCACAATTTCCGGCCCAAAAAAATGTCATATTTTATAAACAACGTCTTGACAAAAAAACTACGATGATGGAACAAATGGATGCACGTGTGAGACGTTACAAGGAAGCTGCTACCCTACTGTCCATGACAACTCATCGTGTTTCAGTCTGGGAGACTCAAAGTCATAAAGAGACTCAAACATCGTTTACACATTCCGTATCCAACATCTGTTATAGTGACATGTGGGCGGGAGAGGAGGGGGAGGGGGTGGGGGGGGTGGGGGGGGGTGGGGGGGGGGGGTGATGTGAACAGGATTTGGGACGGTCTGGGAAAGAAAAAAAGAAAAAACAGGCCACTTTAATTTTGTTAAGAAAACGTCTATCTCCCACCGAAAAAGAAAAGAAGCTTCCCATTGTAAACACGACAGAAAAAGTCTGTGAAGCGTTTCGGTCGTCTTCCCCTCACGGCTGCCAAGAACACGTTTGAACCAGCTGGGCCCGGAGCTAATTGAAAAGGTCACCGTTTAAGCGGGAAGTCCAATAAAATGATCAGAATTTAAATGTACACAAACAAATTTGCTAAAGACGAGGGGGGTCACGAGGGGGAGTGGGAGAAAGAATAACCAGGATTGGTTACATGTCGAAGCGGCGTGTAACTCGCAGGCTAAACAGACGACGCGGGGGTTTACGTTTACAACTTGAGCCGTGGTATCTCCGAGCTTACCCGTATCTAATAAGAGAGAGCTTATAGCTGTGTTATTTTAATGTGCCTGTGTTGTTGTTCTACGGCTGGCTCTTTTAAAGTGTCACTTTGTCACAGCTCAGGAGGGAAAGTGTGATTTTAATCAGGGTAGCTTTGGGTGTATTTCCTGCCGTTTCCTGCTCTCCAGATGTTCTGTCCAACCCCCCCCCCCCCCCCCTGCCCCCCCGAAACCCACCCCCACACTCCCCCCACCCCTCCTCGCCCGAGGAAGCTTTCTTCTCTTTTATTTCTTCCCCCCGGTGACTGAGACATATGTGGAAGGTTATTGTGCTCCTCTCAAGGTCTCTCTTAAATGTCTCTCCCACTCAAATATTTGGACAGTCACAAGAGTGGAACAATGTATCAGGTGCAGCTCTAAAAAAAATAGGAGAAATGCAGTATATGGGTGTGTACTGTGTAGTATATAGTCATATATTTCCACACGCACACACACTAACACATACATACATACACACACACGGCATGCAAGAAGCGCACAATGATCGATTCCAGAGACGCTTGTGTAAACCAAGTGCATCGTGACATCATTAGTGCGTTATGTGTATCAGTGCTACAGTGCACTTCTCATCATGACCACAGTGCCCTCATAATGGAAATCTGCTATGGCTGATGGGAGGCTACAATCTGACACTGTTGCTCTCATACATCCACCCACCCAAAAACCACAAAGAGAGGGAGTGTGTGCGTGTTTATGAGCGCGTGTGTGTGTGCGTGTGCTAGTGTGTGTGTGTTTTTGTACATAAGTGTGTGTGTGCATGTGTGTGTGCATTTCTGTGTACACGTGTGTGTGTGTTTGTGCTTGTTCAAAATACGTGAGAGTGCGTGTGCATGTATGCGTGTGTGTGTTTATGAGCGTGGGTGTGTATGTGCGTTGCTGGAAGGGGGGGAGGGGGGTATGTTTAGGCCTGTGCCTTACTTTAACAAGTTCCACATGTGACAACTCTTAGAGGGTCTGATCCCATTGCCCCCGCTGGGTCTCGCGTAGCCCTCCTTCTTACCGACTGTGCTAACGCGCTCGCAAGGGCAAAATGTTACCTTAGAGTGGAAGGAAGGGAAAAATAGGGAAGAAACTATACAAAGAAATGAAGCTGCAAGTCAGGATCACAAGGAAAAATTCATGCCAAGCGGTTTGTCTTGCCAGTAAACAACACAAGGCTGCTCACCGACGGGGAGGGAAAGAAGAAGAAGAAGAAGAAGAAGAGGAGGAAGAAAAAAAGACATCTTCCAGTTTTAACCCCTGGAACTGATTTCTGTCTGTGTTTTCTTAAGGAGTCTGTGAAGCGCCGAAGATGTCTGAGTTTTTCGAAAGGGCACTTGGGCTTTCTCACCAAGACAAAATAACGAGTCCCGAAGGTACATCTGAATCCACGTCAGTTGGTGCTAAAAGCGTTGTGGCAAACATTGTCCATGTGAAGCATCCGCAATGTACAAACACAACCGATAATCAATGTACACCTATTTCAATTGTTTCAGTGACGATGTTAATGTTTATGTTAATCCTGTGGGAATAAATCAGCACAACTATTGATTGGATTTGATTTTCTTAAAAGTTATGATAAATAAAAAAAAATATATAATTGTATTATTATTTGTATATAATTATAATTGACATTATTATTAAATTATTATGATTTGTATTGTATATTTGAATACAAAATAGTTGTTTGCCAGTCTTTCCTCTAGCTCTCCAGCGGTGGAACTTGGCTGTTTTTCACTCAGAGTGTACCAGCCACCAAAGCTGTCGCATAAATCTTGAGATCAGCCCATATTGATAGGGCCTCGGCCACCGATTTGCTAACACGTGTGCATATCCATTTACTGGACAGAGACTGATCGCACATGACTGGAGCGGTAATAGAATTGTCTTTAAGGGTCCGGACGCCATTTATTACCGGCAGAAGGAACGCTACACCTGCGGTGCGTCCCATTAGTTGAAATCTGTTTCCTCTTACTCTACACTGCATTCTTTCATCGCCTATGGAGATACGGTGCAGTAAAGGTTGGGGGGCAATGCGGTCTTCTATTACAGGTGATGGGCATATTGTACTCAAAATGTGGCTGATTTGAATGCCATATCTTACTACGTGCATCATTGTTCATACCTGATTAAAACAAAAAGGATAAATGTTGCCTATTTCTCTCTCTGAAATCCACCTCCAAGGCAGATGATCAACTGCTGCATCACTGTGCTGTAGACAATAGCAGTTGTCTACAAAAAGAATGTGTGTGATAGAGATTAGCGCTGCAAAGCTAAATCGAATGTCAAATGTCACGTTTCAGGTCCTGGGTAACAAAAAGGCTTAGTAATGGTTATCAGCTGATTTAACATTTAAAATGAAGCTGGGATAAAATAATCAAACCCACTTTGATACATTCAAATCATAGATGATGATACAGCTTTGTCAATATTCCAATTTTAAATTAAATATGTAATAGTAATAACAATTAATAGTATCTAGTATATAGTATAACCTTTTGCTTTTGGGATTATTATTGAAAATTATTAACAATTATTGGAAAAAAAAGTCTCACTGTTCCTACTGTATTTCAGAGTCCTGATTCTCCCTTACTTCGCTTTTCTCTTTCTCTTCTTCACCCAATTATCATTTTCTGCTCAAATAAGAAGTGATAAAGTCACAGGATGTCCCCCCAGTTAACTTTTACTATGAGCATAGAAGGAACTGCATGGTGCTTTCTGCCTCTGGTCTAGCAGTTGGACTGCCATTGATCTAGAAGGGCAGGTGTCATTATACATACAGAGACATGTATAATGACACCTGCCCTTCTATACAAATACAGAGACATCATTTCATTTTAGCCAAGAGTTGATGAATCATTGATAAAGGTTTCACAATTCTATTTAACTTAGAAATATTATGAAACACTTGTTTATTCCTGTGTGTGTGTGGGGGGGGGGGGGGGGGGGGGGGGGGGGGGGGGGATGTGTTCACCCAATCAGACTTTATCATTTTAACTGATATGAAATTGAATGGGTTATTGTAACGTATCCTGTTTTTGGCCTAAAATACCTGATACAGGTTAACATAAATAGTTGTCTGGGATACATCAGGATTGTAGTCAACACAATTATATTTCCAAAAGTATGTTTATTGTGTATTGTTCCAATAACTATGATTATACCCATAGAAAACGATCCTATTCGGTTATGTTGTTATTTGTTTTCCACTGTTGTATAGATGCATCTTTCATAAGTTACAGCATCTTTCACGTGTGAGTTGCGACAAATGTTTCCACATGTGCGTGTGTGTGTGTGTGAGCCTGTGTGTGAGTGTGAGCCTGTGTGTGTGTGTGTGTGTGTGTGTGTGTGTGTGTGTGTGTGTGTGTGTGCGAAAGTGCACATGCATGGAAGAGTACGTTCTGAACCTTTCATCCTAAAATAAGCCCCCACCGCTGCTTTGCTAAGCTAGGTAGTCCACATTAGAAATGCAAATCTTGGTACATTTTCTCCATATTTTGATGTTCTACACATGGTCTCTCTACTGGTCCTTACACCAACATCTTACAGCCTATTAGTTCAAGCTTTTAGTGGGACAATAGGAGCAACCAATAATCCTTGTATTTCACTTTGCATATTTTTCTCTTTGCCTACTTTGCTCCTGAAAATGTATCTCTTTGTGAGTGCGTGTGTGTGTGCGAGAGAAAGAGAGAAGACGAGAAAGTGTGAGATAGAGCACAAGAGACAGAAATAGAGAGAGAGAGAGAGAGGAGGAGAAAACGAGAGATATAGTGTGAGAGAGAGACAGAGGGAGAGAGATAGAGAGAGCGTGAGAAAGATAAAGGATGGGAAATATGGATGTGAATCCTGGAAGTCTGTGAGTCATCATAGTATTATTCGACTTCTAGGGTGAGCTTCTGTGAATGTAATTTGGAGTGCACAGATAGAAAAGGCAACTGTTAGAGGAAGTACAAGTATGGCATGGATTCGTATTCATGCTATAGAGCTGTTCTCAAAACTGTATCCATCACAAATGAGATGAGGAGAGAGGAAACACTATATTCAACCGATTTCATTGTCAACTACCATCAAGTGATTTGACTTGTATATTAGTAACATTCACATGTGTCCATGCATTGTCGTGTCTCAACAGAAACAAAAATAAACACGTGTTTCTAATATGATTCACACACATAACTTTATCTAGGTGGACAGAGTGAACACACAACTGTATTCAGAATTTGGTTGTGTATAGAGAGAGAGACAGACAGAGACAGAGAGATGGCGAGATACAGACACAGACATTAAGACAGAGACAGAATGACACAGACACCAACAGAGACAGGGAAATCCAAAACGAAGCAAAACAAAAATCAGACCTGTTATCAGGTGTCTCTGTGCACATACAGTGCCAGGTCGACCAGCCCACTTGGGGCCCTTTGCTACTTAATGAGCCATTGTGTTGTAGGCAGCGCTACGGACACAGGGTCACACAAGGTCATCCTGTGACAAGGTCAGTCTACTCATCAGAGAGGAGCAAGGAAGTGTGGAGCCACTGTCAGCCCCAATCATATCAGCTCCACACCGCCCGGATAACAACAGGGATGTGTATGTGTGTGCTTACATGTATTTTGTGTGTCGGGTTTTGTGTCAGGTGTGTGTATGGGGCATTTGTGTACATGCGTCATTTTTGTGTGACCATGCGTTTGCTCACATGCAGTTAGCCCCCATGTACGTTCACACACACACACACACTCACATTCACACACGTATGCGCACACACATACACCCCCCCCCCACACACATAGACACACACACACACAGAGTGCCTCGCCCTTGGTTCTCCCTATTACATGGTAATAGCGTGGCTTCGCGTGGAAGTGCCAAAAGGCCCAGACTCTGCTCCTCTTCTGACAGCCATGTTTTAATTCTCTAATCCAGCGACGCGGGAAACGTGATGAAACTCGCTGGGAGAGGTGTCAGCCTAATCACCCACTAATGGTTATGACAAATACCTCTGCCTGTCACCTAGCAGCGCGGAGGGCGGGGGACACGAGAGAGGAGATGATGTCAAGAGAGACACACCAAAGCACTCTCTCTCTCTCTCTCTCTCTCTCCATTCTCTTACGTAAACACAAATCGACACACAAAAAAACTAACAAACACACAGATACACCCGCAACCGCAGGTATCGCTGCTGGAGGTCGGGAAATTTCCATCACAGCATCTACTTTTCCTTTAAACCACACTTCCCCCCCTTGTTCGCGTCTTGCCTCATGTGGGTTGTATACACCGGGTGAATCAAACCCCTGTTGTCAATCTGCAACTCCAAAGACTGCGGAGCTTTGGATTGGTTGTTTCTGTGCTGTTCTGTTTGATTGCGTTCCGTGCCGAGCCGTGCCGCGCGAGCGGCCGGGGCCGGTTGGTCCCTCCGGCCCCTGGTAATTGTGATTTATAACGGGGCCCTCGGTAGCGCCTCTGTGTCGCAGGGCCCTTGCGCTTCCCCCGACAAGTGACATATATTCCGTGTGCGCGGACTAACCTGACCCGTCCGCTCACACACTGATAGACCAAGAACCTTCCCCATTCATCTGTGGCACATGCCTCTCTGTCCTCTGTCTCTGTCTTTCTTTCTATCTTTTACTCTTCCTACCTTGTTATTTCTCTCTGTTGATCAGTCACACACGCATGCACACGATGGCGCGCACACACACACACACACATGCAAGCCCACGCGTGCATGCGCACACACACACACGCACACACACACACACATGCAGACATACACACACACAAAATAAATGCATGCACACACACACACACACACACACAAACACACACACACATCTACCTACCTACACTCATACACACATGCACACAAACACAACACACACAGACCTACATACACATGCATGCACACATACACACACACACACACACACACACACACACACAAGAAAAGGTAGGAAGTGCTTGCATGTAGATGTTTGCCATGAAAATAAGAACTAGGGCATCCGATGCCCCCGTTTTATGATGCAGGGATCGTGAGGCAAAGTTTTTCCCCTGTGTTGATGATGTTGTCCTGGCTGCACAGCGCCTGGGTTACGCTCGCTGTATTCTCAGAGGACCACCTTGATGGTGTGAAAGTTTAATGAGCTGGGGAATGACATGGCGTGGAAACACTCAAGGTCGATATAACAACCAAGGAAAGACCTAACCGGCGACATACTCACGGAAATCATGGTTACATTTGTAAACAGCAAGATAAAAATCCTATTACATCCACTTTGATGTTTGTTCATTGGCTCAGGCGCCAGCCCTTTTGAATCCGTGCACACAAAAATAAGTTCAATACATGTGTTCCACATTTGCATCCAATCCCTCACTCACTTTCTGTACATATTTACCTTCATAAAGTACTCTGAGATTGGAGCCTGTCACGTCCAAGTCCTTGCGTGGCAGAATATCCACCCTGAATCAAATCAAAGGAGGATTATGCTTCCCTTTTTTTTATCTCCACGTGGCACATAGGAATGACGGAGTTCTCCCTGACAGGCCTTAAGACACAGCATGGCAGGTGAGGAGGGTAAGACTGATTGATCTGTGTTTTATCTCCTGAAAGACTGCTTTCTCCTGCCAGCATCTGAAGGAGACCCGCGCAAAGCTGCCTTCTCTTCTCGCCATCTGTAAACAGCCCAGTAACGGTAAACAAGAGACAAATGTGTAGAATTGACACAAACATGGATGGAGGTGTGCGCACACAAATACACGCACACACATTCTGACTGAAACACACACACACACACCATTCTGACTGAAACACACACACATTCTGACTGAAACGCACACACACAAACACACACATACAAACTGATTCAAACACACAAACAATCACACACACAAACACACACATAACTACACACACAGATACACACACACACACACAGTCCTTCTAACCCACCTGAGCATTGTGGTACACTGGCTGCGAGGGTTCTTTGTAAATCTGATTGAATACTGAATCAAAACGAGGCCATTTTTTAAAACGCCGTCTCCCAGACAGCCGAGAAGAAGAGGAAGAGGAGGAGGAGGAAGAAGAAGAAGAAGTAAAACCAACGATAAGTTTGAGTACAAGGTCAAAGTGTTGCCGCCTGAACACAGGTCGGGATATCTCCCTCCCAGCCCTTACCCCCCCCCCCCCCCCCCCCACCCCATCCCAAAATCTATCAAGTTAGGGTGAAGGCACCCTTGTCGTGAGCCCTGCAGAGTTGCTGGAAAGATTGTTTCCTGTTGGAACAAAAAAAAAAAAAAAAAAAAAAAAAAAGTTTATCCGAGGATACGGAAGATTAACGAGCGTGTTTTCATTGGCTGCTCCCTCCGCGTCTAGCGGTGCGCGGAGGTGATAAGATCAGAATATTTATTGAGCCTCGTCTTTAGGTCATTTGCTATGTTAATTTTATGAGCTTGATGTTGCCTTTGTCTCTAGGTCATGTGTTATTCTGCCTGAACCCCGGGGCAGCAGGGGGAAGAAAGGCTGGATTTGTATACTTAGCATGCAGTGTCTTCAGATTAGTCACCCGTGCATAATTATCAATGCTGTTTAGAGAGGAGGAGGAGGGGGGGGGGGGGGGGGGGGGGTGCAGTGGAACGGCTAATTCAACCTGCTCTCTGTGTGAAAATTAAAGTATATTATTACACCATCAGATCAGCCTCTTGTTGTTCACACCTCGCCCTATTTGTTTGGTGCAAGGTATCTCCCAAAAAAAATCAAGAAGGAAATAACAACAGTCCTCTGGGCGTGGAGAGGCAGAGGGAAGGATGGCTAAACCATGTACCCAGAGGATACACGCTTGCTGTGGTTGTGATTTACAATGCTTGGCTGGATTGGATAATTAACACGGTACGTTCTAATGCGACAAAGTTGTGTGACAAAAAAACCCGGTCTTGTTTAGACAACAATTAGATTGTGAAGCTGCCCCCGCCTAAGGAACGGGACCCAAATATGTGGAGTGCTATCGATACAAATAGTCTAGTTTAAAGCCAGTTCTGTGCTTTGAAACAGTTCAGTCCCCCCCCCCCCCCCCCCCCCCCCCCCCCCCCCCCCCCACCCACCCCTCTCTGTATACTTCTCTCTTTCCAGCCGCTGTCAAGTTGACTAAGTGATTGAGTTGAATGGATTGAAGGCCAAGAAGTCTTGGCAGAGTTCTGGGACCATTCATCAAGTGGGGGGGGTCAGGAAACACTGGGACGGGTCCAGCAGCAATAGGCCAGAACGTCTCTATGACCTCATCGCCGCTCCCTACATGAAACCATCCGTATACGAAAAATGACCAAACATTTAGCCAGGGGAAGAACGATATGATGATGATGATGTGATCACAGATCACATCAGAACTAATAGAGAGTGCCTATTACGACCATGAAATGGCAACGGTGAGACAGCTAATCGGCAAACAGAATTTCGGCAGGGTTAATTCCCGTTGAATTGCGTAAAGCTTTCAAACTCACCTTCTGCTGGCCCCCTTCCACCCCCCACTGGCCTAACCCAACCCCCCCACCCCACCACCGGCCATTAACATCCAAATCAACTATGGGCCGAAGCCAATTGTCAAAGATGTCTTCTAAGTGCTGCTGGCCGATCAATATCGATAATGTCTGAAAATATGGTTGGGAAGAAAGCAAGACCGGGTGAGAAATAGTGTGTGGATGGGGGCTGAGGGAGGGGAGTGCAAGACATAAATCTGTGCGAGGGTGAATAGAGGAGAGCAGCTGTGGTGGCCTCAGAGTCGTGCCCCCCCCCCCCCCCCCCCCCCCCCCCATCTCTTTAGAAACATCATCAGCCCTAATGAGGGCCCGGCTATAGAGAGAAAAGGGCCCCGGCTGATTTACACTAACTGCCCTCCGCTGGGTGAGAGAGGTAGGCGTACAGAGGGGCAGAGGGGCAGAGAGAGAGAGAGAGAGAGAGAGAGAGAGAGAGAGGGGAGTTGAAGAGATGGGATAAAAACTGAAAGAGGGAGATATTCAATTTAAAACGAGGAGAAAAGTAGGTGAAGGTGAAAACTAAATGAAAAGGGGAAAAAAAGCAAACCACAACAACAAACTAAAACAGCCATATTGCCTGTCCATTCATAATGAAGGAGACATAAACAGTGAATGGCAGCCCTTCAAGGTCAATCTCAGGTGAAGTAAAAGGTTATATAAAGGTCACCCTGGATGAGGGTCTCCAAGGCGTCCGAGACTCAATAACGTCTCCCCAGCCTGCAGTAGACGTGGGGGGATCGCACCCCCATACTCTCCCACATCAATTTGCTAGGCATGGAGCACGGCAATAAAAGCAAGAGAGATTGAGAGGGATGGAGAGAGAAAGAGAGAGCGATAGAGAAAAAGAGAGAGAGAGAGATTTAGCCAGGGAGATGGGAAGGGGAGAGGGGGTAAAAAAAGAAAAGAAAATGTCCGGGCAGATTGTGAAACAGCTCGCCTTTCAACTACTAACTGCTTTTCATGTAAATGTCTTGGACTGACACTTCTTACACATCCCAGCGCGTTTCTCCTACCAAGCACTGTGCACACACCCACACACACACACACACACACACACACGCTCACGCACACAGACACACACACACAGGCACACATGCAGGAACACAAGCACACACACACACACAGGCACGCATTCACGAACACACACGTGTACGTGTTTATACGCACACACGTACACACATGCACGTGTCCATACATTCACACACACATAGCACACACACACAAACACAAGCTTACTCACTCATGCACTATGTTGCTCTCTCCTCTTTCTCTTTCTCTCTCACTCTCCTTCACTCCACTACACTCTCTGTCAGCAGAAGAATAAAAGAAGAAAACGGAGAGGGGGAGTAAAAAAAAACAAAAAAACAGAAGAGCAAAAAAAGAAAAAAAGAAATCCGACCCGGGTTGGGGTTGGCGAAAGGTCACCAGTGACAGGCTGGGAGGTTAAACTGCCGAGTTAAAATACTGTTCATTATCCTCTGCAGCCTCTTCCCAAATTCCCCTCCTTTGTGTCACAGTCAGCGCCCAGCATCAATGTTCCCCCCCCGCCCCAGGATTTATTAGACATTGTTGGGGCGGCAAAAAAGGGGACCTTTTCTGTACAATAGTAGCAGTGATCCTATGGCAAGCACAATACTGCTGCCAGCGCAATTATAGAGCCTCCCGTGAGTTATACAGGCTGCAGGGCTGACACCACCGGCGCTGGATGCTCTGCTGGAGCATGTGTGTGGCTGTTTGTCCTCATGGATGTGTGAGTGGGTGGGTGGGGTGGGGTGGTGGGTGTGTAAAAAGTGTGTGTGTGTGTGTGTGTGTGTGTGTGTGTGTGTGTGTGTGTGTGTGGGTGTGTAAGTAGGTGGGGTTTTTGGTTGTGTGAGAGGGCAGGAAAGTGAGAAAAGGTTCATATTTTAATACAGTGGGGTAATACATGTACTCAGCATCAGGTGAGGCTAAGAAAAAACATACTAGAATATTGGAAGCTACATAAAAGTTGGTGTTCCTAAGAATGCTACATCTTACTACTTGGTTATTATGAAAAGCACAAAGCGTGTGTTTATGTACATGTGAGTGTGTGTGTGTGTGTGTGTGTGTGTGTGTGTGTGTGTGTGTGGTGGAGGGGGGGGGGGGGGGGTTCAAAGCATGGATTGGAAGCCGAATTACATCGTTCATTACTCACCAGAGAGCAATGAGATGTGACACATGGCAACAGAACCCCGTCTGAACCGGACAAATTAAAAACACTAGTAATTAGCGCTATGCAAAACATGTTGTACGTTTATTACCTGATTTATGTGGCGCCCAGCGTATAAGGGCACCAGGAGCGGGCTATCCGTCTTCCTACCTAGCATACTTAAGATTCAGAATGGGCTTAAATGATTTATTAAACGAATAAACAAATAAATCACCGCATAGCTAATTTCCCTAATGATGTTAGAAATGACTAACAGTACAAATCGTACGGAATATAAGCTACAATTAACCCGGAGCACCTCTCCGTTTTCAGGGGCGTTGGGGAACTGTCCATCCATTTTCATTTGTGGAAAATCCAAAACATGATAAAAGCTTTAACTTCTGACTCCTGAGTCTGCACGTAAACCACTCAACTTTTCTCTTTGCCTAATAAGAGAGGGGGTCATGGCCGGCCGACTGTGGCCTGGCCGAACGTCACCGGGGCCCCTACTGTATCCCCGTTCCGCCCGGGTGCTCAAACAAAGTTTAGCATGACAACAACGCAACCCAACTGAGAGACCCATGACAGCCCCAGCACCCCAGAGACACACACACACACACACACACACACAGACACACACACAGACACAAACTCACGCACACACACACATTCAGGCATATACACACAAATACACACACACACACACACAGGGACTCACGCACAGAGGCACATGCAGAAGCACACAAACAAGCAAACAGGCATACTCACACACACGCACACATGCACACAAACACACACACATAGGCACGTACACACACACAAACAAACACACACACACACACACACACAGTCCCTGATGCACACACACTTATCCCCGTCGCAAACACCAGCAGAGCGAACAAACAACAAACTTCGCCATCTCTCTCTCTCTCTCTCTCTCTCTCTCTCTCTCTCTCTCTTTCTCTCTCTCTCTCTCTCTCTCTCTCTCTCTCTCTCTCTCTCTCTCTCTCTCTCTCTCTCTCTCTCTCTCTCTCTCTCTCTCTCTCTCTCTCTCTCTCTCTCTCTCTCTCTCTCTCTCTCTCTCTCTCTCTCTCTCTCTCTCTCTCTCTCTCTCTCTCCCCAGTATTACGGCGCTTCGTTCGGAGCCACCCCGACGTCTGGAGTGTACATTTCTATTTAAGGAGACATATTGTTTTCATCTTTTGCCCCTGTTCTCCCTGGGGGGAAGGAATGAGCGGAATATAAAAAGCAAGACTTTAAATAACAAGAGAGTGCCATCCGTTCCCCTGCTAGTCCCCACATTAGCCTCGTCTGTGAGTGAATGTCTGACACCAACTAAAATGTTTCGCCTCTATGTGCGTATAGGGGCATAAATAATTCAAAATTAATCCCCGCTGTGGGGGACTCTGTGAATCATAAATTATCAGAGTGCAGTCCCCTAATGCAGTCCCCCGGATCGGAACACCTATGGTAGCAAGTCTGGCGGAGTCGCTCATTATACCTTGTGAAGAGATATCTTAACCTTTGAATATTAATTCTCTTTGAGTAGTTTATATGGAAATGCTGATGTGCAATGTGTGTGTATGAGTTTAGGCTGATTGTGAATGCATAATATGAGATACAAAAGTACATACCGGAGCTTTATTAATGAATTTTTCTTTTTTTTAATTCACAGTAGAGGACAACAAACACATTATTAGGAAGGAGTGTGTAATATGTGCGTTTGTTTTGTACCCAATTATGTCTAAAATACCAGATTGTTAGCATGGGACATTGCTTACGAGTCCCCCAATGTGTCAAAGACAGATGGACCCGTCGGTTCATATAAACCGATCGATGTGTGGACATAAATCTTTCTTTTTTTCTTTTTTTCTGAGAAACATGGGTGAAGAAACAGCCCAGGGACCCCCAAGAAGGGCCTTTATTTTTTAGCTTTTGTTTCTTTTATACGGGTGACATTTATAAAAAAAAAAAAAAGAGTTTGTTTCTCCAAAGGTTTGGCCATCCTTCTGCCGTGACGCTACGAAGGCAGTGATGGATTAAAGGCAGACAACACATTGAAACCATCTCTGCAGGGATGGAAATATTAATGGCAGGTAATTGAGAACACAATAGAACGTGTTATCATTTAAAAGGGCCATTTAGTCTCGACATGACACTTGGACATGGGGAGACATGAGGATAGAGAGGCATATATATATAGATTGCTTGAGTGGATATTCGTTTGGTTAGACCTGTCGTTGTTGTAATTTTGTATTAACTATGAAAATTATATAATATTTTGGGGCAAAATTGGTTACAAATCATATTTTTTCGTTCACATCTACAATATGGGTCATACTGTTATAAAAAATAATAATAATACAGGATTGAAAATAATTGGCAATCTGGACTCACTGTTGATTTGAAATATATAAGTAAGTGAGAGTAACACTACCACATGCAAATGTGAGTCAATATCAAAAACATATCCATTGTGTGCATACATTATGTGTAGAAGGATCATTGGAAAAAACACACAGATAATATAAAAAAGACAACTATTTCCAGTGACAGCGAGCTGCACTTGCTGAAGAGAGAAGAGAAATCTTGGTTTTAGCAAAGGGATGGAAATATACATATCAAAGGAAAGACATGGAGATTTTTATTGCCTTGACTTCCATCCATTAATCTTCTTGTATTCTCTCTCTATTTCGCTCTCTTCCCCCCTATCTCTTTCCCAGGTAGCTGGAGGCCGGTTGTAGGTAAAAAAGAGACAGGAATCCTTTCAGCATGTGTTGCTGTAATCCAAGAGACTATAATAGGTTTTGACCGATTCATATTCATATTCACACTCTTAATATTCACTGGCACAAGTACTGGAATAGTTGTGAGAATGTAAACTCTGAAAAGAAATAATAAATAATTAGGCTCAAATAGCTTTTACAGTTTATAATCAAAATAATATGTATGACAGAATAACAGACTAACAAGAGCATTCAATTTTGCCTTTGGTAAAAAGAAAACCAGACCCTTTTTGCTTTCCTTTTTCACATCGATGAGAACATTTAGTGGCTTAATCTCTCTGATTCCACTTGAGTCTGTCCTTAAATTCCTCTTATTTTTACTGTTTTCTTGACTTTTCTTCCTCTTTAGTGCACACCAGTGGATGTGTGTAGGGCAATTCATTCGTCACACGGCTTTACCCATTAGAGGCGGACTGCTAAATGCTTCACCTTTTGATTTTCGAGGAGGAGTACAGGATTTGTCAGGGGAAATGGGAAAGTGCTTTATTGCTCCACATTTCATCACAATAAAGGCTTATGGGGAAGGTGGCATAATCGTTGCCCTATAAACGTCTCCATGTAGATTACATGCCTCTTGCCAAGCTAATCCTGGTAATTGATGAACTCCTATGCTGATGATATGTTTCTTTTTATTATTATTATTTTGTAATTTGTTTATTAATTAAGATAACACTTATTTTGGGACCACAACCAAGTAAACACGATTATGTGCTCTGCGGCGTGAGTGTTCTGCGTGTTGACGTTCCCAAAGCGCTGAGCGAGCCTCGTTCGCTGGCTGCCTTGCTCGCTGGCTGGCTGGCTGGCTGGCTGGCAGACGGAAGCTGCCAGAGAATGTCTAATAGTCTTCTTCTGAGAAGTTGAATTCATTTGCCATGACGCTAAAAATAAACCCAGTCACACTTAATTGGGCTCTGTATTATTGAGCTGTTAAGAAAAAAAAAATACAAACACATGAAATCAAATGAAAACATATCATGTTAAATCATAACGCTTTTTCGATTTCATAATTTGGAGATATTTGATGTGTGTGTGTGTGTGTGTGTGTGTCTACATGTACTCTAAATACTTATGAGGCTTATAAAACTGTGCATGGGCTGGGTTTAAATATTACAGACTACTCCCAAAAGTTAGAAACCTTTAATTAACAGTGTAACTATTTATTATTTGTTGATCTCGGCAGTAAAACATTTTACAGTTTAATTTACAATATTATATTATATATTCATATTTCCCCTCACGTCTGACAAATACTGGATGTAGTAATTACTGGGGGCCATTAAAAAGGATCATGTAAGTGCGTGTTTCAACAGAGCTCTATGAAATGAACCTCCTTCAACAGAACATTTATTTCTGATGACATTTCACCAAGAGGGAAATCTCAAATGTCAACTTGAAAGGTGGAAATTATTACGCTATTCAAAAGCTTTTTTTCTTCCTCTCTCTCTCTCTCGTTTTATGGATGGAGACATTTGTGTGTGACTTAAGCTTACGATACAGGGAGACTTAAAATAATTCGGTTGAACTTTAAATAAAGTATCCAAAAACAATTTCCATACATACAACAACTGGAATAAATAAGTGCGGCAGATGCAACAATTCTAGATGTAGATATATTATCCGGGTTGGTCTGTTTGAGATATTATTTATACATTGCTGATATGCTGGGGGAGAGGGGAGAGAGGAGAGAGGGAGAGCGGGGCATAGATAAACTAAGGATGACCTATGCTCCGCAGGCTCAGTCAGAAGCAGAGAGCGCCTGTACGAATACTCAAAGAGCAGAGGAAAGGTTGAGAGGATGAGGAGGACACACCGAAAAAATAAAGGAAAAAAAAGCTGGGGGAAGAGGGAAGAAAAATGACACTAAAAGGGAGTCGGCGACTGATTGATGCTCTGCTGTATTTGAAGATCAGTGGCAGCCTTGCGGGGCGGGCGTCAGGGTCAGCATGTGTGTGTGTGTGTGTGTTTTTGCGTGTGTGTGTGTGTGTATGTATGTGTACATACATCTGTGTGTGGGACTTTCTGTGAATGCCTTTGTGTTTGTATGTGTGTGTGTGTGTGTGTGTGTGTGTGTGTGTGTGTGCAGGAAACCTATGTCTAGAGTTTCTCCCTCTCTTTCCCCTTTCTCTCTTTCTCTCTCTCTCTCTCTCTCTCTCCCTCCCTCTCTCTCTTGCAGGAGAAGAAAGACTTCAGTCACTGGGTGGCTGAGGGAAATCAGATGTGAGCAGAGAATAACATGCTTGATTTGGCCTGAGAGTGGAGCCGGGGGTTCGGTTGCCGAGGCCTGCAGCCAGGGAGAGCCTCATGATGTATGGACCCCATCGCCTGCCAGTTCGGATGGGGCGCACGGCTGCCGGCCCGTCAGTACATGAACATTTTTCATCCTGAGGGCTCCGATTTGAGACCCGTGTTTGTCCGTCTTGTTGTCTGCTTGCCGCTCGTGAGTGTGTGCGCACGCCGTGTGTGTGTGTGTGTATGTTTGTGTGAATGTTTGTGTGAATGTGTGTGTGTGTGTGTGTAAATATAAATCGCTATTGTTGTTGTTATTATGTGAGGGAGATGGGGAGTTGTGGGGAGGAGGGGTTTGTCCAGATGCTTATAGGCGAACAGAGATTTTAATTGTGGTACAGTTTTGTGAGGATAACTACATGTTTGCGTCTCAGGTGTGTCTGAGTCTGAGTCTGTGTGTTTGTGTTTGTGTGTGTGTGTGTGTGTGTGTGTGTGGAGGAGGCGGGAGGGAGTGAAGGAGGGAGGTTGTGGTTTACTGTCCATGCTGTGCATATCTTATTTGGCATGGGGGGGGGGGTATCCGTGCGCTCTCTCTCGCTCTCTTTTCTGCTACAGCTGTTGCATGGCATGGAGTCTTGGGAACACTTTCTTTCATCTTGTCACAGCAAATGCCTGGGCCTCCGCTATGCTGCAAAACTGTATTGTACGCGGTCATTACAACGTCTGCGTGTGCGTGTGTGTGTGTGTGTGTGTGTGTGTGTGGGCATGCGTGTGTGGAAAATGAAGACAGATATTCATACATGTGCACATTGGCCTCCATACAGCGTGGACTTCCCCGGTCATCCTAATCACAACCACCCCCCACCACCACCCCCACCCACCCCCCCAAAACCAAAAGAATCCCAAACCAAGGACACACAGCTGCGACTAACGAATAAAAAAGAGAAAGAAGGAAAAAGACGGAAAAAAAGAAAGCAATCCCTTCTAACCTGAGCCGTCACCGTGCCAACAAGCCTCCCTCCTCTCTCTCTTTCTGTCTTTCCCTTGTTTTATATATTTATATAAATCTCTGAGCTATGTGCGTCGTTGGAACTCGCGTAGGGGGAAGTGGGCTCGGGAGGCCCTTTGATGTGGGAACACCGAGGTCAGGGAGAACAGTGTGTGCAGCACTGAATTCCATCCCCCACAACAGTTCCTTCCTTGTACACTTTTCTACTGGTGTCGTTTTGGGTGACCATTTATTAAAAACAGCGGAGGGGAGGGGGGATTTATTTAGTGCAGTCTGAATGTGTAGCGGCAAAAATAGAATAATGCCATGTTCTAGACCGTAGTCACCACAAAAGATATCCTTCAAAATGAAAAGAAAAAAATGAAAAGAAATGCATTTCTTGTCTTGTTGCACACTAAGTTCAGTTTTGTTCCTGGAATCAGGGGAAAAGGCCAACAAAAAAGACCTAACCAGAACATAAACCAATCTGAAATGTCATGTCTTATTAGACGCAAATGGAAGGAAACATCTCGCTGGCCTGCCCCGCTGAGTCAATGAATTTGTCAAAATTGTATGATAATTCATTCAATTACTCTTTAGACATTTAAATGATGGGGCGAGTTAGGTGGAGGGGAGGTGGTGGGTGGAGGGGGCGGGCACGGGGTTCAGCGAAAAAGAAAGAAGAAAAGGAGAGGGGGCTGAGTGATGGAGGGGTGGGTAAGAGCGATCGGGGAGTAATCCTACTCTTGATATTACGCTCCCTCCAGAGGCCTTTTAAGGGCTCTGTATCGCAGTGTGAGGCCTGCCTAGACTCCTCTCCCCCGCTGCTTACAGACCCAGCAGCCCGCCCCTCTCTCCACAACACTTCCACACTCTCCACTCAACTTTTCCCTCTTTGCTGCTCTCTGCACAAACAAACACTCTATGCGCGTAGCATTGTAAATAAACCACCCACGTTCAGGCAAAATCGTATTTCCGTTTTTTTCTCTAAGCATATTGGAATGTAGGTAATCTGTACTATGGTAATTATGTATAGAATATTTGAATTTGACTTTGATAGGATATTTGCCCTAAAATCAATAGTCTATTGATCATTATACTACACCATTCTTTGTTTTTTCCTCTTGCTCTTCACACACACACAAACATACACAACCCCCCCCCCCCCCCCCCCCCCCCCCCCCCCGCACACACACACACACACACACACACACATACACACACAGGCACTCAGACACACACACACAGGCACAGGCACACACACACCAACACACACACCAACACACACACATTCCCCATTGCTTTCCTGGGAGAATGACAATAAAAAAGCCCTTCGCTCTTCTTGACCCTTAACCTCTGATCTTTGGAAGTCTCCCGCTGCCTGTGGTAGAGAGAGGTGGAGGAGGGTGAGGTGTAGCAGTGGAGGGAGGGTGGGGGTAGAGGGAGGGGAGGTGCTGGGGCCCTGAGAACAGCTCCTTCTGCTAGCTCCTCTCCGCCTCCATCATGGGTAAGCTCCCCCTCTAGTGTTCACTGGCCTTTGCTCTGGTCTTTCGCTCCCACATAAATACTTCCAATTAGCCCTGTGTAGCTACAATGCTACATTCACACAACTATAAACTGTCGAGTTGTATTGATTACTTGTGTGTATGTGAAAGCAAAAACAATATTATTTTGCATATAGCGTAGACTTATCTATAGATTATCAAATATTAGGGTGAATTGTTTGTAGAAGTATAAAAAAGATACGAGGTATGTAGTTTACACCGCTATTACTAATTTGTGTTGTTTTGAGAGCAAAATAAATACAATTATAACATAATTTCACTCGATGACACGGGTCTAATACACACTGTGTCACTGTGGTGCTGGATTCGTCTTCTCACCACAGTCACACCACGCCACATTCTGCAGGAACCACCTGCAAGTGCTTAAACGCCAGCCTAGCTAAGTCTTGGCTATAGAGTGACTATTCCCCGGCTCTGAGATTTCCCAGCCCCTGCCATAGCTGCTAGTGCCTCCTATTCTGGCTGAGCCCTGCCTGAGGGGATGCTAATTATCCTCTCTCACGCTCTAAATTAACCAACTTTCACTGGGACTCTGTCGCCACTCTCTACCCAGCATTGACGGCAGACGGAGGGGCGGGGAGTGTAGGAGGCGGAGAGGGAGGGGCAAGGAGGGAGGAGCAAAAAGGGGGGTGAAAACAGAAACAAACCAATAATCTTCTACATGGCCTGCTAAACGAGAGCCACTCCGTCCCTAATGTAGACAAGTCATTTTGAACGAGGCGTTAAAGCCCACTGGGCCAGGCAAGCAAGCCGCGCAGGGCTGCTTGTTTCAAAGATCTTTTGCAATCAGCTACACAATGGAGCCCCTCATTTTATGCTGCTACATCATAAAAGTGCTCCTTTTGTTACATTTCCATCCTTAAAAGAGTCTTAATCCCCCTCCTTTCAGGCCGGTCTATGGCAAATTCCTCAGGGACATCCCGTTCGCTGCAGGGCTGGAGTGACCCACTCAGAAACCAGCATGCAGGGGCTTTGAGCTTTTCTTCTGCTGCCACTCTCCAGAGAACATTAAATCGTACTTTTCATCCCCCTCACCATAGGGGGAAGACCCTTAATGATGACAGAGAAAGAGAAATTCCTCCACTCGGTCCTATGACACCATTCTGCTGTCAAGCAGGCATCTCGGCGGAGAGAGAATCAAACATGGCTTCCTGCAGGTGAAACGCAGATGAAGGTCACGGTGCAGTCCAAAGAGAAAGAGAGAGGTAGAGAGGGACAGAGAGAGGGCGAGGAAGGGAGAGGGGAAGGGGAGAGTGGGGTGAAGATAGAACTGGAAAGAGAGGGAGTGATGGAGGGAGGGTGGGGGAGCGAGGGAGGTAGCCCTTCAGAACAGGCTGCCTCTCCCAGAGCAAATTAAGTCATCCGTAGAAAAAGGGGAAGGTTAAAAAAAAAGACTTGCGGCTTTCATTTCATCTCCGTTAGTGTGATCACGTATTCAAGTTTGACAAATTCCAAAATACTTTCTCCAGTCCTCTAGCCACGTCTATAACCGATCAAGATTCTAGCAGTTAAGAAATGACCCCACAATGAGGACAATATTATCCGAATACAAAATAAAACAACAACAGCGTATCAATGATGAGCCGAAACTCCAGTCAGCCGTCATGATATGGATCAATTCAACAACAACGACATTCAAACAACAAAAAAGCGCAATGAATGGTCGGTACTCCCGGATCCTACACATAGATCTCCCCAGCTATGTGTAAAAACACGCTGACATTCTCACTCCTGCAGCCCCTGTGCCTTAGGTAATGCCCTTTTATTGTCGGCGTAGGTCAGCCAGACAAGGGGGTAATGTGGTGGGATTTGACCGGGTGAAGATGTCACTGATAGTTTCCAGTGTCAGGTGAACATTTCCTCCCCTATCTCGGGATTCCATAATCCCCCCCCCCCGGCGACAGACCTCAGCCCCCCTGTAATGGCTTTCCTGACCGCTCGGCTTTAGTGGGCCGCGTCACGGAAATGTTTACGTGGCATGTGGCATCCAAAACAGACCCTGCACAGGGCTGTAAACCCAGGCAGCCATAATGCCCTGTCCGGGAATAGCTCAACGGTTTGTAATGTGGTCGATAAGGTAATGTTTTACACTCTGTGGATTTCACCAACACAAGCACGTAGGCTGGCTGTACTCGAAGCTCACAACAGAAAGGTCAAAGGACTGTAAACCTAGCAATCCATATGTCCTAATGTCTAGAAAAAAAATCTACGTTTTCACTATTATAACTATAGCAGCAATAGTGTTATGATATAGTAATCTAGTCGATCGTTATGAAGTTATGTTCTACGGTCAGTGGTTTTCTCAAACATAAGCACATGTGCTCGAGCTCACAACAGAACGGCCAAAGAGGCCAGTGATTTTTTTAAATATATATATATATATATATATATATATATATCTCACACATGCAGCTAGTATAAAGCAATAATCACATCCAGCTACCACTCCAGCATTTGATTAAACCACTAATCACCCGTCACTCAGGACCACGGCAGATGTTTACAGGTGCCCGGCACCGAGGTGTGCGGCTCATCAGTCACAGAGTCAGGGCCTTGGCAGCCATGACCGTGGACACCTACCACACCCCTTTACTTAACACCGCCCGAGAACATAGCACCCTCACCACCTCTGACCAGAGCATCTATCCCACAATACGGCCGAAGTTGAAAGTGTTAAAGGACATGGTGTGCACCATGACAAACAAAGAAGGGAGCAGGTGTAGTGTTTTGTTGTATTATATTCAAAGCAACTCGCATTGTGTGTGTATGTGTGTGTGTGTGTGTGTGTGTGTGTGTGGTGTGATAGCATAGCTGCTATATTGCAACACTAGCACCACCTGTCCAGTGCCATTGCATCTCCCCTTCTCCCTCGCTCTCTCCTCATTTTCTAATGTTGGAACAGCCATTTTCTGGTGGTGACTTCCTCAGCTTTCACCCTGACGCGTGACACTCATGACAAATTGGGTCTGGAAGTGAGGGTGATGGGCTGTGAAGGCGACGGCCCCAGCCCCCCACTATGTACACTGGGCACATACACATGAAGGCAGCCAGACACGCCAGTAGATGGATAACAGTTGTGTGTGTGTGTGTGTGTGTGTGTGTGTGTGTGTTTGTGTCTCTGTATGTGCACATACAAACATGTGTGCATGCATGGAAATACAGAGAATAGGGGGCAGTGCATAGACGCAGGGATAGACACACACACACACACAAACACACACTTACATGCATGCGCGCATGCACACACACACACACACACACAAACACCTACACTGTACCGTTCACTTGCAGTTGTATCTTGTTATGTTGCTAACACGGAGACAAACCTGATAATAAAACACGCAAAGAAACAAAAAACAGGAAATGCAAATCTCGACTTCCTCCACCTCAACCTTTGCCCTCTCACGTCCTCCTCCTACAGCCTTGTCTCCTGGAATAGTCGTGTGTCGTCAATCTGCCGCACTGCTCTTTAGCATGCAAATGAATGCTCTTTATCTTCTAATAGCAACGTTTGAAAATAAATACCAATAAACAGGTCGTTATTTTCTTAGCATTATAAGGTTTATTCCAGCTAATGCGGAACGGAGACATTTGGGCATTAGCAATAAGGCACCCCTCCAACACCCACCTCCTGATGTTTTATGTTATTTCCCAATAATTCATAAACCAATTAAAATCCTTGCATAACCCACCTTTTAGAGCGCAAAATTGAGCAATTTCAACCGGGGGTAGAAATTATTATACTGAATTGTATAGCAATTATCATAGCATTACACTGATTCCCATAGAAGTATTTAAATTATACGCTTGGTTGATTGCATGATGAATTAAAGAGCCAAGCCCCCCCAGTCACTCAGCCCCACAAGAACACACACCCCTGGCTCCTTCAACAGAGACTAGGATGGGGGGGCTGCGAGGCACACAGTCAAGAGCAGACAGGCCGGAACTAGCCTAACCTAATATAGGAGTCATATTATCATCCTCAAGCTCTGGGGACTCCCTCGACTTGTAGGAGCTTGGTCTGCCAGCCACGACCGCGTATGGAATGGCATTATGCTAATGTTGATGTCATACAAGATAATTAGCAGGAATTACCTGAAGTCGCTCCACATAACGGGAGGCATAATAGGACTTAACCTAAACAAATAAAGCCATGCAGTCCGATTGGCTGGATCTAAGTAGATGAGTTCAGTTTGTGTGTTTACAGGCTTTACAGCACTGACATTGACGAAGCGCATTGCCTGTACGGATGCACGGGTGAACGATCAAACAATAAGAAATGGTCGTACTGTATGATGTAGGCTCCCAGGGATCTAGCATGTTCACATACAAACAGGAACACAAATGGGGATTTAGCATAGCAATACAAAATAAAGTGAATAAAAGAAGGACTGAAGAAAACTGCAAAGGACAATGTACGTAAACAAAAAAAATAGGAATGATTGAAAAGTAATTGCACATTTGAACATTTGAAACCACGAGCATGCCTTTTCACATTTTAACTCCTACCATTTCAGATTGAGATAGTTCAACACACATCTTTCCTACAGTCTCAGGATTTCAATACAACACGGCCCTCGCCTAACAATGGCTTCAATACATACTAATCAGAAGAAATGGTTAGAATAGAGTTATTATTAGATTACAAAGGTAAATGTGATTAAACTGAACTATAGCCGTGCTCTCTCTCCAAAAAAGTGATTGCACTGCATTAAGCTGGCGGCTCACATTATCAAAGATGTACGGGCCGATTGACAAGGCTTTTATAATTAGACGTGCTGTTCTTTGAGAGATGAAGAAAAAAAAAAACAGCATAGCCACACAAAGCACAGCAGGTTACATATTCAGCTGCAGGCCCCATAGGCAACAGAAAACAGCCTTGTTGCCTTTGATCCTCCAGTCTAATTGTTTATAGAGGTTGTCAAGGTCCCCATACCCCTCTTTCTTTCTTTTTCATACTGGCAAAGCTTCAACCGCTGCCAAGATACCAAGTGCAGAAACAATTGAGCACGAGTGAGCGAAGAATGCAGAACGCTTATGGGGAAGTTACAGATCACTGCCATGTAAAGTGCTCACTCCAATTCCTCCCACTCTGGTAAGCTGGTGAATAATCAAGTGTTCAACGACACTGTAGCCTCTGCGACAAGGTGTTCCACTTAAAAATAAACGCACAGTTATCGAATCCTGGAAGTGGAAATTTCCTGTTTAGATCATTCTAAACAGCCTCGAGCAAACTCAGGTTCCATCATCGTCAACTAGCAATTTCAAACACCCAAATGTATGCATGTATGGATATATACATATGGAATTATGTTTCCATTTATTGGATTGTGTTAAAAACAATGGGCAGATGGGATATCATTGTGCCGCCATTGTATCCACATCAGGCAAGTTATTTCATTTTATTTTATTTTTCGGGTGCCATTCTTTTGCGTGACAGGCTGAGTGAGACGGGGGGTGCTAAGCAGCATGAGGATGTGTGGGTGACACCTGCTGGGACGGCCTGCACCGGCCTGCTCTGCAGCTCCGCCAGTGATACGCGTAGCGCTGGGGGATCCTTTGTTCCACGGGAGCTGTTGGTGGAGACACGTTTGAGGTGTCACTAGTGTCAGTCTTTATTACATTCAGACCGATATTAAGGGACGGAGGAGTGTGTGGAGGGTGTAGTCCCAAAAAAAGAATGGAAATCATGGAGAAAGAGAGGGATGATGAAAGGCTGAAGGGTTGCCCCTTCAGCCCACATGTGTCTTTAACAAATTCATGAATACCCTGTTTAATGAATTTGGAAAACTTGGCAAGACGTCCTGTATTCATTATTATCTCCAGGCTGCCACTGCTGTTCGCTTGTGCTTTACTCCATCATCAGCTAGTATTGATGGGCATTATTCACCTTTTCTTTTTGCATTTAAAGGGCCCCTATTTTACCACCAGGTGTGAGTGTGATTAGCCATTACAAGCCAAATACAGCCCTGCCCTGTGACATCACAAGTGGGAGTGTCCACCCAGATGTATCCTGACATTGTATTGTGCATTGTACCTTCTCCATTGAATTGTATGTACAACTCTTTGTATCAATATAACAGTTTGGGGTCTTTCATATTTTCAATTTGGAAAATGTGATGTGAGTATCAAGTATGGCGTATAAAGAGACAGAAATAGGTGGTATAAAGTGTTTGTTTGGTGTACTGTTGCTCACGCAAGTCTTCACATAATCTTGCGAGTTAATGAAACGTATCTTTGCCATTGTGTTCATTAGCATACTCCTTAACTGATTTGCAATGGTTGCTTGAGTGTTAGGGTGTAAGTGTGTGGGTGGGTATATTGTATGCATGTTGTGCGTATGTGTGTGTCTCTGCCTATGCACGTCCATGAATACATTTCAAGGAAGGATCTAGAAATTAGAGCATGGATAATTTGGGGTTGCCAGCAGTACAAATACAGAGGTGGTTAGAGGCACCTATCGATTGACATCTGTTCAAATGTTCATCGACAGAAAATGAAATGGAGAGAGAGAGGGAGAAAGAGAGGACAATGGAGAGAGAGAGAGAGAGAGTGAGCGAGAGAGGAAGGAGGAGAGGACGAGGAAGAGGAAGAGAGGGAGAGAGGTATAAGGGGGGAGAGGAAAGAAATCCATAATTGCTCTCATCGCCACATGATTTTCTGCGGGCAATTTTCAGGGAGCACACACTGACCTTTGCCTACTTAATTCCTGTGCAGTAAAGAAACAGAGAGATGATCACTGAGGCACATAATTACACTCTCATCGATACATGGATCTATGGGACGGGCCATGAATGCAACCCAGGGATGAAAGGACAAAACACATTACCCTGACACATGTATATGTGTGCGTGTGCACACACACACACACAGACACAGGCAGGCACTCACACTCACACACACACACACACACATACACACACAAGGAACACACACACACACACATGTACAAATACCCACACACACACACACACACACATAGCATGAGGTGGGCAGTGGCATATATCCCAATCAGTATGTGAAGTCTATGTGAAATGCATTGTGGACAATGATGATGAGAGGGCTTGAGGGTGAGATCTGGATAAAGGAGCCCCATATGGCTTCCCCCGTCCGTGTCATTACCTTGTTATGCCTCTGACTTCCATTCAGAGGGAGAGAGACAGAGAGACAGTGTGTGTGTGTGTGTGTGTGTGTGTGTGTGTGTGTGTGTGTGTGTGTGTGTGTGTGTGTGTGTGTGTGTGTGTGTGTGTGTGTGTGTGTGTGTGTGTGTGTGTGTGTGCGTGTGTGTGTGTGTGTGCATGTGTGTGTGTGTGCGAGAGACTGTGTGAGGGAGAGAGGATCACCCAAGATCACGGTACAACTGAAATTGTCCGGGGTCAGCAGTGCCATAATTACTTTAAAATGTCAGCCTGCAATAAAATACAACAGTTCATCTGGCAGAAAGCAAATTAGCTTTGACCATGCCGTAATTACCCTTTCCTGCAGAACCATTAGAAGAGATCAAATCTTCACATTCGCTGTTTGAGGAAAGGCCATCAGAGTACACTCCACCTGACAAGGATGCACATTTGCCATTTTGCGGGGGTAATTAATTGTCCTTATAATAGAAATTTTATATTGGACTTTCAAATGGTAAAAAGTGTAATAACCTGCCAGTTTAATCTTAACCATCTGGATGAGACACTCCAGGTTCTCATCCTTTCGTCTTGCCTCTTACTTTTTTGTAAGAGGCAAGTCGTTTTTTTGTTAAACCCCTGCATGCATTTCTCAGATGAGACTAGCATGGCTTATCACATTCCCTGTTTGGTAATTAGAGAGTGGCTGTGAACAAACGCTTTAGACTGTGAGTGAACAGTAGAATCTGTCTCAGGAATATTTTTTAGCGAGGAACCACCATGTGCAATCTTTTTAAAGGCAAGAAAATGTATCTGCAAACGTTGTCATTGTTGCTTTTTTCACTTAACTTTGTTCATTTAAAACACTTTCTCTTTTGCATAAGTTACCACTTGGCCTAGAAATTCTCCTCCGAGGTGAGACATTCAGATAAATCCTGCCATATCGCAATAAGATCTTTATAAAATATCCAGAACATTGACACCATCTAGTATTTTTACTAAACTAAAAATGTGATACGTACAGTACATTGATCAGGACGTTTTGCTCATAGCGCTCCATTACATATCTCCCACACCGCGGGCACAGAGTACAAAGGCGGGAAATGAATGCCATTTGGAAAACCTGTAGCCTTTTGTACCAATCATCTTCAACGCTAATTAGAAATACTGGACTCTCCAATTAACTAATGTGGCCCCTTGCAGCCCTGCCGCACAATGGCCGACGGTGAAGTGTCAACTTGATTAACATTTCCAGACCTCTGATCTCTCTCACAACAACTTTGTTATGTGCGAGGGGGTGGATGGAAGCAGCACACGTATACGAATAATCTGCATTCAATTCAACAACTCATTCTCAACTTCAAAGAAACCGACGTATTGAACGTCCTACTTAGACTGTTGAAGGGTATGTAGCAGTTTGCACAGGTACATTCTGGCTGTATCATATCATATATTTCACAACATATACTCACACGTACCCCTTTGTCTGATTCTCATCGGGCATTGGAGTGCAATGCTAATTGGACAATGCTTGTACGAGAGCGTGTCTGCTCACGTACAGTGGAAAACTCTATCCATCGCATGTGAGCCAAGACTCTCCTATTAGCATGCTGGAGGATTACACCCATACAGGGAGCACTAAGGAGATCAGGCACTCATCCCTTTCACCCCACAATACCTGAAAGCAAACTGTTGACGCACAGCCGAGCGTTGTATGTTTTGTTTAAGATCAACGCCTTTTGTGATCAATTTCCGTACGACATGGTGGCACCCAGGTACATCTTTTGGTCCTTTTTCTTACCGTACAGTGATAACTGTTGGTTAATCTCTACTTCTTTCATTTCCCTGATCACGGCAGTTCTTTGCTACAGAAACAGTAGTAGACAAATTGCCACGCAAAGCCAAGAGAAGTGAATAGGGATTAGAATGTGAAATGGCTGAGTCTGGATTGCAGCCCCACTATAAAAATACAAAAAGTAAATGGGGAGTGTGTCTCAGGTAGATGTGGATGATGCTGTAATATGGTGGAAGCTACTGCTGCTGCTGCTATTGCTGCTGCTGGTGATTTGGAGCTCAAGAGCATTGTAACCTTATCAAATTAGCTCTGGGCCCAGTCTGTCAGCCTGTGCTGCTGGGTTGGCAGGCACCACCATGATTAGTCATATTGAATTATACATTCAGAGCATGCTCGACACCTTCCCCATGAACACAATGCTCGGAGAGAGAGAGAGAGAGAGAGAGAGAGAGAGAGAGAAAGAGAGAGAGAGAGTGAGGAAGAGGAAGGGAGAGAGAGAAAGAGAGAGAGAGAGAGTGAGGAAGAGGAACGGAGAAAGAGAGAGCGAGAGAGAGACAGGCATGGAGACACAGAGACACATGGAACAATGAAAGCAAGCATTCACACACATATTCATGTGCACACACACACACACACACACATACACACAAACACACACACACACATGCACACTCAGACACGCACGTTTTCTGTTTGGGAACAGGGTGATGCGGATGTGCGTAAACAGGATTAAGGGAGACGGTTCCACTGTCACACAGACCTCCGGATTGTAATTCTCATGCCTTTCTGACAGCTTGGCACAGCATTAAGTCACCTAAAGCTTGCCTTGACATGAAATTCAGACCCGGGCCCAGATGAGGTTATCAGCGGGGTGGGGGGGGTAGGGGTAGTGGGAGGAAACGCGTCTAGTCCTGTTGGGAGAGCTCTTTTTGGTTCTAATGCGTGGGCCCCCGTTTATGGACTGAGGGGACAGCGAGAGAATGGCACAGGGATCTGCATCAAGTGCGTGACTGCCGCCGCTGGCAGAGTCACTCCCGATTGCCTGGATGCAGATCCAGCCTCGCTCCTATACACACACACACACACACACACACACACACACACACACACACACGAGCGAACGGCAAAGCCATTTCTAAAAGTGTCCAAAAGATTATAATCCTCTCCATTAAATTTATCTCTTGCGACATAAACTTTTAATATGCGCACACCGCCCGTGTGCGCGGGACTTCCAGGCCAGCTTAAATGACTGCAACCTGTAATTACTGTTCCAGCACTTGATTAGAATAATCTGATTGCAATTATTCAGTGACTTTAAAATACAAGCCCCGAGCTACAGAACAATAATTCAAGGGCAGTGATTGGGAACGTGTTTCCGTTTTGGCTGTAAAATGACGTTTTAATCGACACAGAGTGAGAGAGAGAGAGAGAGAGAGAGAGAGGCTCCCTGCTAAGAAGCTGGCTTCTTCAATTAAGGCCCATTTGTGCGGCGAGGGGGAAGAAGTTGTGCCGCGATGTGGAGTTAATCACCAGGCAGACACTTATACAGCCCTCACGGATCAGGAAGCTCGCCCCCCCCCCCCCCCCCCCCCTCTAACGGGTAAACAGGCGGGAAAATACAACAGTCGGGCAAGACCGCCAGGCACACAAGCAGGCATGCATATTCACACACACACATACACACACACAGAAGCAGACATGCATGCACAAGCTCAAACACACACATGCACACACAGACACACACACACACACAGAATCAGACATGCATGCACAAGCTCAAACATGCACATGCACACCCACACACACACGTATGCACATGCTGAAACACACGCTTATGCACGGTTACTGTTGGCTGCTCAGTTAATTGAGTGAAAAGCCCCCAAATAATATCCCGGGCGTAAAGGGCCAAATCTTTGAAGGGAGGTTTTATTGGTGATCTAATTATTTGTAATGTGAGAACAACAAATGTTTTTAGAATTAAAACTGTTGAATGGAAAGAATGCGCTCGTGGTCAGTCACAACTGGATAGACACGTCAATTAAGTGCCCACACTCTCGGGCAACAAAGCCTGATAATTGATTGCATTTAGCACACTCTGGTTTAGTGCACCACTGTAAGCAGTGTTGGAGGGTTTAATTAAGAAAAAAAGAAAGAAAAAAGGAATACACAATGACAAAAGAGAGGCAATGATTTCATGGTCAAAGTGAAGGACAAACATTGTGTCGTTTTCTTCCAGGCCTGTAATTTGCAGGGGTTTTATTTCCTTATTCTGATTCACCTGAGGACAGCTATATTCTAGTCTGTGGCTGGCAGGCTGACCAACCCAAGGTGATTATAGAGGTCTTCCTGACATGCGCATGCATACTTACGCACCCTGTGAACGTGCGTGTTCACGTGCACTACATGTGCAGCCTGCTCCTGGGAGTATGCAGGCTTTTTTTTTTCCAAACAACTTCAGCTTCCTTCAAACAGCAAGCTGATGAGTGTTAATGCTATCTTTGATTGTATTTAATTGTTACCATCTTCAATTACTTGGTTTAATAATTGACAGCAGCCGCATTATTAACACACAGCGCACGTCTGAGAAGGCATTCATCAGTATTATTATTCTGCCTTAACCTCAATAAGTGTCACAATGGGAGACATGCCCTCTCCAATCAACCTCATTGTGTCGGATCACCTCGGCTCTAACTATATCGCCGAGAGTTCAGAAACCCCCACACTACATGTTATTGCAGAAACCCATCTTTAATCAGCCATATTGGTCTTTGTAAGACCATTGAGGTCCATGCCGTAATGAAAACGTCAATCTGGCTGTGATAGCGGCGTAATTGGAAGATAATGAGCCAATAACATCAACGGCTAATGACACAGACAGTCTATGTCACACCCCCCTCAGGCCAAACGGAGCGCTCGCTCACCCCTGCTGATGGGAAGCATAGCAGAGAAGTCACAGAAAGAAGCTAGCTTCATTAGAGCTAATGAAAGATGGTAAAATAAAGTGTGTGACTCTTCAATAGGGTTGCAGCAGGCAGCGATGGGGTGCTATAATTGCTTATCTTTATAACTATATATAAACTACAACAAGCTTTCCAGTCCAATAAAGAGAGTTTGATTAGTAATGTAGATTGCATAGATGTATTAGTTTGGTTGATTTTCTGCCTGGGTGGGTGTAACTACGTGGGTTAAACTTTTTGTCACGCCTCAATGTTGAGCTAGCTAATGGTAAACAAGCCTGATGCCTTAATCATGTTAAGTGAAGAAACAAGCATGTTAGAGGGACCCTCCTAATCCAGATTCAGCAAGCTTCCTAACCTGCACGTAATCCTAAAGAGAGAGAGAGAGAGAGAGAGAGAGAGAGAGAGAGAGAGAGAGAGAGAGAGAGAGAGAGAGAGAGACTGAGAGAGCACTAGAGTCAGAGAGAGAGAGGGGGGGGCGGGAGGAAGATGAGGACTGGTTGAGGCTTTAGAAATGAATCATTTGAAGGTTTCAGCTTTAGGTCAATTAGCAGACAAGAGTTGGTGCTGCTTTTTACATGGGCACTGCACTGTAATGGATATCGTGGGGTCATGTCAGTTACTTGGATATAAGCACAAAGATAATTGGGTTGCTTTATTGTATAATACATTTGATAAAGCAGATGTGAATTGTGTGTTTAAAAACAGCTGGTTAGAGACCAGGAGCAGAGCAATGGAGCCAAACTAAGTAAAAGTAATCTAAAATCCAAAAAGGTGTTGTTTGTATGGACGTATTATAATGTAGTGTTTCTCAATTATCACTCCTAGTCCAACGTGTAAATTTGTATTTTCACAAACTGTGTCAAAAAATTACCACAACGTGTTTGGCTACAAATATTCAGGAAAAACACAAAACAAAGCTGATTTAAATATCAAATTTCCCTGAGTATGATACAATCATGCTACAATTGAGTAGTGCAACACTTCGGCATCTAAAAATGGCACCTAACATAATTTCACATAAACCGCAGAACCCAACTGCTGTATTTTCTTATCGTTTCTGTTAAGTTATGGGTGTCATAAAACACCACTTTGTAACGTGAAGTGGTATACTAACAAGACATTTTTTTAAATAAAGATGGAAAAAACGTAATCAATAAGAAAACAATAAATAATAAAAGGAATCTGAATTGAGTCCAATGTTATATTACTGAACTCGTCCCGGTATCATGAGCAGCCCTGCCTCACACTTTGCCTGGCAGACTCCTGCCTCCCCCACTAACTCCCCACCACTTCCCCCAACCTTCCACCTGCAACACCACATCCAGCTGAGCGGGATTCATCATTACCCAGGCGCTGGATCAAACATGGAGAGCAGCAGAACAGGAGGGGTGACGGATGCACCAGACAAAGAGGAAGAGTAGGCAGGTGAGTACACACACACAGACCAAGAAGAGACTGAACCAGTGTCTGTCTGTGTGTTGGGGTGTGTGTGTGTGTGTGTGTCTGAGTGTCTGATCGTGTGTAGGGGGTTGTGTGTGTGTGTGTGTGTGTGTGGCTATGTGTGCCAGAAAGAGAGCAGGAGATAGTTAGATAGCAAAGAAGAGAGAGTGAGTGTATATGCATGCATAATATGGGGAAGACAGAGAGAGAGAGAGAGAGAGAGAGAGAGAGAGAGAGAGAGAGAGAGAGAGAGAGAGAGAGAGAGAGAGAGAGAGATAGGCAGACATGGGAGAGAGGGTTCCAGGAAATAGACCCTGGATGCTAGGGACCAGCTGGACTGGCTGCCCTCACCCCCCCCCCCCACCTCGCCATACTCCTTTCTACAAATCCTCTTCTTCTCACATCTCCTTGCTTTGTTTTTTTCCTCTGTTCTGTTCCCCCCTCCCTTCTATCTTTCGCTCTGAACTCTCTTTGCACCCTCTAGTGTGTTTTTACTTTTCACTTATCTTTCTGTTGCTAACCATTATGTCTCCTCTCTTCTTTACTCTCTTCCACTTATGGTTCCATACTCTCTCCATATCTTCTCTTCTCATCTCAGCTCCCCTCTCCTCTTCCTGAGGAGGTCAAATATTGTGTGAGGAGACCAGTGGGAGACCACACACAAGCACGCAAGTGTATGCCGTTGCATGCTCAAACACACACACACAAACACACACACACACAAACACAGAATCTTAAAAGTTCACACACACAGACACACGCACACATGCAGACACACACACACACACACACACACACACACACACACACACTCACACACAGAGAAAGGCCAACTTGAACCACTGCCTTGCACTGTATTATGGTCGTGTCTTAGACACAGGCAGGAACCCTCTTCCTCGCAGATATATTGTGTATAGTAATATATAGCAAAACAGAGAGGCTTCTCTTGGGGCAGGCAGAAACCTGGCAGCCACACAGAAAGTATGTCAAACATAGGGGTTTTTATGACAGCTTTATCATTGGATTTAGTGTGAGAGTCATTGTTTTACTATAGATCGCCTTTTTGTAATCACTGCACACACAGGAATGTGATTATGGAAGCTGTAAATGTGTATTGAACGTAAACAAAGCATTGCGACAAAACATTGACTAAAAGGCAATATGCTGTGTATTGGCTGAGGACAGGGTATGATACACTGGTAAAAAGAAATAAGGAAACGCTATCACAGAGTAATTGTGATAGATACTACAAATGTGATCAATGCTATCGAGTAAGGATATGTACACCATCCATCACAGAGCTAAAAACGTTCAGCATTCAGTATCAAATCTCTAAAGACATAGCTTATACAGTGGACAGAAAGCAATAAATACATAAAAAGATATGTTCGGAAAATGACCCAGCCATTGAAAGTGTTTTTCAGATAACACAATTCCTTCAGGTTCGACAGGTTCAGCCCCCTGCTTCACACAAACCACGGCCCACCAGGTAACACAGGTCAATATTCGCCCCGCGATATCTATCATAGCTTTGGCAAATATAACAAACTGCCTCGACACACACGGGTTAATTTGTTAGCTAGGGTTCTTCGCTGACCCAGCAAATAAGTTACCCAGAATGCCGCTTGGATTCCATCAGCCATCTCTTTCAAGACGAAGAGGAGAAGTGGGTGCGACTCGTCGACATGCAGACAACACACGTACTGCTTCGTGAGGAAGGGGACGGAGTAATTAGGGCTTTCATTAGCCGCCCGTCAACCCACGACATGTATGCTGACACGTGCTAGGCATCCTGTGCGTACATCACGCTGGTGCGAGTTGAAAGTTATGCCCCATCATTTAATGTACGTCCATCATGGGGACCATATGGGGGACATTGAGTTACAGTGTGAGACGACCCCTAGATGAAATGCCCTCTCTAAGTTGAATAGCTGGCGTTTTACATGGTGGCCGTCAGCGGTACAAAGGCATTCTGCAAGCACAGAATGCTTCGCATCATGCATTGTTGTTACATCAAAGTGCTTTTAAAATATACATTTACGCAAGTTGAAAAACAAATGTGTTGCCATTCGTTTGCAATAATGTATCTTCATCTTTTTTTTCAAAGGCTAAACACTTTCCTGCAAGAAGTATCATAAAATGCTGACACCACGTCTCAAGTATGTCCATACTGAAACTATGATGCAAAATATGGGTTTTAACAAAAGGTTTCAATGAAGCAAAGTCTATATAAACCAAGCTGAGTGTTGCACGGTTTATGGAACATAGTACAGTGAGGAACCATTGGATTGTTCAACGCAATGTTGCCAAATCTTGAAATATGATCTTTCCTATGTTTACTACTGCAATGGTACAGCCATACATAAATCTTTTTCTTTTAACTGCCAAAAATCTGAAAAACATCAGAAGCCAGTCAGTTGTATAATTTAGTTGTAACATTTATTAGGAAAAGACATTATCAAAATCTTCACATATTTCAAACTTTCTAGAAATTGTGCTTTACTTTACATTACCAGCAAAACCAGAGCAAACTAATAATAAGCAACAGTCCTCCATTTTTTTGTTTACCATCAGCTGCCAAAATTACTTGTTACATATGTTTTAAAAGAGAAGCTGATACAAACAATTGTTTTGAATATGAAATGTATCCTGTTATACTGTCGGACTTGGAAAGGAAACAACAAGCAACAGTACTATAGTGAAACCAAACTTTTTTCCTCTCTTATTGTGTGAATGTGAGGTAAGGCTGTTGATTGTACATTTGTGTGATCCGCATTTGCCAAGTGACAAATCACTTTATAATGGAATGAGAGAAACAAATGGCTTGTCTCTCCAAAGTGCCGTTTTACACCTAAATCTGCTAACAAGGATTTAAGTCCTCTTTGTTTCCATCTAGGGGAATTGCCCTTTTTGTGTAGGCCAAAAACCAAACAAGCACACAACCATAAAATAAATTGATGATGACAGGCTTCTAACTGATTCCCCCTTACTATGTAAGAAATATCCTCGTACTCATGACGTAATGCACAGTGTATGGTACTCCCTGCATAATATAACCAGAATGGGAGTTCAAAGTTCAATGTTGACCAAACTGCAGTTTTGTCAAGGGGGGTATTGATGTGACAGTGATATTCAAAAAGAATGGATTGGTTTGTTTTCAGTTTTTGTCTTTGTTTGTTCTAGGTTTAAAAAAAGAGTATAATCCACATACACGTAACTTTTGTGTATATGTTTGTGTGTGTGTGCATGCTTGCATGTGTGTGTCCGTGCATGTCTCTGTGTGTGAGTGTGTATGTGCTTGAGTGTGTGCGTGAGTGGGAATAGAGGGGTCAGTTTTGCCGTTGGTGAAGTAAGAGGTTCCCTGCTTTGAGGTGGAGAAAGAGAGAAAGAGAGAACGAGAGAGAGAGAGAGAGAGAGAGAGAGAGAGAGAGAGAGAGAGAGAGAGAGAGAGAGAGAGAGAGAGAGAGAGAGAGAGAGAGAGAGAGAGAGAAGAGAAGAGAAGAGAAGGAGAAAGAGAAAGAGAAAGAGAAAGAGAAAGAGAAAGAGAAAGAGAAAGAGAAAGAGACAGAAGAGAGTGAGCAGAAAGAGATGGGATCATGGGTCCTTTAAATCAAAGCCAATCACTTCAAGGGCCTGAACTTGGCCATTGAACCCTTTGGATGGGTTTCTTATACACACACATGGATGGAAAAACGAACGGCCGGTGGGAGAGGCATAGAGAAAGTAAGAGAGGTGAGGAGAAAAATAATATGAGGTGGGTGGGAATAAGAGAGAGCCAACGAGGACAAAGGCCACGGAGAGAGGGGAACAAAAATAGGTAGGTGGGGTTTAAACCCTCAACACCCATTGACCTGTTTTTCAAAATAATCATAATAAAAAAGAGAGATTAAGTCCCAGCAAACAAGAGTAGTTTTCACAGTCCAGCACACAAAAGAGTAGAAAAGATCAAAAGGCTGGCCGCATTGTGTGCTTCCCCCGGCTTAGACCTCAGAAACCCAGATCCACCCAATGTGTTATTTGACTTGGCTGAGGAGCTGCTGTGTCCCCATGGAGCAGCAGGGGGTCCCATCAGAGGTTTGCCAAGTTTGCAGCAGCGGCCCTCAGAACCTGTGAAGCAAGCCTCAGCCTTGGTTAGTGAGTGACCTCACGCTAAGTGGGTGGTTCAGTCCTGTGGCTGAGTGGAGGGAGAGAGCTAGAGAGAGAGAGTAAGAGAGGCAGAATGAGAGAGAATGAGAGAGAGAGAGAGAATGAGAGAGAGAGACAGCCAGACAGACAGACAGAACAACAGACAGACAGACATGACAAAAGAAAGAGTCAGCCCTAACCTCTTGTAGTGGAAGAGGCAGCCTATGATCCCTGCCTTCTTCTCGAGTGCAGAAGCCCAGAAAAGGGAGAGAACAAGGGGAGAGAGGAGTAGGGAGGGGGGAGGGGGGGATGCAGAGAGAAGGAGAACAGCACATGATTCCAAGTGCAGATGGAGAAGAAAGAGAGCTACCAGTTGTAGTGAGACGAGAGAGAGCGAGAGAGAGAGAGAGAGAGAGAGAGAGAGAGAGAGAGAGAGAGAGAGAGAGAGAGAGAGAGAGAGAGAGAGAGAGAGAGAGACAGAGAGAGAGAGAGGAAGGGGGACTGAAAACTGTAGGTTCAAGATACAGTGCAGTTGTTAACACTGTTTTGGCCCAGCAAGTCAATTTTTTTGGGTCATAATGTGACTAGCAGGAATGGAAAATATTTTTCTGTTTGCTTAGCGAGTGATGGAAAATAAAGGCCATGAGAAAGGCTTGTGTGTACCGTGCTGCTGCTGCTGCTGCTGTGAATTCAGAAGAATGAAAAGTTATACCAGAATTGGGAGAAACCATAAAGCGTCTCGTTCATTTGCCAGGCCCATTATTTCACGGTTCTGAAATGATAAAGCTGGGCTTATTAGCACCATGCCTTCAAAGTCACTTGCTGTATGTTATGCAATGGAAACAATAAAAACCTATATTTCATCCAACTTTTTTGGGCTTTGGAGCTGTAGAAATTATCGACTGGTTCTTTGAAAATATTCCAACATGATATATATATATATATATATATATAAATACTGGCCATAGGCTGTTTTGTTCAAGTTCAAGTGCATGCAGTTCAGTAACTTAGTAAAATAAAGTTGATCATACATCAGCGCTGTGCGGCGTAAGGGCAAAAGAACTTGGACTATGATAACACTCCAGATGCCGTTTCTGGGTCCACTCCCACACGCTAAACTCTAGGTTAACGCTCTGTTGGTGTGCGATATGTATTCTATGGAGGCTAATTCTGCAGTGTTAAAAGCCCCTATAGGTTCACTCCATGGCAGGACATTCCCACGACAAGCCCAAGCAGGGAGGTATACATGTCTGGGAACATTATGGCAGGGCGGACAGCGCGTTGGAGAGAGAGACAAGGAGAGAGACAGAGACACAGAGAGAGAGAGAGAGAGAGAGAGAGAGAGAGAGAGAGAGAGAGAGAGAGAGAGAGAGAGAGAGAGAGAGAGAGAGAGAGAGAGAGAGAGAGAGAGAGAGAGAGAGAGCTCTCCTCCCTAGTTCCCTAGTTCCTCATGACACTACTCTTCGTAAACAGCAAGCGCTTATTATTTTTAACTCACAAGAATTTGGAAGATGACACATAATCCTCGCTCACTCCCCCTCAGCCAACAGTGGGAAACATAAGAGAGGAAGTGAATCGGTGATATGGCACCAGAGAGGGAGAGAGGGAGAGAGTATGAGAGAGTGTGAGAGAGGAAAAGAGAGATAAAGAGAGACAGGAAACCGATAGAGAGAAAGATAGAAAAAGGAGAGAGAAAGGGAGATGAGGAGCTGAGCGTTGAGGAAGAGTGAGCGAGGACGCCAGGGTCTGAGAAGTCATATAAGCCTCAGTGAGATGGGTGTCTGGTGCTCTGTGCAGGGTCAAGTCCTGGAGGCCTGGAACGCAGGCAGCCATCTTGGCAGTGACTCCCTTCGTGCGGCGCGAAGGAGGGATTGTTTTACAAGGTACAACAGTCCAGCGGGACCCGCCATTTCCTGTTTCCCACTGTTACACTAATGCAACTCCTGTTTTTCTTTCGTATAGTTTATCTTTGATCGGAAATATATTGCTCAGCCGCTGCACAGTGTAAACATTCACATAATTTGCAGCAGAAATCGTGGCTTCCTGTAGGTCCGGTTCGTACAAGCGTGATTTGAAACGGGAGGGATTTTTTTGTGTGTAATCAAGGCATCAGCTGCTGTCGACCATCCGCCCTCCATCTACCCCCCCCCCCCCGCCACTCCGTGCCGAAAGACAGAAATCTCGCTCTCCTTCCTTCCTTTTTGGGGATATTTTTGGAACGCAAACAGATCAACCTTGGACTGAGTTATTTTAACAGGGGAATTCTGATGATTATTGTGACATACGTAACGCACACTCTCCCTCTCACTAGAACTTCTCTCTCTCTCTCTCTCACACACACACAGCATATCCCCCTTCTTGCGGGTCCCTCAAACAGCGAAAACGAGACAGGCATCGAAAGGCAAGAGTCACGGTGTAACGCTTCCAGCCAGGAAGCGGCTGGACTGACGTTTTGTCAGACTCTGTCCGTTTAAAACCCAGTATGGGAGAGAGATTGGCCTGACAACACTACGTCCCTCCACGTCTTATTTTACTCCTGCGGTTCTGGCCACGGCTGCCTCCCAGGAACCCGAGCAGTGTTATTATGGGTCTTTAGTGGCCTGCAACAGGACATTAGTCAAAACAAATATGTAAATCTGGATAAGAGACAGAGGAGCCAGTGTGGTCCAACGTGACGTCTGATAGATAAAAATACAGTACATGCGAAGAGGGGAAATGACCTTACGTGTCTTACAAAGACAAGGGATAAAATAGGAAAACCAGCGGCGGCGATGGCGGTGGCGAGAGAGAGACACAGACACGGTAATAAAATCCATCTGGATGGGGGTCTCCGTTTTCTACTCTGAACACGGCAAAATCAAACACTCACTATCAGATCCCAAAACGTGGCGCAGCGATAATAACTGAATATTCATTTCATGAGCGTGAGCGGAAGACAAACATTCCCATCCTTAATGATGTCTCCCGGGAGGAAGTTCATTACGCCGGGTTTGTTACGCAACGCAACCCCTGTCACTTTGAGGGGTCAGGGAGAGGTTCACACTGCTAACATTAGCGGCGACGCGATGGCAACTAGGTTAGCGACACTTCCCGCCTTGAATAACAACAGGGAGGGCACCTGGGACAGAGGGGAGGGGAGGTGAGGGGCCCCTTTTCCAGGTGGATGTGAGGAAGAGGAAGTGCACTGGCCTACTTTGTGTTGAACCGCCGATAAAGACAGGAAGTGCTCATGCCCTTGGCTCACTCTTGTAAGAAGCCTAGATTCAGCTCGACAATCAATGAGTCAATGTCTAAGACAATTAATTAGAGAAGATCAGTATATTTTTGTTGATTTTGCATGTGTGTGTGTGTGTGTGTGTGTGTGTGTGTGTGTGTGTGTGTTTGTGTTTGTGTCAGAGGCCTTGGCTCTGTGTGTGTTCGTATGCACGCACATTGGTCTACGAGTGTGTTTCATTAAAAACACATTGCGTTTTGGATGCAGTAACCGTGTTACTTTGTAAAGTATTCAGAACAGATGTACCCCAAGTTTCACAAGAGATATGTCAAAATGTCCTCACATAGAAAGTAATAAAATCGGAGTTAGGTATACTATATATGCATCTGCCTGATGGCGCGTCTAACTCCCTCTGTGTGCATGTGTATCTCTCTGTCTGTGGATGGGAAATGCAGTATACTGTAGTTGCACACTCCTCACTGCACTGATTGATGGCTACTGTCTGTGCAGGCCCACATTTCTGACTGGATCGGAATCCTAGCACAGGAGGAAACAGAAGACGGAAGACTGTGACACTCTCCATTACAAAGCATATCAAGACACGGTACTCGGCACCGTATGTATACATGTGCACAACCATGTGCACAATCACGTACACACACACACACACACATGCACACTAAAGACATACAGACACAAACACACACATACACACACACCCACACACGCACACAACCACACACACTAAAGGCATACAGACACAAAGACACACACACACACACACACACACACACAAAAACAGGGAAGCGCATGCACATGAACATCACAGCAGACAGACATCCAGCACACACACACAGACACACACACACCCACGAATGCACACACACACCCTCCCCTCCTCCAGCCCGTCGGAAGATCTACCTGCCAGCTGCTGCCCGTCGGAGGGAAAGATGGGCTTTGTTGGTTTTGTGAAGCCCACCGACAAGACCCCCCAGGAGACTGCGGGTCTTCAGCAACGCGGGCCTCAGCCTTATCCACTCCGCCGCACAGGCAATCTGTTTCCTATATTACCAGCCTGTATCACTGTACTATGCACTATAGAACAGCAATTGAGCAGGAAATTAAGTTAGGGGATCGGTATTTGGCGGAGTAGAACGATCTGGTGTGATCCCCCTCCCTCCCCCCCAAACACACACACACACACACACACACACACACACACACTCACTCACAAACACACACACTAACACACACACCGCAATACACCCACATCCACATACAGGGATCATTAAATATCACACAGGTGTCTCTCTGCTCCACCCATCATTTGCTCACTGCCCTCTGCCTCCGTCTACCTATTTGTCTCTTCATTTTCTCTTGCTTGCCTGCTCCGTCATTTTTTCGCCGCTCTCTCTTTCTGTTACTGCATCACCATCTTTATCTCTAATGGGGTCGCAGGAGAGAAGCAAAAAAAGGCATAAAAAGGAAGTTACTCAAAGTTGAAACAGCTTGGGACGTCCTGTCTGAGATGATCGCGGTGCCAGCGGAGCTCCGGCACGGCGCTGAGAACGTTACGAGAGAGCGAAATAAAAAGGATGTCTTTATGTCTGCATCTCTGTTGATTTTTGTCTTAGTTCTCAAGGAACTTTCTCTCTCGTTTTGGAAAGCGCCACTTTCCGATTTTCTCTATTCCCATTTCGCTCTGTCTGTTTTCATTTCATTTATCGCGTAAACAAAAGCGGGGACATGCAGAGTTGAAGTATTTTGGTGAAGGGGCGAGGTATAAAATATCCCCGTAACCCCTCATTTGCTTCTTAATCATTCCCTACACACTACTCTATAACCACTTTCATTTGGATGTAATATTGTATTTGTTGGTATATTTTTAAATCTCTGTGGGAGTGTTTGTGTTTGTGTGTATTTTTTCTTTCACCATATTTAATACTTTTCAAAGACGTGTAAATGTACAATGCTATTCATCACACGTTAAAAAAAAAGATTTAGTCCAGATATAGGTGCCTGGTGATTGTCGGAATTATTAGTAAAATAAGTCAATTTTACTATTAAACTGATGCACACAGAGAACAATTGATGGATGCGTAATACTTAGATGCTATTCAAATGTCCTTTCAACCATGTTAATTTAGGAACCCTCTGCTATCCACCTTTTTCCATATTTTTTCAGCATGTTAAAATAACCCTTTCTTTTATTAACTTCTTAATCATAAACCTCATTATCAAACTAATAATTAAGTTATATTTCAAATTAATTTAGGGTTAATTTTGGGAAGTCAAACGTCCCAGATCGCAACTTACTAATGAAACATGTATTCATAGAAGACATTGATTCTCTCGCCTCTTAATGCCTCACTTTTGGGAAAGACTTTATTTGGCTTTGGCAAAGTCACTGTCATTCAAAAGACAATGATATAAGTAAAGCACAGTTATGATCATATAACAACATTGTCTTTGTTTTCTTTTTATTTAATTAATAAACCCCTAACATACTATTTCTTAGTGTGATTTATTGATATTAATTCACACATTTGATGTCTAGAAAAAAAAGTTGAGGTTTTTGGACAAAAATCCATTTTTGTAAAATTGTACAGTAATTAAACGGTAAACGGTTACCCGTTTTGACCGTTTACAGAAAAACACAGATGTGTAAACACACACATCAAAACATAATATGCACCAAACGCTCACACACACACACACACACACACACACACACACGCCCGGGCGGAGCTTAAGGCCATTGCACCCTGGAGGTTAGCAGGAGGCAGGCGGAAAGATAAGGCACAAACAGAGCTAAATCCCTCCAGAAGCGGTCTTGATGGACAGACAGGCCACCATTAACAATGCCCGGGCTTGTGAGAGCAGCGGCTGATGGAAAGATACCCTGGCATTTGCCGTGTTAAGAAGTGGCCCTTAAAGATTTCACACCTCCAATTTCTTTGAATTATCTGCCATCTCCGGCCTGTCACTCAGCCTGACAATCTCAGATTCTCTCGCTCGCCGCGCCGCCCCGCTTGGTTATTGACAAAGCAATCGGGGGTGTTAAAGCGAAGGGGTTCTGATAAAACATTAGCCAAACAACACAACGTTACAGCCCCCTGGACCCTGTACCTAGACCCTGCCCCGCCAGCCGGCACTGACAACATGCCCGTCTTTGTTTTCCTCCATCCCTTTGTCCCGACTTCCTCCTTCTGCGTTTAATGGAACTACTACCCCGTGCGCTGTCATTCATTTTCTTTTCCCCCTGCGTAAGCATTGATTTGTGCAGTGCTAGTGTATTACTGAGTGCAGTGCGGATAGTATTTTTGCTTCCAGTGATCTCAGGGGCTCTCACAGGGTATGTTAAAACGGTGCTGCCGTGGTAGACTCAGGTGTTTCTGCTCTTGGTGGGAGCAAGGAATCCTGAGTGTGCGAGTGGGATTGAACAGCTATATCCTCGTCGACTTCTTCCTCAGATAATACAAGGACTTTATCGCTCAGCGAAAGAGAATGGATCTATGGCTATTAATGGATCTTCCAATGCCGCTGTTGTCCCCCCATAGGGCATTACAAGTTGACTTGATGAACTAAACCAGGGCAAGATAGAATCAATTAAGTCAATGCAGTAGTTTGTCCTAATTACACATTTACAAAAACACACCGACTAAGGCCCGCCTGTGTATGAACCGAGCATCAAAAATATCAAAACCACGCTGGGGACACTGCATGCCTAGTTGTCTGCAATGGGTGTTGTTCATCTTTAGTGGATGAGGACATGGTTTGACATGTATGTGTGGTGGAGTGAGAGAGAGGGAGTGTGTGTGTGTGTGTGTGTGTGTGTGTGTGTGTGTGTGTGTGTGTGTGTGTATGTGTGTGTCACGTTGCAGATGATGAAGGGGGTGAAGGGCAAAGTGTCAGGTCTTGTCTGACATGTGGCCTGGTGGGTTGGCTAGATGGTGAGTTGGCTGTATAGCTGGCTTGTTGGGTGCAGCCCAGATCAAGGCTGGCAAGGCTCTCTCTCTCTCTCTCTCTCTCTCTCTCTCTCTCTTCATCTCTCTCTCTTTATTTCTCTCCTCGTCTCCCCCTCCCTGGAGTGACGGGCTGAGACATTAAGGGAGGCATTTTAATTAACTGTGCCACTCTTCCACCTGCTGCCCTCAATATGCTCCGGCCCAGGCAAGCTGTCTCTCATAACCCACCCCACCACCCCACCCCACCCATCCACTCTCTTCATTTCTCTCCACTTCTTCAATCTCTTTCTATCATTTTACACCACTTTCTCTCTTTTTTCATATTTTCCTCTTATTCTTCTTCTTCAACATGTCTTTGCGTACATTTTTTATTTTTACGCCACTGCTGGTTGACCACGACATGTGAGACCGCCGAATAGAGACCTACTTAGACAGACATGGTGCCCTTGTGTCCTTCTTTAAACTTGGACGGAAATGTAATTCTACATCTGTCCTCCGGTAGTGACGCACCACATATTACACTCCCTACACACACACACACACACACACACACACGGATACACACATGCACTCACACATGGATACACACACACACACACATGCACACACACAAACACACATTGATACATGCCCACACACACACACAGACACACACAAGGACACACACACATGGACACACACACACACACACTTCCTACATCTTTCTGGTAATTCAGTTCAGCACGACACTCATCAAGCTATTCATTAAAGTCTGATTGGAGAAGGATATTTCTGTTCCCTCATGACAGAATGGAGCTGGGGATCAAACCAGGGACATTACAGGACTTAGAAGAGCAAATACTACATACTGTGTGCATGTGGGTGTCCACTTTGACAGAAACATCTCCGCGGCTGCTCGTAAAGGCTGGTATTAATGTGTGTAAATGTATGCATGCGTGTTTAAGAACCTCATTTAGCGCCGCACCTCCTTCCGTTAAATCATTTAGATCATAAAGTGAGAATTAATTCTGAAGGAATGGAGCAACAAATGATCCACTTTTAGCACTCTACTTAAATTGTATTACACTTTTTAATAGGGTTAATAATGGACGGAATTAGCAACACAGGAAAAGTGGCGCGCAACAAAGTGTTGTTTTAAAAGGATTAATGCTCTCGTCCCTTCAGGATTAAAGGCGTACTTCTCGCCGACGCTGCTAAAGCTAACAAATGGTTGTCTTCTCCTCTGCTCTCCTCTGCCGGCTCCATGATGGGGGGCTGATGGGGGACTCAGTCCCAGCCTCACACACACACACACACACACCGGGTGAGAGAAGGACCGCGACTGGGGTGTCATACATCAGCCAGGGAAGACAGGGGCGCATTCATCTGCCGCGCGAGGAGAAGCGACTTTGAAGTTCTCCACGGTTAAGGTGAAAGAGCAGACGTGGCCTCCACCCCTGTGTTTACGTAGCCTCAATGGGCCTGGGAGGGCTGCTCGTGAATGATGGGGAACCGACGGGCACCAAAGGCGAAAGCACGCACTCAGACAACCACGTCACCGTGGCGTGTTTGCGTGTCCCTTGTGTATGTGTGTGTGTGTGTGTGTGTGTGTGTGCGCGCGCACGTGCGCGTGCGCGTGTGTGAGTGTTTTTGGCGGCGTCGGTGGTGGTGGTGTGGGAGTAGGGAGGGGGTTTGAGTGCTAGTCACACTAGACACTGAATATTTACACTCACTGTTGAGTTCATTGAGGTCACGGAGCACACCGCACTATACGTGAAAGTCTTCACACGTTTACGTAGTACAGAGTGTAGACACACGGGTTTATTAGTGTGTACTATATTAGTATGTATCCTGCGCATGCAGTCCTGTCGCAGTATAGGGAATAAACTAGAAATGGCATTTACCAACGTGAAAGAGAGAGCTGTGGTTCATCCTACCAGTGAGCAGCAAGCAGTGTGAATATCCGGCAGCCATGTCCCTCACTGGGGAGACCGATGACATCACTTCCTCCGGCCGCAGGATGTTCCCGGAGAAGTTCCCGCACGCGCTGCCACAGCCCCACTGGAACAATTCACCTTCACCTGAATGATGACATCACACGAAATTTTTTAAACAATGCAAGTTTTGGCAGGAACTCTGTAAACTCTCCATTGAATAATGATGATGCATGTCTAAAGCTGCATTATATTTATGAAAAAATAAAGCATTGAGAGCACAATTAGATTGGGTTTTCCCCACTCTGTGTGAACAGTAACAAGTACAAGACATCTGACGTGGTGAAGCTGATCAGCGGTGTCTCCATCCTCCGGGATGCTATTGTCCTTGTTGTGCGACTGCATCCAGGCCTCCGGAGATAAATTATGGATGCAACGCAAAAGCTGTAAAATTTGTTGTATCTTCTATTATCTTCATGTTAAAGGCCACAAAAGCTCTTCAGTGAAGTCAGCCATTAAGAACTGACAGGTATTGCTATCAGGCTTCTTTATAGGCTATTACCAGCAACGACAGCTGCTGCTGCCGCACCACTGTGCGGCCTATCACATTATTTTCAGCTAAAGTCAGCTACTGTGTCATTTCGTCTCATTTTCTTGACAGTGCTATCATAAATCCATTGGGCTGCAGGGGGAATCTGTCGACTTCCTCGATTATCTTCATAGCCTGAATGAATTCTGAAATGTATGTAACAGGCAATGACTGTTATGGATCAGGAGCCAGGGCCGCTGTCTGTCTCTCTCTCTCTCTCTCTCTCTCTCTCTCTCTCTCTCTCTCTCTCTCTCTCTCTCTCTCTCTCTCTCTCTCTCTTTCCCTCTCTCTCACTCTCTCTCTCTCTCTCTCTCTCTCTCTCTCTCTCTCTCTCTCTCTCTCTCTCTCTCTCTCTCTCTCTCTCTCTCTCTCCCTTTCTCTCACTCTCTCATTCTCTTTCAGATGATGTCCAGATTGAAGGCTCGAGGGCCTTGCTACTTGCATAAAAGTTGCCAAAGAGGTGATCTCAAGCAGGGTTACTCGTGATTAATTAATTCAGATTTCTTTTTTATGTGGCGTCCAGTTGATGTGGTGCCCAGCTTTATATATTTATTTTTCAGAAGAAATTAGTCTTAAAGCTTTTATACCATAGTGTTCAGGCACAAAAAATATATACTATACATACATGATACTATACATACAGTATAACCCCCACCAAAGAAAAAATGCTAAGCTATATTAATCGTAAACGAGAATTCTGCAAATGATTAGTATTTGTAGTGTACCATTTTGGGATGACATGAAACACGTAAACATAGTAAAAGTGATCAGGTTGCCTTGCGTACTGTGTGACTGTACCTGTAAGAGCCAGGTTGTGGTTCGCTCCACAAGTGACCCTTGAAACACGGCTCAAACTCTCCACAAAGTGGGGAACGACCACGCCGTCGCTGGAGTCACAGCCGATCTGACCGTAGTCATTCATCCTAGAATAACAGAAGACAAATATTTTAATACAAATATAAAAGATATAAATACTTTTTTTTGTTAAATGTGTGTTGGACATTGCATTTTACATCTCAATTGTTACACTAGGAAATATAACCCATATAAAATAATCAAATCAATTAAAATGTTACAGGCAGGATGTTCCACTGGGGACGGTTGAACATATGTGTTTTCTCCCCGTTTCTATGAAAGCACTCTGGGACAATAACACCACACGCATCCCTATCAGACGTGAAACCCCTAACTAACTAATTAGGCTCTCAGGGTGCAGCCTGACAAAGTGAAAGGAGAAAAGTGCTTGAAGGAAGACTTGCTCTCCTGCAATTTGCATCTGCCACTTTTTTACTGCATCTGTTCCAAGTGCCATTCAATGTTCTCCTGCCTCTTTTGTTGGGGAGTGTTGAGCCCCAACTATTTAAGCTCACCTCCTACCTTCCCCGAGCTTTGTTCCTGCTCCTGTGCAGGCCAGTAATGAGCCAACCGCCACAAAACTGCTTGGAAATTAATGACTCATTACGAATGGGGCCTACACTCTGTCCAACCCCTCTCCAGCCTCCCCCTCCCCTCCCCCCACACACAACCCCACCCAGCCTCAGCCCCACCCAAGACACACACACCTCCCTGCCCATAATCCCATCTCTCTCTCTCTCTCTCTCTCTCTCTCTCTCTCTCTCTCTCTCTCTCTCTCAATCTCTCTCTCTCCCTCTCTCCCTCTCTCCCATTCAATGCAGAAAGAGCCCAACACGTCCCTATCAATTAGAGCCTATTACAGGGCTCCCATGCTAGCGGGCCAAAGAAAGGGGGCCTTCGCAGCTCAAGAGGGTGTGCAGGGGAGAATGGGAGGGCTGAATGCACAGCCTTAAGGTGCTCCTTTCACACCCTTGCCCTCGTCCATTATGCCAGTCTGTGAAGCCTGCGATGTTGGGGGATGGGGGGGGGGGGGGGGTTTGAAAAGAGAAAGCAGACAACATCGAGAGAGAAAAAAAGAAATCTATCGAGGGAGAGATTCCTGGTCACATCTTTTTTTTCTATCGTTTTACTGCGTCCATCACAAATTATATGATCACTAGTCCCGTCTGTCAGGCTGTGTCTGTCTGTCTGCCTGTCTGTCCGTCTATCTATGTATATATGAATCACAAATAATCACAAAGATGTAAGCGCATGTGATACACCCAGGAGTTAAAAGCCTGCAGCTGTGAAATGTCTGCAATTGTGAAATGTATGTACAGAAAGAAAATCTTGGGCCTTTCCTCATCAAATCATAAAAACAAAACAAACACAATGACGGGCTGAAGGCCATAATCCATTAACGTTTTCCAAGTTGTTTCAATTCGATTACAATGATCGACAAGCAGCCCCAATGTAAAAATGCATGCGGTTATTGATTTCCTTACCTTCCCACCACACTCCTTCCCCCACCCCCATCTCCTCCACCACCACCACCACCACCACCACCCAGTGCATCCCCCCCTAGGGCAAGAGATGTGTGTTCATGGGCCTGATGGGTCTTTGTTCAGAACAAAACAATGCTGTTTTACATTCCCAGCATTTTACAATGGCTTTTCTATACTCTTTACTTTTTTTTCTCTCCACTGATCGGAAATACATCGGCGTCTCCTTCAAGGATGGTGAGCTCATCGGCTTTTGAAGCCACGCCACATTTCAAGTCAATCCCTCTGAGAGAGAGTAGAGAGAGAGAGAGAGGGAGAGAGAAAGAGACAGAGAGAGGGAGAGAGAGAGAGGGAGAGAGGGAGAGAGGGAGAGAGGAAGAGAGGGAGTAGGTGATTCGCATGGGTTTGCTGAGGTTTTGAATGGAAAATCCTGCTGAAAGTGTCATTTCCCATCAGACGCATCAATTGGGTGCGTGGAACCAAAGGGTGGGGTCCCCAGGAGAAGCCGGGTAACCTTAGAGATCCCTGACAAGAGCAGAGGGCCGGGGATCAGCACCAGGCTCACCTGTATAAGAAAGGCTTCTTTTTTTCTTCTTCCACAGAGTGCTTTTTCAACCGACGACACAGGGGCGAAGCGCAGGAGAGGGGAAAAGCGAAAGACCGACAACTTAAGAGAGAAAAAGACGCACGCACGGAGAGAATATAAGAAGTCAAAGAACTTCAGCTTCCATATAGAGGGTCTTTGATGTTACAGCACAAGAAAGGGTTACACTCGCCAGGGTAAAACCGAGTGAAACAGGATAAGTGCTGATTGGGGATAACTTAATTCGTCGGTGATGCCGCTTGCATTCAGAACCAAAAAATTTAAAATAAAAAAGAATGAACTTTTGTCTGTAAATCTATTACTAATTGTCTGTAGGTCAAAAAAAAACAACTTCCTGTTGTGAATATCGTTATGGAGATGTTTTGTTGCCACCATTAACAAACACATAAAAATGTGGGCCACAGACCCCATCTGTGTAGAGATGTCAAAGCCCATAAGCATGGTTGATAGGAGGATATTAAAACGCACATGAGGAGAAGTTAAATATTTTCATTATTGACTCAACTATTTGTGGCTAAACATGTTAAGAACTGTAAAAGTGTGAGCATAGGCATACGTTTGAATAAATAACACCAATTAGCAAATGTGAAAACAGAACGGCATGGTAATTATTGTGCAAGCCCTTCCATTTTTCGACACTTAAAACACCTAAATCAACAAACACGCATGCGCCCAAGCACACGTTGTTCGCATGTACAGATGTTACCATTTATTTCAGCCATAATACGGCAGAAACTAACTTTTCTTGTTTATTACAAAAACTAAACACTTCAAGCTAGATTTAATACATAATTACAAATTGGGGCAAATATAAGCACATTATACACGACTGTGAGGATAGAATGCCTCATGGACTGGTAATTAACCAGTATGAATAGCATTATTACACAGCACGTCAGAGTATAACTTACGAGGAGTAGCATTTTGGCGATGTGACCATTTACGGCTATTTTTGCAAAACCAAGGAAGAATGTAGTCAACTACTCCCATATAACCCCAAGAAAACAAAAATCAATTGGATGTTATCAGATGTTAGACAAATGAATGTGGCTGCCACTAAAAGTACGGCAGCGTTGCAGCTATCGATTTTGCCGGCGTTTCAACTGCGAGACGTTAAAGTGCCGGAAAGCGTATGGCAACCGTCCCACGTACCTGTTATACAACCTTCTGATAATGATGCTTCTAAGGAATGAGAAATCTTGGAGCCAGCCATGAAAGTTTAGGATTAAACGCTGTAAAATACAATGTGCTGTAAAACTATTAATGTGCGCAGTAAAATTATGCTGGTGGTAATATTTTAGATTGCCGCTGTCTATAAAAGAGCCATATCCATATTTATTTACAAGCAGGGATGGTGGATTGGGGGGGGGGGGGGGGGGGCTTTGTTTGAAGCCATGTTTATGAATATCGACTGCGGCTTGCTGGTAAGTGGTCATAAATCTGTGGGAGGATCTTTGTAAAGTTCCCCTGGAGGACATAACTTCAGGTCTAACCTCCTCCTTCCTTCACTTGACTTTTAAACATTTAGATGTAGCCCGGCCAACTGCATTTAGAGGAGCTTCTAAATTACGAAGCTTTCCACGTTGAGTCCGCGAGTGTTAACCAATCACACTTGATGAATGTGGCCGTAGATTTTCGCCGAAGTCGAAACAGAGGTGAGTTTAGCCCTTGATCTAAAGAGTGTGTGGGTTGGGGGAATACTTCAGATGGATGTCAACTCAAATCCGCTATGTTCCAGATGTTCACTTTGTTACATTCAGAAGGAGGATGTCGTGCCCTCAAACTCTTTCACCATGCACACGTACTCGCACATTGCACTCTGCTGAAACCTGACCTTTTGAAAAACGTACACCTAACGTACACATTTTAAGAAATACATGCATGCATTTTTTCTTTCAGCCTGCTCTATCCATGCTCGTATCTCGGGGGTTTAGAAGCGCAAACGATTTGGTGCCCGGTACATGACCCATGCTAATGAGAAGAGCAACGGCTTGTTGTGTGATACAAAAAAAAGCATCTCCCCTGACATATCTGAAACACTTCAGGCTACTACTACAGACGGCTAAAAAACTTAAAAAAAAATCATTTTTGCACGGGGGTCACCAAAACAAACTGGGATGACTCACTCGGGCCCTTTCATCCAAAACAGTTTATTTATGTTTATTTATTATTTATTTATTTGAGTGGTTCAGAGGACTCGTCGATGATTGCACCCGTCATGGGGAGGGGGATGGGGGGGGATGCTGACCTGGATGTAGATGGACACTGAGGCCCCCTTGTCCTGGGGGTCGTGATGATTACATGTAGAAGTCAGGATTAAGTGCATTAGTTGAGTTCAAAAGGCTCAATCAAAGCACTACACCGCACTAAAAGCCTACACCTACACTTTAAATGTGATATTAACAGACAAACTGCAATATTATATAGTTGCATCTTTCATGTTGAATACAACAGCTGATGTCATCGTAGACTAATAAATTGCTTGAAAGCGGCATTGATCCAACTATCTCATGACCACAACCCTCCCCACCCCACTCTCTCTCAGAACTCCTTTTATTTCATTTTGTACATCCATGCTCCCCTTCTTCCAGGCTAATCCTCTCATCTCTTGTGTTTATGTAGACCTAAGATATCACTCTCTAGCCATTTTGTCCCTGTCAATAGCTGACATAAGAATGTAGTTCACACCTTGTGCCAAAAGGTAGTGAAGACGCTGAACTGAAAAAGAAAATGTTTTGGCACATTCAAACTGTTTCACAGTAATGCTGTCAGGGATCAAAGAAAGTATAACTTCGAATGGAATGTACAGTGTCTAGACACAAGTCAATTTAGTTTAACAATCACTAATATGTGAGTTTTTAATCAATTGAAGCAATTTCAGTTTTAATGAGCAAATAATGATCTACTCTATAGGGAAACCAATGGGTTAAAGGTAAATTCTATATATAGTATAATACTGAATACTATACAGGACTGAATTCAGATTTTAAATGAGCTGCAAATGATGATTAGAGTGTCAGAGTAAGCATAGTATAATAATACTAATACAAAGTATAATGCATAATTGCCCTCTAATCATTAAATACTAGAATGATGGTTTTGGATTTAGCCCTCTGTGGTTACTGAATAGGGTAACACGAATACAACCACTTCTACAAATCCTAAGTGTTCGCTGCCAGTGCGCTTATAATGGGTTTATGGAATAAAATTCAATTAGGGTTATGTTCAGTGCTTAACAAGCCCTTGATTACCTGTTTGCATGGCACAAAAATAGCCTCTCGTCATGGCAAGAGTGATGCGGTACCGTCATAAATAAGAGAAACTTTACAAAACTGGTATTTATGCTGTGAAAAAAAGGAAGGCATTTTGACTTTGAATGCTAATCACCAGCAACTGCATTCAAACAATGTAATGAATAGTAATTAATTATAGTTAAGACGCAATAATATGCTTCATAAACCAGTAGTAAGCTGCCTATGCTTCATATATATATATATGTACAAACATTCTTAACCAATAAAATTACCTGATCATATGGGGGTTATTATTATTATTATTAAAAATATTATTTTTACATATTTTCCCCTCACATCTCACTTCCTGTTTTGGAGCAAAAATCAAACAGAGTGGAGCCCACACTGTTTGAAGACAGTATTTACAGTTGCCATCTGGCTGTTGTTTTCCTAAGAGCCGAGCTGTGCTTTGCTTCTTCTTCTTCTGTCATTTTTTTGTCTTTTTTAAATTCATTTAGCTGTAAGGCAGAGTGTGATAAGACAGAAAGAAGACTTCCCTCATAACGGGGCACATGCCAAGTCTGACATAATCCAATCTGGTCCATTTTCATCAGCTTTTGTTTAGCATTTTTTTCTTGCCTTCTCTTTTGGACTTTCCTTTTGGTTCCAGCGATGGCTCGAAAACCTGAAATGACACAATTCGGTCGCACTTGTATGGTAGTGAGGCTGCAATCCAAACAGCTTTACTGCAGAGAAATCCTTGAAGACCCACACACATTTAAATCTGGCCCTGGGGGCAACAGGCTCTAAACCACAGAGATAAAAAATAAAAAATAAACATCTGGGCCAAAAGAGGAAATATATATATTTTAAGAGAGGGCTTACCGAAGCAACAAAAAGGCATGTCAAACTTGTGGAAAGGAGGCATTTTGACTGAGTAACCACAGACCGGTGTGCCCTTAGGAGGTCCTAGGCAAAGCTATTCCGCATATTAAAGGACCCAGCCTCACACATGCATGCAGAAGAAAGCGAGACAATGGCAGTCATAACAGCCGAGGCGTCAGGGGTGCGGAAAATACGATTAAACGGCCATTTACAACAGAGAGGAGAAGTGACTGTGACTTGCGGGCCTGATAAGATGGAGCGAGGTGTAGACAGGAGACTAGACTCAGCCATGATTGGGCCTATATGTAAGACAACATCCCCTGGTTGAGTGTGGCTCAATTAATTCTACCAGACATGTTGAGGAAGCCATTGAATCCACCTATTGGTGTCTTGAGTTTCCAGATGTTAGTCTGCCATGTGAGGTGAAGCCAGACATTGCTGTACAATTATTAAACTAGCAGGGAAGAGGATTTGCTTGCATTGGGATGAGAAGCTTGTACTTTCCTTGGTTAGTTTCAGGAACCGGAAAAAGTGTTTTGATAAATAAGGATTCAAAGCCTGTTTCACAAATGCCTATTGTAGGAGAGTGTCCCATAATCAAACACAAACACTTTGTACATCTGCAAGTTCATTTTCTTTTCAAATTAAATGTAAGAACTAGGACACGTGTGTGTGTGTTTGTGTGTATGTGTGTGTGTGTGTGTGTGTGTGTGTGTGTGTGTGTGCATTACCCATCAGATTCAAACCCTGCTGTGCCCACCTTTGTTGAAACACATCGATACAACGGCGATCACGATGTTTCAACTCCCCGAGTAACAACAGGAAAACACACCCGGAGAAGGAGAAGCGAGTGAATGAATGAAAGGACAAATCCCCCTTCTCTATTCTCCCCTATTTGTGTGAAAATATTTTCATTTCAGCACGCGCGCGCCGCAAACGCTTGCACTCCCAAACACAATCTGAGGCATTGGAGAGAAAGGATGAAGAGGTGCTCGTCTTATTACGGGGGGAACATAACAAGCCCTCATGGAGAGTGGATTGATTGTTTTCAAATTGTACGTCTTTGTAAGATTTGTGTAAAGTAGAGCTAAGTCTCCATTACAGGATGCTGTTGCTACATTGCTTTTGATTTTCTGTCAACATCCCTCTTACAAACCAGGCGCCGTATTTACTAAATGCATCAGGGCCAAGAAATGGATTGAATATATTGTTTGGCTTCTGCCTATCCAAACTGTGTCAGCCCGTTAGAGGTATTGCAGGTCTTTTTATACAGCGTCTCCCACTTTGCCAGTGTTTATATAGATACTGTGCGGCGCCCCTGAATAGTGGAGTGCACAGTGTGACTCTACCTACTGTAACAAGACAAAACATCAATTTAGCGGGAACCGCCCAAGCAGGCAAACTCACTCGTTTAAAGCCGCTCTCTCTCTCCCATCCGAGGATTAAAGGTGCACGCATGCACTCACGCGCACACTCAAACATGCACCCACACACACACACACACACACACACACACACAGTTGTGCGTGCACACACACAAACTAGATCTGCTACTCTACATGTACCAAAACAAATCAATGCATGTTTACAAATCGTGTTTCTGTTGTTGTGGTCGTTGTGTTGTGTGGGTCATATTCGCATGTCTGATACCTTAAAATTTTTCTGTAACATAACAATTTCTATCTGATTCCCCGTCGTCAAATTCCTGTTAAAAATACTTAAAAGGCATACAGCAATGATTTAATGAACACTGATGGACTCATTATTCATTCTTCACCATAAAAAAAGTATAGAAAAAGGCAAAAGAAATGAGCACACATACACCGACCTCCTTAAAAGTACACTCACACATGCAGTCACACACACACAAGCACACAGAAACACACACACACACCAACACACGCACGCACACACACTGACACACACACACACACACGCACACCTTTACAGTGACGCACCCTGCACCCATTTCTATAATAGGGCAGATGAAAGACCTCATCTGCACCCGTCGCCTCTCTCTCTGGGAGTCACGGCCTCACTGTCCTCACTAAGTACCCCAATAAATTCAAATGTAATGCTCTTCAATGAGATCACTTACATGTGTCATTCCTCCCGCAATGTATTTATCATCTCACACGCTGGCCTTCATTAACAAATGGCAACTCCAGGTATAGCGACGGTGGTGGTGGTGGTGGTGGTGTGGGTGGTGTGATGGTGGTGGTGGTTGTTGGGTGGGATGGGGTTGCGGAGGGCAGGATGATTCCTCATCCTTGGTGTGGACAGCCAAGAGAGAGAGAGGACGAGACAGAGAGAGAGAGACATACAGAGAGAGAGAGAGAGCGAGGGAGAGATAGACCGAGAGGGACAGCCAAAGCAAGAGTGAAAGAGGGCAGGGCTGGCCGATGAAGCACAAGAGAGTACGTGTGTGTGTGTGTGTGTGTGTGTGTGTGTGTGTGTGTGTGTGTGTGGGCATAGGCAATATAACATTGCAGAAAAGTCTCCTTTATGTGTGGTAAAAATGATATCTCTTAATAAACTTTTTAGATTGAGTCATTTTAGTTGGTAAAGATACAAAAAAACATGATATGTCGAAACACTAACAACTTATTCATTCTCCATATGCCCACCGACACACACATACACACACACACACAGGCACAACCCCCTCCTCCTGCAGCACTGTTCCCTCCTACATTAAAAGCAAACGGAGAGGACGCCCATTGTCCAATGAGCACCAGTTAAACTGGCGTGGTCATTTACATCGACGCTTTTAATTGGCTGTCGTCTCTGGCATTGTGTAAAGCAGTGGGGTGCATTAACATGGGGCTACTCTCGCTATATTACAGAAGTATACAGCACCCTGTTTATCACTTAGGGTTAAGCGTACCTACTGTTAAATTTATAGTGCTATGCTTCTTGGCCTAGCTCTCATTCCCTATCAGCTTTGGCAAAGAGATTCTTTAGTTTATTAATTCATTATCATCACAATGGAAAGATGCACGAAGCAAGGGTAACCCCTTTTTTATTTCCTTTAATAAACATTTTAAAACAGCTTCATTATAATAATGTATTTTGATTAACGATGTTTACCGCAGTGCTGGTAGTGTAAATTGCTTTCCCATAAATTATACCAATAAAAGTTAGTTGATGAATTACTGCCCAAACGTAAAATGTTACAGTCTAATTCATTCACAGCGCAACTCTTCTTAGTACGCCATACCATCTACATATTCAGAGCATGATAAACATACTCATTCATTAATTTTGTGTCCAACCAACAATTGTCCACAACATATTAATTCCTTTATTTTCAATTGTTGTAATGAAAATACAACAATTGAGCTATTAAGCTCAATAAGCTATTAATTGAATGCTGTAAATGCAATAACTAATTATAACATGTCGTTTTGAAAATATGTTTTTAGTTTATTTAGGTTTAGTTGTATTAATCTTCTTAATAAACATATGTATGATAAAGAATGTAAAGAGAAAGTCAGCAGAAACAAATTAAACTTTGGTTAATTATAAAAATATTTTTAGCAGTTGGTATTGCATTATTTTCTTTATATTTATAATTGTGTTCAATGGTGTTCTTTGGATATAAATGACCTAACAAAATGTAATAAAACTCACATTTCATATACAGTGATTGCAGTATTACAATTTTTGTTAATTTTCAATTCAGAGTTATGATTTTTAAACACCTAGAACGTGGCTAATATGGATCAAGCTAAATAATTCACCGCTCAGGGTTTTATACAACTTAGATCTAAATGCTACTCAGATTACTCAGTGAAAAACAACATCAATATTTAATGATATATGTCAAATATATATTAAGGGGATAATTACAGCAACATTTTGACATGATCAGATGTGTTGAAATTTTTTAAAACACTAGTAGTTTCAATGCATTACATTAGCATAACACAATAGATTTGAGCTTGAATTTGTGTTTCTCCTTATTCATTCTGATTTCAAACCATGCTTTGGTGCTCATGTATCTAACAGTGCAACGGGCTGTGTACCCCCAAGGTAAATGCACAAGCTCTATCCCCAAAAAATGAAGAAGAAATGGAAGGCTTTGTAGTGCAAGTCTAACATTTTAACATCTCTGTGTTTCATCTAAATCACTGACAACAAAATAGCCTCTAGCATGATTTCCTCTCTCTCTATATACGTATATCTCTCTCTCACTCTCTCTCTGTCTGTCTCTCTTGCTCAAAGTTAACTATGACATCTGGCGTGGGCTCTGAACGCCATGACAACAGACACCAAGGCAGCGAACAACTGTAGAGTGAGGGGAACCGAGAGAGAGAGAGAGAGAAACGGGGCAGACACACAGCTTGTTAATGGAAGGGAATGAAACGCAGAGGGATCAGTAATTACCATTATCTACTACACAACTCCCAATAACAAGTGGATTATGTATAGAGCCTAGCTATTGTATGCCAAGCGTCTCTCAATGTATTTCTTTTTTTGTACATGTTATTATTATTTTTTCTGATGCAAATCCTATTGTGGTCCAAAACGTTTAAAAGCCATTGTCCTTAATGGGGACATATGCCCATGATGACGTGGGAGGGAGGGGGGGGGGGGGGGGGGGGGGCTGTACAGTAAAGCACATATTATATCCCAAGCTAATGACTAAGGATGTTTGTATGTATTGTTCATTTAGGCATTACAGATAGAAGGGAGATTGTACCCGAGGCCCTCCTGGGGGCCCCCAGGCGCTCATCACGGTGGGCATAATGAAAGGAGACTGTAGTGCAAATGTTGTCATCTGTACTGTGAAACCGAACACTGCATTTTGGGATGGGAAATGTGAATTACATGAATAATAATATGAGGTAAAGCCATGTGTGTTGGACAGCAAACGGAGGGATGGCACAAGAGTGAGAATGAAAGAATGAAAGAGTGTTATGCAAAACAAAAGGGAGACAGATAAGTGTAGAGAGAGCAAGATAGAGCATTATTAGGAGTCAGTCAGGGGTAAGAGAAGAGTGTGAGAGGAGCTGATAATACACTGGACAATGCCCTCTCACTCACCCAATCAGGCATACATTCTAGGGACATTCAATTATATTTAATATTTCACATTTCTGCCTTTTTCTCGTTCAAGAACGCACTACACACTGCGTCGTCCTACCGACATTTACATTTATCTCAGAGACTTACTTGTGGCCAGGCGGAAAATATGAATTGAGCATTTTGCAGAGGGAAACAGTGAAGTCAATTTGTTTGATGTCACTGACAGCTTAGCATGTAATTACTGTCACCTGTGAACAATAGCTGTACTTCAGCTACAGGGACAATCACTTTAGCTTTCAGGATTGCAACTGAAGTGCAAGCCCATAACTTTATATGTAAGAGTGGGAGCAGTGGATACGTGTGATTAATTTAGCAACCGGTTCCCTCGCTTTTTTTCTCAGTCTCTCTCAAAAACGCCGTTATAACAGACATGAATTGTCCACCAGCACCCTCTTGTGGAGTAAAGTCAAAATGCAGCCTGCCCTTTAGCACTGCAGCCCTTCTCCATTCTGTATCCTATACTGCCACCATCTCGCTCCCTGCTAGGACTCCTGTTTAGCGGGTCTGTGTCAAGGAGGTGTCTGGCTCCCTATCTGTCTCTCTCTCGCTATGGCGCTGTCGCTGCACTGTCTAAAATTATTGTCAGAGAACCAGCTGTGATCGTGGTGACCTCTTAGTCCAATATTTAGTCGGTCGATTCCAACCCTTTAAGGAACTGCTTGGCAACCCCTTTACCATAAACAAATCAATGAGATGAGATCAAATGCCAGGGAAAATGTTTAAATATAATCAAGTTCAGCGAGAGGCTATGGGGAGGTGTGTGTGTGTGTGTGTGTGTGTGTGTGTGTGTGTGTGTGCAAGGAGAGGTGGGCGACACACATGTATGCACAGCCATAGAGAAGCCATGCATATGCATATGGATAGAGAGGGATTACATAAAGAGATGAGCAGAGACACTGAGAGGGTTTAGAAAGAGGGTAAATAAAAGGGGGGGAGGGCAGAAAGAGGTAAGGTGTAGGATCCCTTTTCACCGATGCGGTGTAGACCCATTCAATATAGAACATTATTGTACTGTATAGTACACTATTGTGCTTGAAGAGGGGACAGAGAAGACAAGAGGTGAGGAAAACAGAGCAGGAGTGCAGATGACAAGAGATGCGAGGAAAAGAAGACTAGCAGAGAGGAGAGAAATGAGAAATCAAAGAAATGAGATGATAGGAAAATAAAACAGGTAGTGGACTAGAGGAGAGGAGACGACAGGAGGGGAGGAGAGGCAAAAAGAGGAAAAGAGCGGACCCAAGGAGAGAAGGAAGGAGAGGAGAGTGGAGGATTCTCTGCATCCTAGCAGAAATGGGCTTTGCCTCTTGTGCTAAACAGAGTGACCTCTAGTCAGGGCCTTGGGGGAGGACGGTGTGGAGGGGGAGAGTAGTTAGAGGAGCCCACGCCCGCCGCTCCCCTCGGGGAGAGACACTGCACCAAATAGCATGGACAAACCAGGGCATTAATATCCCTACACTAACCCCCTGACAATAGCCCATTATGTATGTACGCCTCTGTGCATTATACACCTTGAACTAGAAACAATCGCTCCCCTTTTCTTTCTCTCCCCTTCAGCACTTGAAACACTGCCAGAAAAACACACTGGGCGCATTTAATTTTATTTTTATACACATTTTTTCATGCCACAGACACAAAAAGAAACAATTGCACGCCCAAGCAGCATGCACACGCAGACGCACACAAAGAGGCGTGTTGACACCAGGACACTAATACCCCAACTCTTCTTTGCCCCATCACAGTGTTCTCTACATAATCAGTTACCTTGTGACACTTACCTTTGCCGGGAATGACTGTTTGCCTTTATTGTGCTCCATGTTTCCCTCTATCTCTGGCTTCCAGCAATGTTTATCATCTGTAATTACAATTCACACTGATCCTGCCCGCCGTGCTAAAAACCCAGCCCACGATATAAAGTAGGAAAATACCCTTTGATGCAGAGTAGTGAGGATGACAAACCAAAACACCTGGAGGGGTAAGAAGCAGCACAGGGTGTTTGAGCGAGCATGTGTGTGTGTGTGTGTGTGTGTGTGTGTTTGCGTGTGTGTGTGTATCTGTGTGCATGCATGTGCGTGCATGTTCCTGGATCCCAACTGTGCAGCAGCAGCAGTAGCAGCAGCAATAGTACCGTATTATGATGTTTCTAAACGAGGAGTATGTCTCGTGACACGGGTCTCGTCCAGATATCGATCGCTCCTGTGGCTGTAACACTAACAATGGAGGAGAGCTATTCAACTTTAAAGCAAATAGTCCTTCTCCCCCCGCTCAGCCACCTCTTACAGCCGATCAATACCTTGGGGACAAGGCCAGCCCGACATGGCTAAGACCTCTATCTGCAATAACGACCTTCCACCTGCTAACTGGCCAGCAGTATATACTCTGATAGCTGGCAGTGGATGCAGAGAGAGTGTTTTCTTCATGAGATAAATGAAAATACTAAGTGAAAGAAAATTTGATAAACCATTTACTATTGGACTGGGGAAAATAGTTTGGAATTTTTAAACACCCTACAGTTCTAGGTAAAACTTTAATATATTAACATGATTTCAGTACGTATTAAATTCACACTCCACCACCACCATTCAAACACGGTGTTAATATAGAGATCTATTTTTTAAAGTGTCTTTTCTTTTACTGTATCAAATTATGGCACAGAACCAGAAGTACAATGGGCAAAGCACATTACCGCTCTGCGAGGGGAAGGTACAGCCTTGAAATCTGTTAGCATAATGGCGATACGGCTCTGAAAAGATATTACACAAAAAACTGCTGCAAGTAGTGGAAATCTACAAGATTTCATTAGCCGCGTTCCAGGCGACAATAAAACCTGCTTTCTCCTTGGACACTCCCCATCTATTGTCCTTTAACAGTCGGGCATCCACTCTGGCGTTTAATGGCGAGTGGTCGGCCGGGCCCCTGTCTGATCTCCATTAGCCTTGTATTAGCCACAGTGACCCTAATGTTCCCCACTCCATTACTCTGATGCAGCCATAGGAAGGAGAGAAACGAGAGAGAGAGAGAGAGAGAGAGGGGGGGGGGGGGGTGATGGGCACTGAGAGGAGATGAGGACTGCAAGGGTTCGGCATGGCTGGGCAGTGCTCATGTGTAACCCAGGGTGGGGAAGGGGGAACGCCTCTTGACCATTCCAGATCACTCTGGAACTACCGGGGACCTGCCGCCCACCCATCCACCCACCCAGTCAGCCAGCCCGCCCCCACAGCCCCACCCTCCGTATCCCCTCCCAGAGGGATAAACCAAACATCCACCTCAGAGCTGATGCACATGCCCTGAGATGTAGGACGAACGCGGGCGCACGTTCATGTAATTAGAACTAGAACTGACCCAGCATGTAAGGCCAATTTCCCCCTTCCTTATCCAACAAGTAAACAAGCAGCAGGAAATACAAAATGTCAACACATTTCTGTTCTCATGAGGTTTCACTCAGCAAGCTAAAAATGTACACGCAATGGGGTGTTTATGTTTCTTCGTCATTCGGTGAAGGGTGTTATATATTATTTTTAAATAATAGTCTGTGTACTGGGTGCAGTGGGGCATTTTCTATCATTTTGGTTCTATCTTTTCTTTTTAGAGGTATTAGAGTTGAATAGGCAATTGCTATATAGCAAGGTTCAAAGCAATATGCAAAAAGCGTTTTTCCAGCTGAAATCATCTGATCCCTGCCATGCCTGAATTGGCTGCAGCTGTAAGCCAGATCGCTGAGAAGTAACACACAAAAGGGATAAACAAATGATACAGAGAGCAAGCGAGAGGGAGAGAGAGAGAGAGAGAGAGGGGCCAGAGAGAGAGAAAGAGAGAGAGTGAGAGAGAGAGCAAGAGAGGGAGAGAGAAAGCAAAAGCGTGAAAATGACTGAGAAAAGACAGAGACAAGCAAAAAGTGAAACTTGAAGAAATGCAGCGTGTAGGAAAGTGGTTCAAACATGGATGATGTCAGGAGTCGCCGGGAGAGTGATCTTGGCACCAGGACTTCTGGAGCGTATAGAGGCATGTGGCCGCGACGGAGGCCAGCCTGAACGTCGGAATGCGACAGAAGCCTCCATCATGGCAAAACTAGAAACTAGAATCTTTTGGCTTGCACAATTCTGCAGAATCCAGTTACTGTGTTACTAGGAAGTGCTGAGTCTACTGGCCGTTGAGACGTTTCCCTCCTAGCTGGGGATCACAATGAGCGCCATGGTTACGAAAAAAGTCACTCATCAACGGATCAGACAGACCAATACATAAACCAATACCTCATATATTATGGTTTATCTAACATTATGAACATATTTTCTATTTAGTTATATCAATTATTACGAACATATATTTATGAACAACACCATGGTGCTGGTCTTAAATAGCGTGTGGGTTAAATGGTAGTGTTAGTGGGCGGGGGCCTCCGCCTAATCGCCGCTGTTATCCGTGTAGTTACGCCACAGTGACCCTGATGTCCCCCACTCCATTACTCTGATGCAGCCACAGGAAAGAAGAGAAAGGAGAGCGAGCGGAGGATGATGGGTACTGAGAAGAGATGAGGGCTGCAGGGGTTCAGCATGGCTGGGCAGTGCTCATGTGTGAACCCAGGGTGGGGTGAGGGAAACGCCCCTTCGCCCCCTGTTTTCTTTTTATTCTTGGAGAGACCAAGAATCCCTCAGAGAGCCCCAGAGGAGGAGGGTGTGTGTGTGTGGGGGGGGGGGGGGGGGGGGTACACGTCTGCTTGCTACGGAACATCCATGTCGGAACATCCACCCAGACAAAAGGATCCGTGATCGTGAGTAACTCTCTATCGCCGGGCGACAACTCCCTCGCATGCATCGCTAACCCCCCCCCCCCCCCCGACCAAGGAAATCATCTCAAACGCTGAAAATTAAACGAAACATGGTGCGGAGGGCATGCGGGGGGCAAAGTAATGGATAACATTCAAACGTTCACCGAAATCACATTTGAAATGGTGAACAAAAAAACCATTGTGACAGGCCCCGTTGGTATTCATGTATTCACGTCGTCCGCGGCGCAGGGTTTCAAAGAACGCAGGCCTAAGTATTCTAGCATGTGCGCGCTACATTACCAAGTCCAGTTCCTTTCTCGGTGCGCTCCTGTTTTTCTAGTAATTCCCAAAGTTATTAGGCCCAATTGCGCCCATTTCGCGGAGGAGTGGCCATAGGGCATCTGCCAGCGGCTACCTTTGACAGCTGCGAACTCTTGTGTGTGCGGAGAAGCCAGAAGCAAGTGGCAATGTCCTACGGTTGAACCCCAGGCACGGCTCTCACACATGCCTCACCTTTCATGCTCTGACCCCATTATTTCTCCCTCCATAGAAACCTTTCCAAACAGAGCAGTGGGTTTGATTGCTCGTGCCCGACGATTTCGCTCCCTCTCATAATGTTATCTTAAGAAACGTGGAAACCATTGAACCTCCATTTGATTTTAGCGAATGAAATGACTACCACATTGTTGTGTGTGTGTGTGTGTGTGTGTGTAAGTGCACCCACGTGGGTGTGTGCATGTGTGTGTGTGTGTGTGTGTACTTGTGCATGTGTGTGTAAGTATGCGTGTGTGTGTGTGTACATGTGTGTGTGTGTCTGTGTGTGTGGTGTGAAAGTGCTTGTGTGTGGGTGTGCGTATACATGCATGCGTGTGTGTGTGTGCGCATGTGTACATGCATGTGTGTATGTGTTTGTGTGCATGTGTCTGTACATGTATGAATGTACACACGTGTGTGTGTTTTGGTGCATGTGTGTGTGTGTGCATGCATGTGTGTGTGTGCGTGCATGTGTGTGTGTGTGTGTGTGTGTGTGTGTGTGTGTGTGTCGTGTGTGAGGAGTTCCCCCATGGGACCCCTCTGAGAGGTTCCAGGGGCTGTGCGATGGAGCCCCTCTCATCATGGCAAATTGACCATGTGCTCCTGACGGCCAGCTGAGTAATCTCCCGACACATCGGCTTTAACACACCGATCCGCAATCACAGAAAGAAAAATAACTTTGGGGAAGAAAAGTCATAAATAACCTGATGGAGGGAGTGCTTCACTCTCTCCTTGCCCTCTGAACTTGGTTGTGAAAACAGTCAATAAGGGAAAGGTCGGGTGCCTCTTTTTCCTTTTGAGTTATGTGTTTGCAATCATTAAACACCCCATTATGTGCCCCGCAGTGTGATGCTAACCCTGACTGTTAAAACTAGTCAACACGAGGGAAAGAGTGGGGGGGGAGGGGGAAAGTATTTTAGGGAATGAGGGCCATGGGGAACATTTGAAACGGTAAACTCCCAAGAGTGGAAGACAATAGTGGTGTTGTAATTGATGAACACTCCAAGATGAATGGTGGTGTATCTGAGACTCAGGAGAGACTCTGGCCATTGGAAATTCCTAATAGGGAACAAAGTCCAGAGGAGAAGGCAGCTCCAATTCAAACACACTCTACACATGCTATTACTAGTACTCAAGAGGTAATGTGTTTCACAGTACAAATTAAGTGTTACAAAAGAGAGGGAACCGGAGTAAGATGTGATATGGAATCTGTCACATCTGCCATGTCCAAGGTCAGACATACAGGATGTAAAGTGAATGACACGCATATATGCATACGTATGTATAAAGAACAGCGAGCCCAACAGTAAAATGAGACAACAAACGTGTGATAAAAGAGTGTGAGAGAGTGGCGAGTGGTGCAGCAACAGAGAGATAGAATAAGAAAGAGACTAGGCAATCGAGAAAAGCAGATAAGCCATAGATTGCAATCACTCCCCATCGGCGGGTCTGGGGCAGGAAGTGGCGCGCGGAACCAGGAGGATGTAAGCCATGTTCTTTAGAAGGAGGGAGGATTACACGGAGCTCTGGCATGACAGGAGACTTTTCATCACTCGGCCACACCGAGACACCACCGGGCTCCCAAATCTGTCACCAGGCCCCATCAGGAGTGGACCTCCTAATTGAAAAAGTCTGCCACTGTCTGAGGAGTTGAAGGGGTGATTTGTAGCGGTGCTGGTTCTGTTGGTGCTGGCGATGGTGGTTGGACGAGGAGGAGCATTAGGTGGAGGGGTGAAAGAAATGTGTGTGTGCAATTTGTGCATGTGTGTGTGTGCGTGCATGTGTGTGTGCTGCGTGCGTGCTTGCGTGCGTGCATGTGTGTGTGCGTATGTGCGTGCATATGGCGTGAGTTCGTGCACACATGCTCTAATGTTCCCGCACGAGTCGGTTTGTCTGTGTGTGTGTGTGTGTGTGTGTGTGTGTGTGTGTGTGCGCTTAGAAGAGAGGGGGGGAGAGAGAGGGAAGAGACAGAGAGGAGAAGAGGAGAGCGAGAAAGGGAGGGAGGGCAGTCGAGGGGTTCAGGAGAGGAAAAAAAATTTTGGTCATCAACTGCTGGCAGCAGATCCAGGGAGAAGATTATTGGACGGTAACCCAGTGGCAGATGTCTGATGAGTGTCTATTAACCTGCTTCCTACATCTCGTAGGCCTTGTCGCTGATGAATTCAGACCGGGAGGCCTTGTCCCGCCCATTAGGAAGGGTCGTAATCCCTATCCAGGAAATAGCTGCCAGAGACCTCACGACCTGATTGGCTGGAGCTCAGCTGCTCTGGCAGAGCGAACGGTTGAAAAAAAAAGAAGAAGAAAAAAGAGTGGATATGAGTCTGCTCCTGCTGCCACTAGCCTCCTCGTCCACTGACAGTATGCCGCTTCTGCATCATTTGATAGAATCCCTTTTCTTCCCTGCATACCCCGCATATAGCTTTTATCCCATTCACCGACTAACCCCCTTATTTCCTATATACTAACCCTCTTTCATTACTGGATCTTTCCTGTAGCCAGCCCTTTGTCATCCTTTCAAACAACGCTTTACATCACATGAGGATGAATGTGAACAAAGACATCTGCTATGTGTTGCCATTTTTAACTGTTTTCTAGCAGTTGTTTTAAAAAGGATAGGACACCAAAAGGTAATAAAAAAAAAAGCAGTCACTTGGCATGATGGTCGTTCGGTAAACCACTGCACCCTATACTACAGATTATGCAAGGAGGAGGAAAAAGCAACAACTTTTACTAACAACAAGCAAACTATCCATATTTAGTAGGATTACATTCTTCTTTAAGGACCGGTGTTTGCTTGCATGATTCATTTCTTTTAGTTTTTTGCCAAAGAAAAACATAATGAACATCTGCAACAGAGTTGCTAGTGAGTGATTATAAAAGTATTTTTGTTATTGTGCTGTGGAATATCAACAAACATATTTCACTAACCCATTTCTGGTCTCTTTTGTGTATTTGTAAAAATAAACCACATCCCGAAAGGCTTGATGATATATGAGCATGGTATTTCTGCCAACAATTAGTTTTCCTTTCATCGTCCATTCAATACTGGGTTTCTGTCTCAGTGTCTTCCTCTCTCTCTCTCTCTCTCTCTCTCTCTCTCTCTCTCTCTCTCTCTCTCTCTCTCTCTCTCTCTCTCTCTCTCTCTCTCTCTCTCTCTCTCTCTCTCTCTCTCTCTCTCTCTCTCTCTCTCTCTCTGCTGTCCTAGCATTCTACCCACCTACCTCCCTACCTACCTAACTAAACACCTGATGCGTGCCTACCCATAAAGCCACCAACTTATACAACAACCAACCTACCTCGGTTCATTTGCAAACCCAATTCTTCAAGCAAGGCAGTTACTTTCCATAAAACCTTTTATTTCTTTATTTATTGGTACTCTCCAAGCCCGACCCGGGGCTTTTCAGCTGGCTCGGGGCGGTGCGGAGGCCACGGGGAGAGCCTGGGTCTGAGCTCCACATCTGTTCCTGTATTAAAGGCATATGGGCCGGGCCCGAGCCGAATGCTCACAAGCCCGCACAGATCCTCAATCCGCGCCCAATCAGTCTTGATGGGGATGATGTCATGGGGCTGTCTTGGCCTCCCCAGCCCCCTTTTTTCATGTTCATCTCGTGCACTGCCCGGCATAATGGCACACAAGGCCTGACAACGTGCCAGATCCCTGTCAACAGCTACCTCTCTCACACACCGGGGAGCTAGCGAAGCGGAGCTAGTGAAGGTAAGGAAAGGGAAGGAATAAGGTCAGGAGAGGAAGGAGAGAAAAACGGTAGGGGACGATGGAGGAGGAAAATATGGTATGCTGCAATACTAGCATTCCTCCTCCTTCATCCATCAACGTTTTATGAACAAATACTACATGTCCACCTGAGGCTTAGGGCATACATTATACATGAATGCTCAGCTAACGGAGCACACATCTAGAGGGCTTAGGCCTGCTCAGATGACAAATAAAATACACACATTGGGAAGTAAATTTTGCACTTCATCAGATGGATGTCCTCCATCAAACTCATAGACAACACCTGACAGGCTGTCTGATCAAGAAGATCCCCAGAACGTGTGTGCAGCAGAGCCCCATTCCTCTAACATCCGTGTGTCAGATAAATGAGGAGTCTTGTGGAACCACATGCCCATTTTCCACATTCATCACTGACATCGGGTCGGCACCACTGTGGTTTCCTATGCGGCCCAACAGGAGGCTATTCATCTGTGTTGTGGTCTAATAGTGCAGAAGTTAAAGAAAGGGATCAGGGGCTCCTGGGGATCCATGGAGCACAGGTATAGCGGTGAAGGGGACAGGGGGGCGGTGGGAGGCCCTGGACGGTCACCCTGGTTGATTGCATCTCGTCTTGGGGGGTACTTGTGTTCACGTGTGTGTGTGGCTTTGGGCCCTCTCGAGAGGATACGGTTTGGTGGCTCACCGTGGACCCGGGAGCTTGTCGCAGGGGATGTAATGAGGTCAGATTACAGGCTGGTCCGCAGACTGGCTGCAAAAGGTTGGCCCGTAATCCCACAGTCATTAAAGGAGTGCTTTGTTAAAAGTGGACGGGAGGAGGAGGAGGAGGAGGGGAAGAAAGGACTGCAGAGAGTGGGGAAGAAGTGGGAATAAGAGAGGTGTGTGGAGGAACTCAATAACACTTGATTCGATATGAAAAGCCTCTTGTTGCCACCCAGGAGCAACGGCGGCTCGGAAGGATGTAAGAGGAAGCCAGCCGGGGAGACTCCTACAACCAGGAACAAGACATGCCTTGTTCCGGGTTTAGGGAGCAAACAGATTAAGATGAATTGATGCAAGCTTAGTGACTCTGAAAAATGGAGGAGAGAGAGAAAAAACGCCCACAGATCAATAAGGCTTAGCAGGCGGGCAACCAAGGACTGAATCTCCACTCACATTCAGGGGGATAGCATCGAATAAAGGAAAGGGTCTCAGATCTCATACATCCCTACTTTTGTGAGGTTTAGATGAAAAAAAAGAGGTTTAAGACTAGAATGAGAGAATTTACTAAATCTGAAGCAGCAGAGAGGTTTCAAAGAATAGACGGTTTCCAGGAAGGGTGACATTTTAAATGTTGGCACGCTATTGTGTGTTGTTTTGATGAGATTTACTTTTTTTAAATACATGCATTCACCACAAAAACAAAGATTTCATTCACTGTTCATATTAATGAATATTTATGTGTTATAATGAATTTAAATTCTGTGGTTTCTGAATATTTCTAGCACCTACATTCTTTGAGCACACAAGAGGGCTTTTATAAGATAGAAAACCTATATGGATCACCCCCCTCAAAGGCCTGAATGCTACCAATCACATTTGGATGCAGTGTCCCACGGCGCACTCTGAGAGGTCTATGTCTAAGACAGCCTGGCAAAGCAGAGTCAGTGTCCCGATGTTTGCAGAGATCAGAGAGAATCATCTGGGTTAACACGGTGATTATGCAGCAAAGCCATGCTATCTCACCCTGGATCTGATACTGGGTTTTTTCTCTTCTTCGCGACTCAAAGATCTTAGGCCTGGAATCAGACGGAGCAAAAGCCATGTCTCACAGATAAATCCCTGTAGAGGTGTATCCCACTTCTGTCATCTTAATAAAAATTGAACTAAGAGACGCATGAAACACTAACCGGATCTACAGTGCAAATATCCAATTTGTCAATTTGTGCTTCTTCCTTTATAAATAAACACATGCAAACGTTTAACCCTCGGGTCAAGTGAGATGTGGAAAAGACGATTTAGAATTTCAAGTTATGAAAGTCAGAGAGCAGCCTCTCTATCCATCAGGAAACTGAGTATGATGTTGGCTTCCTCCTCTCTGTGTGACCCCAGCCAGCTCAGCTCATTAGGAGAAAATACAGTGGAACGCATGCATACATAGGATGCCACAGGGCCCGATGACCTCTACATCTGTTGAAGCTGACCCTGCGAGTGTTTCCTGGGGTCGGGTCAGGTAATCAGGGCCAAAGGAGTGTGCTGACTGGGTCAGCATTGATACGAGAGAGAAGGGTGAGCTGACCCCTGTTTAGCGACACCATTGTCTGGGGGCAATTATGAGCACAGCACCCAGAATAACACTGGGGAAGGTCTGGGTACACTGCAGTCTAACTATCAGACGGATCATGTGTGCGGGGAAAATGAGAGTAAAACAGTAGAAGAGATGGCAACGGTCATTCTAGTTGTCTTCAGCTTCACAGGTATATCTTTAACGAGGGAAATATAACAACTTGATTAAAAAAATGTTTTTGTAGTTTTAATGGCAACCGATTGTGGAACAATCTTTCATTAAATGTTGTTGTCTTTTTTATATCTAATGGGTGTACCAAGAGGAAACGGGAAGAGAAAGAACGGTTTTATGCACTGATAGCTATTGTTTCTCAGTATGTTTGCTTATATGTTTCCTGTATTTATTGTATTGTGTATTGTTTCTATGACCACAGGTGTGCCCTTTAACCCTATGGTCATTAGCTTCTGCAGTCTGGGTCTCGGCACTGTACACACCGCTGCACACCACATGTGTGGGAGGGAGGGAGAGAGAGAGAGCGAGAGAGAGAGAGAGAGAGAGAGAGAGAGAGAGAGAGAGAGAGAGAGAGAGAGAGAGAGAGAGAGAGAGAAGCGAGGAGAGCTCCAGGGCCAATTACAGCCCAGAGAAAACAAAGGGCCATATTTCAATGATTCCTCCAGCTGTGCTGTTTATGAGCTGTGTGCTTAGTCTCTCTCTGACCTTCACCTCCACACTTGGCCCCTCAGAGGGAAAACAAGCCAAAATGGCCTGATGCTCACTCTTTCATTTCACAATACAAAAAAAAAGAAAACATATTATTGAGTTTGTTTATATTTATTATCTCTGGTTTAAATGCGATAGTATCGTTCGCCTGACCTCCACATCCCATTGAGCCATGTGTGGCAATAGCCTTAGATGTAAAAGAAAGGAAAAAATATGGACTAATCTAAACCTTAATGGCAAAGTATGTGTCATATGTAACCTTTATAACTTTGCTTGTCAGTTTTTCTTTTCCATTAGGGAGCTCATAAGAGGGCTCTTGGTATAAGTCACCGTAACCCTTTGACAGGTGTAACCTTCCCAAGCCGCCAAAGTACCATCTTCACCGCAGTCCTATTGACCAAAGCAATAAGCCATTCTATATGGTGTATTAAAGTAATTTTCCACATGCTACCTCAGCATGAACCATTGTTCATGCAAGCTTCTGCTGACCATGAACAGAGAGATGAAAAAAAAAAGAAGGACAGCTATTCTTCCAGACCAATAAGTCCATTCCCCCCCCCCCCCCCCCCCCCCATGATATTTCCTTCTTTCTTTCTTTATTTTCCTCTTCCCCTTCATGTCTTAAAAGCCGTAGTCATTTTAATGGTCACATGTATGGGGATATTAAACTGCCAAAAGCACACAAGGGTTCGGGAAGGGGAAATGGCTTCAACGCTCTGCAGCATGTGTACCGACTGACCGGGGAACAGGTTCCCCTTCTGTGTACTCAATCGTACTCCTCCATCTCATTCCCGTTTCATTTGAGAGCAGAGAGGATAAAAAGAGAGAGAACAAGAAAAAAGACTAGAAATAGAAAAAGAACAGGTCTTTTGTTGGCAGTGCATTCTCCGCCAGCCATCTGCGTGGTGGTGGTATTCGTGGTGCTTCTCTCCCTGCCCCCTGTGTCAAAAGGTGGAGCCGGAGCTGCTGTGTACCTCACTCTGGCCTGTGCTGAAGTCAGCTCCGGGGGCTGCGACCATGTGACAAATGATTCCAATCTAGGCTGAGCGCCCTTGACTTGACCCTGACCGCGGTAGACAATAAGGGCAAGCTCAGTCACTGGAAAAGATGTTCTGCGCTAATAAACCCGACTGCCGATCGCGCGGGTGGGTAGCTGCAAGCGGAGGGACGGGAAGGGAGAAAGGTGGGAGGGAGGGAGAAAAGGGGTGGGGGGAGAAAGGAGGAGGGAGGTTGGGGGAGGGAGTTCAGGTTCTGACCTCTCAGGTGCAGGTTGATAATGAGTCTCCCTGTTTGCTCTGTGAGAATGACCTCAGAGAGATGAAAGGAGCGGGGAGCACAACAAAGAGCCCCATTCTGGGCTCTTCTGAAATGGGATCATTCCTGAGGAATTGGCTTATGAATGCACTTTCTATTTCATTGCTTTTAAAGGGCACTTAAGCTAAAATGCAAACATGTAAAAGTAGTTGGGCCAGAGCAGGCTATCATCGCCACCACCGCCTCTGAAATGGACGACCCCCCCCCGCCCCCCCCCCCCCAAGACCCCACGCATGCAAACAGAACAGCCATATGTGCATATGAAAGAACACGTACCCCAGTGCTCTCTACACACACACACACACAAAGACAAAACACCCAATGTGCACACACAAACCCCCCCCCCACACACACACACACACACACAATCACAACAACACAAATGCTGGTTGTGGCCCCCTCCTTGTCTTCCTAATAAAGCTTATAAAATGAGTGTGCTCTTGCCAAACGTGGGGCTGTAAACGCACCACCCAAAAAAAGGTTCTGGGCATCTCACTCGTTATGCTAATGGCATCCCCACCCTCTGATTGCTCTCCCTGCATCTCTCTCTCTCTCTCTCTCTCTCTCTCTCTCTCTCTCTCTCTCTCTCTCTCTCTCTCTCTCTCTCTCTCTCTCTCTCTCTCTCTCTCTCTCTCTCTCTCTCTCTCTCTCTCTCTCTCTCTCTCTCTCTCTCTCTCTCTCTCTCTCTCTCTCTCATCCTGCTGGCAACTCCTTCAACGTTCTTCAGCACACCGCTCTATTGTTATCCCTGCCCCTCTTCTGTTGGCACAAGACTAGATAATACACAGCACAACTAGGATCCAGCAACTCTACCACGGAGAAAAAAAAAGATTATGGCAAAAGAAAAATAATTAATATGACTCTTTTCTCAAAACCAGGCCATTGTTATCTATTTGCGTGCCCCAAATTGTTAGAAAATATGGCACTTGATGCCATTTCTCTCAACAATGGCTCGGCGGACGTACCCCCTTGTGAAAACAAACAGAGTTAGTGGAAAACAGAGATGTATTTTATTCCACTTGACCACACAATGTCCTCTCGTATGTGCTGAACGTTGAGCAGCGGAGGCTGTCCAGTACAGGCAGCACAGCCCGGCACCCCTGGTGCTGGCATGGAGCAGAGGATCAGTCAGGGGTCTTTGTCACAGGGACTTTGGGGAACTTAGCGTTGGAGTGGAGAAAGTGCTGGGTGCAACACAAATCAGGAGAGACTGCTGAACTGTCAAAAGTCAAAGTGGAAGCCAGGATTATATCTGCCCATGTTGGCTCCAGAAGCAGGTTTCACTGAAGTTTGATCGCGTTTATTTGTGAGTCAGTAAGTGTGTGCGCGTGCGTGTGCATGTGTGTGTGTGTGTGTGTGCGTGTGCGAAACCAACTTTGTCTACGTGCATATGATGTATGACTGTGTGTTCCTATGGAAGATGTGAATTGGCATGTGGAGGTGATCACAGGAGAGGTTTTCACAGATAATTACATTAAAATGTGCAAGGAAAGGGAAAACACTATTGCCTATACTCCACAGCCTTATGTACTCAATGGGATCCAAACTCAACAGTAGTTGGTGCACCCAATTTTAACATTGATATACTTTCTTTATTTCACAACATACAACAATGGATGATGCAACTACATAGTCAACAACGTTTTGAGCAGCTAGAAAATAGAACACACACACACTTCTCTGTACACACTATCTTTTTCTCTCTCTCTCTCTCTCTCTCTCTCTCTCTCTCTCTCTCTCTCTCTCTCTCTCTCTCTCTCTCTCTCTCTCTCTCTCTCTCTCTCTCTCTCTCTCTCTCTCTCTCTCTCTCTCTCTCTCTCTCTCTCTCTCTCTCTCTCTCTCTCTCTCTCTCTCGTGCAGGTATCTGAGGTGCTTGCATCAGTCATCAATAATATTGGCGAGCACCTGGATGTAAGGGAAGGGGTAAGGGATCATTGGAGCTGGTTTCCTCGTCTATGGCTCCACCATTAGATAGCAATGACTTACTCTCCCAGCAGCCACTGAATCAAATGAGTGATCCCACTGAGAACAGGGCGCCATTTCCCATATTTGCTGGCTCATTCGGCCATTCAACCATTGTAGATTACTTCTACTAAATTACTTTTACATTTTGCAGGTGTCCTCGGCGGGTTTGTGGTTGTGTCATGTCAGAATGTGTGTGTGTGTGTGCATGTGGACTTGCGCACAATATGCAAACAAAGATGTTCTGTGCATGATCATCATCAATAGGCAACATATTGTGTTATTACATATGGCATTAAGTGTGTGTGTACGTATGTGTCTGCGTGTGCATGTGTTTGTGTGTTTATGTGCAAGTTGTGGGTATCAATGCCATTTCAAATCACTTAGCATTTATAATCACCAAGGTCAAAAAGCCCTTTCCGCAAGAACAGAAATAAATAAAAGCAGTTGGCAGCAAATTAAACAGAGGGAGGAACAAAGCCAGGCCTCAAGCGAGTAGCAGGAAAAAGAAAGAGTTGAAAATCTACATGAAAGCTAATTTCAGATAACATCATGCTCCACCATATAACTAATTGGAATACACTTCGTTCTTCAGACAGGAATGTCATTAGCACTTAGAACATTTTGTGCAAAAGTTCTGTTTTTGTTGTAGTGTAAAGCAGGCTGACAGCTTCTTTATTTTATCTTTCATTCACTGCATTCCAAAACAGCTGTTGATAATTTAGATGAATCCAATTATTGTTTGAATGACCTATTATGCAACATTGATCGTTTATTTTTTCTTCGTATTCTTAGATTTGATATGTTGTTTTGTTTAGCAAAAGCAGGATTTATCACCTGTATTACAAGCCCAAGAGGATTTTGAAAATGGGTTCATTTTGATTGCTAAAAGTGTAGCAATGCTTCATTCATAATGGGCAACGTGAAAATTTGGTAACTACAAATGTTCTACAAAAAGACCGAAAATGCTAAGCTTACAAACAGTACCGTCATCAACTTTATTCTCATATCCAGAGGTAACTGAATTTGCTTGCTTATTTCAAAATATTGCTTATTTCAAAATATTTACATTTCTGGTATTGATTATTGAGAAACACAATGAACTATTATTAGTAGTATTATTTGATCATGTACAAAGCGACCTACACAGGACATTCCCACACAGCATGAGCAGATTAAAATGGCGGGGATCCACAAATCTATCAAGAATATTGCAGAACGTGAGAACCGAAAATGAAGAAACCAGAAGAAAAAAAAACAGAAAACAAACGTCTCAGTCGTTTAAAATGTATTTGCTTGCTTCAATGACATTACTAATGCTCCAGCTCCTTTCAATTGCCTCACAATCCCTCCATACACAAATCTTGTTTGTCCCTAAGGTCAGGAATGGATACATTATTCCTCTCCATCTGTCTGTCTGTGTGTGTGAGTGAGTGAGTGTGGGCCTGAGTCAGGGATTCAGCAGGATGTTACACAGACAACAAGGTGATTCATGTAATCCCTCGCTTGTTCCCAGCCGCTGACGATCTGCATTCCCGCCTGGCTCCTCCTCCTGCTGTTCCTCCATTTTTGTTTTTTCGTCGACTGCTCTTTTCCAATCCTCGGGTCACCGTCTGAGCGTTTTATTAGCTGCAATAACACGACGGCAACAGCCTTGGCGGTAACCGTTTAATTAACCTAATGGCTTCCGCATACAGGCGAGCGTCACGCGCTGCCACCAGACTCTCTTTAACCAATCTCAGCGAGTGCTTCGTGAAGCGAAGTCACAAGAGCGGCCCCAAAAATAAGTAAACAAGCGGTTGCGGGGGCGAGTTCCTCAAGGTCGCAACCCGCACCGGGATGTTCTCCGGCTCGCTGTGTACCGCGCTCCGCAGTGCCAGAGGTCCTTCGTTACTCTGCCTCTTTTGTCAGCGATGGATTCCTCCCGGCTGGCAGGGGAGCGGACACTTTTATTAAGTGTCTGCGAGGGGTCACCGTGGCCTGCGATGTCCCCGGTCCCGCTTGTTTTTGTTTCGTTTTTTTTCCTTTGTCTTTTTCTTTTCTTTTTTTCTTCAATACCCTGGACATGACATGACTTTAGGGTTCCTTCTGACACGCCATATTTCTTCTGTGTATTCTTCTCCACCAGAGAGAAAAAAAAAGAAAAAGAAAGGCAAAAAGTGGGAGCAGTTTATTACTGTTTAGCAGCATCCATCGCACGGCAAAAAAACAAAACAAAAAGGAGAGCGAACGAGAGGGGAAAACGAAAGGGAGAGAGTAATGATTCGCTCCAGGTCAATATTTTACACAATGACGCATTTTGGGAAGCACACCTCTACAGGGCATGTGTGAAAACAATGGGTGTCATAACTGCCCCGTGCAGCGTATTTATCTTACCTGGCGCCCTAATCAATCTGTTTCCCCCCTCGTCGCAAACACTGGTAATACATTACGCCGTTAAACGAGAGTCCATCTTTCACCGCCGCACAAAAGGGTGGCTCTGGTGATGTCTCTTTCACAAAGACCAGAATAAAAACAGCACAAAACACTTCCCCAAGGGTGGTTTTACATCAACAGAGTAAAATAGAAATGTGTTTTATTTCATTTAAATAGTATTGTAACTTTGTATAGCAGACCTTGGATCTTTCGTTGACAAATTATATTTGTTATTTACCCTATTTTTCTGAAGAGCGTAAAAGAAAAAACAAGAACAAAAGCATTGCTTATGAACTAAACTGAAATAACAAGTCCTCATTGAGAAGCCTGGAAGAGCTCAAAGCCATGACATCATGACATCCTCTCCTCTGTCATTATGAACTCTTGGCATCACTTCAATTCATCAAATGTGTCCACTGCACCAAACAGTGTCATGCTTACAACTGGGAACCATTTTAGAGGTATGCTGTGAAGTCATGCCGTTGCTCAGCTAATATTATACCGTAGATGACAGCGACGGGAAGTATCCACTCTCCCTCTCTTATTCCAACGGCGTACAGTCATACTGCAGCAATTATTCAAAATCTTTGATTGGCCTCAGAGAAGCGATGCAATCATGGCTGAAAATCAATTTCAGGGACATCGGGAGGAATCAGAAAGTGAGCGCGGTGCCAACGCGGTCCGAGGGCCCGTGCAAAGAAAAAGAGGGATTTTGCTTCCTCTTATCGTCGTTTTCTCGACGAGCTCTCCTTCTTCTGGGGGTAATCAGCCAGCAACACCAGTAAGCTTTCTGCTGGTCGGCCAAATCCCGCTTGTCTTCAGAGCCGCTAGTGATGTGGAGCCAGGTAGCATCCAATTAGTGCCTGCTTTAACTTAATGCAAACGGCTGGCACCCGGCTCTCTCCGCATCAAACTAGTTGCCATAGTCCTTCCACCCTCCTGCTGTCAACATTCATACAAATTTTGCCGATTTGCTTTGCCTTCTCGCGGCGCCATGAAGTTGAAATGAGACATTTGCATCAATTCCGGACCATCTATTCTGCTAAGACAGATTGGGCTGGTAACTGACGAGCAGGCTGCCAGATCAGCGGCGGCTGCTTGATGCTTATTGACAACTGTGTTGCCGTAACAGCACATTTAAACAAAAAATGGGTCCTTTTACATATACGGCAATTTGTTATGGCAAGGGATCCGATGCTGGCTAATGGGTGTAAATCCAATGAACAATTTCATGATACACGCTGCCATTTCTTTTGAACATGAAGAAAGAAGGGGAAAAAAAACAGATGTCAATATACACACTTGTTTCATGTCTCAATCAAGGCTTCCTCTTTCTGTTCAATCAACTCTGGACCGGTCCAGATGCTGGACATCCCCGGTACAGCTTGAGAACAGATCAAGGGCGATTATAACGTAGTCATTTAAACAAGCTGCACACAAGCAAAACAAGCCTCTGTTCCGAGGCCTTTTCATAGCACACTGATCTGGCACATGAAAAACATTCAACACTACGCTAAATGATATGCCAAATACATCAGCGAGGACGGGTAATGTCTTATGTGTTACCATTTCATGTCTGCCACGACCGCATCTCCCCCCCCCCCACAACCCACCACCACCAACACAACATTCCCCTACACACTCCTTGTTTGTCTGTCTCACTCGCTTGCAACTACCCACTCCTTACTTTTCTCTACCCCTCTCTCTTTCTCTCTCCCCCGTTTCTCTCTCCCCCGTTTCTCTCTCCCCCTTTTCTCTCTCTCTGTCTGTCTCTCTCGCTCTTGCTCTCTGCTCTCTCTTCCCATCTCTCTCCTCCCTGTATCTCTCTCCTCATCTCTCTCTTCATCTCTCTCCCAGCCTCTCTCTCTGCATCTTCCTCCCCTGTACTCCCCTCTCTCCCCCCCGTTTCTATCTCCCCCTCGCTCTCTCTCTCTCTCTTTCCCCCTTACTCTCACTACTCCCTCCCTCCCCCCTCCATATCTCCCCCCTCCCTCGCTCCCATCGGAAGCAGAGGCAGCTGTGAACGCCAGCTCCACAGCCTGTGGTCTTTGGCAACAGGCAGACAATTGAGCTTTGGAAGTGGCACGGAACAAGAGAAAGAAGCGTGAGGTTGCTTCCTCCCTCTGTCTTTCCTGCCTGTCAGGGATCCACCGGGCATGCAGCCCACGCTCTCTCTCTCTCTCTTTCTCTCCTTCTCTAACTCCCACCCTCCCTTCCTCTCTCTTCCTCATAACGGCATTAACAGAAACCACGGAGCAGAGCGGTGGAAAATCCACCGCGGCATGTTTCCTCATCAGGCCCTGTCTTCTCCCTGACCCCGCTCCACCTTGGCTCAAGCAGACTTCACGTCCAAGATGAATGCCGGACGCCGGCGACTGAGGCACTGCCAAGTACAACAAGAGATAGGCTCATTCACCATGAAATCATCTTTGCAGAGGGGAGTGTAGACAAGTTTGGATTGGCTGCACTGGCACTTTCATCCCTGGGAAATATTCCTGACCTTTGTTTTATGTTCTGCGCCATAAAGATCAGGTAAAACGTTATCATCACAGTGTAAAAAATAAAATGGCTGTCTATTATAGCATATAATTCCTCCCTGGACATCTCACATCATTCACTGTCTATTAGGGTCATACAGCTGGTGGACTTGTGCAGTCTAGGTTCCCACCACCCCCCACCCCACCTTCTCCTCCACACTGCCTTTTCTGATGGCGACTCCAGTGAAAATACGTGGCTCGGTGCACTTCAGCCATATAAACAATTGGACATGATACGCAGACACACACACACACACACAACACTTAGCACCCACACACACTCACAAACACTCAACACACGCACACACACACACACACACACACATACACTCAACATACACACACACACACACGCAAACACACACAATGTTAATACACAGCAGCTATACAGCTATATAGCAACATACGAGATAGAGAGAGAGGGAGAGAGAGAAAGAATGAGAAATATGGAGAATACAAAAGAGGGAGGAAGATAGAAGGAGATCATACTATACACACACACTGACTACTGTTTGACCTTTTAGGTTCATAGAGAGCATGAAATACCCATTAGGGCAGGGGTTACTCTAAATTACTCTGTTGTTTCTGCTCAGCAGAGACCAGTGGGACAGGGCTTATTGGTCTCTGGGTATGACTGTGTGCGTGTGTAAATGTGTGCGTGCATGTGCGTCCATATGTTTGTTTGTATACGTTTATGGGTAATGCGACAGCTGCATTGAGGAATACACCGAGGCTAACCTCTCCATCGCACACATGGAGCTCTCTTTGTACACATACTAAAGCACACGGCGGCAGAATTCTCTATACTTACATCACTGTCCTCTGTGGTGTTGCATAACATTTCCTTATCCAAATTTGTGTTTTGTGGGTAGAAATTTTGAAAAAATGAAAAGATCTGACTGAAGTTTGTTGCCCTTGAGAGAAGTATCCTTTACTTTGAGCTGTGGAACTTGTGTGGAAAAAGATGTGTGTGTGTGTGTGTGTGTGTGTGTGTGTGTGTGTGTGTGTGTGTGTGTGTGTGTGAGACTACTTTGGTTATCTGGTGGTCTTGGACTTGTGCCCTTTACTGTCCTTTGGGTTATTTACTGACCAGACACAACAGCATGATGAATGCATTCTCTGAACTCCCAAATTAGTTTCCCTTCCACTCGCTCTGCGCTTGTTTTCCTTCCGACTGTAATATGTTTCCTTGGCTTGGACAGACCGGACAATGTGTTAAAACGAATACACACTTTTGACCAGACCATGTCTGAGAGAGTGTCCAGTGTTATAGTCTACACCATTGTGCATTCAAAGACATGTTTTATTTGGGTATAAACAAATCCAGGGCACAGGTCATTATGATGAAAAAAGAAAATCCAGCTTTAGTTATTTTGCGTGGAATTTCTTTTCATATTATATTATTTCCCATAGTTCCACATACCAATCAGAATCATTGACTGACACTCAGTATATTAACAAAGAAAGAGAAAGGAAAGCATTAAAGGAAGAGAGATAGAGCGGGAGTAAGCGGGAGTTAGAGAGAGAGAGAGAGATGGGAAGAGAGAGAACAAGAATGATGGAAGAGAGAGCGAGAGGGATCGAGATGGAAAGAGAGAGAGAAAGAGAGATGTGAAAAGATAGAGCAACAGAGAGAGAAAGATGGGGAGAGAGAGAGAGCGAGATGGTGAGGGAATGGAGAGAAAGAGAAAGAGAGAATGAGAGCCAGAGCGAGAGAGCAAAAGAGAGAGAGGTAGAATCCTAATGGCCATGCCAGAAGAGCCCGGAGGCTACTATCGTCCATCTCATCCAGTCTTGAAGGAGTTAAAGTCACCGAAGGCCACTGCAGAGTCAACACTGACCACTGGTCGTCTAGCCGTGGTCCGCCAGATCAATATCAGCAAATAATAAATGAGCTCCCTGGAGGGTCTGCGCTAAACCACTAGCAACGTTGGCCCCAGCGTGTGTGTGTGTGTGTGTGTGTGTGTGTGTGTGTGTGTGCGTGTGTGTGAGACTCAATAAGCCAGGTGAATGACTGTGCAGGGGCACATCTTTAGCACTCCATAATAGAAAATTAATGGCGCTCAAATCAGTTCTGAGGGCACCCCGAGGGTTACCTAATAGGCCCAGTTAGAACTGTCATCCCTCTCCGCGCTGCCTAAAGTATTGCACGCAAACATGGAAGGGATCACCCGGGAGGAAGGGAGGGGAAGGGGTTGCGCAATGTAACTACATTGAGGAAAGGAGGGATGTGTTAATGAATAGAATATTACTAAGCTAAGATGTATATTCTGCTTCATCCAGTTGGTATGAACAAATAAACTGCGTATATCCCGTTTGCATGTCGGTATTAATGCAATATTGTGCAAATTGACAATTGATTGAAAACAGAGAAAACCAACCAACTGCTTGGAAATATTAACCGAATGAGGTTGTCACAATGTGGGAGCGCGTTGTGCCATTTCGTTTCAACATAAAGACAAATAGGAGGCTATTTGTTTAATTATTAGATGTCTTTGTCTAACAGGCTGGCAGTAAGACTTAAAATCACACCGTATGTTACACATCTCAACTGGCTCATAATTCTGCTTTACAAATGCAAATACTGCAAACGATAAACCCACACGCTGATCGATGAACACGAGGAAGCACACCAAATGATTAGTTGTCCACCCACCCGACTGCAAACTTCTCTGCGATCCATAGAACCTAATTTACCTATGTAGACACCAGAGCGCTCAGAATGGTGCGTGTGCGTGTGCGTGTGCGCTTGAAAGTGTGTGGGGAGGGGTTTGCGTCATCGTCACGCTCTCCTCCCATCCCCTCATCGGGTGCTAGACTCCGGCACGCCGCGTCCTCGCTCCTCGCTGTCCCGACGTGAACTCACCCGCACGCCGCCACGCGTCCGTCCTCCAGCGCGAAGACCGTGTGTCGTTCTCCGCAGGCCACGCAGGCAACCCCCAGACGTGGCGCCGGAAGGTTCCGGAACAGATGCGGTGTCAGCTGAAAAAAAAAGAGGGACACACAAAAAGAATAATGAAAATGAAAAAAAAGAAGTCGAGTTCCTCGCAGAGGTGAAGAGAAATTTCCCAGGCTTGGCTCGATCCAGAGGCACCAGCTTGGTCAAATACTCCACAACGCCACTTGGCACGGATCCCACAGACTCAGACTCCAAGCCCCAACAACATCCTCCACTTCAGTCCAACATCAAGACGGACGCAAGTAAACACCTCCACCGAGGAACACAGCATATTCCTTCATGACGCTGAGCTTTCTGTAGATCTGTCCTTGTAGTCCTGTGTGTTTGGCTGTCTGTCTATATGGGTGTTTGTGTGTTTGTGTGTGTGTGTGTGTTAACGCCAGTGCCACAGAGAAAGAGGATAGACAGACAGAGAGAGAGAGAGAGAGAGAGAGAGAGAGAGAGAGAGAGAGAGAGAGAGAGAGAGAGAGAGAGAGAGAGAGAGAGAGAGAATGAAACAGCCTATGAGAAGAAAAGAAAGCCTGGTTCCTCATCATGCGCTTGTTAGCTTGTCCAATCTATGGCAATCAGCGCGGTCCCAGGGGCTGAAAGACAGGAGATGCTGGCGAAAAGGCAAGCTGGGGCTGAGGAAAAGATCAATACCGCACCGTGAAACAAGAAGTGTAGGCTATTTACTCTCCATTGATCTGATGACTCTGGAGAAACACCTCGCTCTGCTATTAAATGGAGGCTGGAACTCTGCTGTGGAAGGAGTTTTCTTTTACCTCCTCTTCTCCCTCTCTCTTTTCTTTGATATCCCATTTTCTTTTAACTCAAGGTCAGGGAAGGAAAGAAAACCAGAATAATATAAAAAAATAAATACAATGATTTGTTAGGAGTAATTCAACTAAAGATTATGTGTTGAAATTCAGAAGGGAACTGACGCTAACCAGCTATTGTGAAAGTGAGACCTCAACAAGAGGGCCGACAAGAGACCCTAGGCACCGTGGAAAAAAAGCTCCACTAGAAGTCACCGTAATTAAAACAAATGAACCAGTGGCATGGGGCAAGAAGAACTTCTACAGGGCTTCTTGCTACAAGGTGTTTTCAATTCCCCTGTTTGAGGTAGTGCATCGTATTAGGAGAGAGAGCCATTGAGGCCTTTTCCTACTAAGTATTGCATAGTAAGTGAGGCCCTGACATGATAGGGCTAAGATATATATGTTTATATAGATATGACACAGACAATTACATAAGGCAATTACAGAATTTGTGTTTGTGATTTTTAAACGGGTAATACTTTCGTTCATACCAGTGACATCACCCCAATGAAATCTAGTGAATACATAATAATTTTTCAATTGTAATATAACTTTGAAATCTATGACTCTTCATAGATTTCAAAGACTCTTCAACAGAATTTTTTTTTTTTTTTTTACAGACCAGGGCAGGGGAAGGTCAAAAACATGAGTAACAGAGAACCATGCTCTACGAGATAGTCATCGGACAGTAGTGACAGTGCCTGAGGTGAACTGAATCTGAGAGGATAGGTAGTCCGGGAAAGGGGATCTGGTTTAAAGGCAGACGTAACAGTTAAACCCTAATACAAATCAGAATCACTTTATTTACACTGCCTACAAAAATGATTAAAAAACCAAAGCCTCAAATAATGATTACATTTAAGATTCAATAACACCTTACATCAAAATAATGAAAGTAAAAAAGCGTTTTAGTTGAAAAGTGATTATATTGTAGTAATGATTGCCACTGACCAAAGCTACAACCCAGCTCTTGACTTGTGTAACCTGTTTTTAGATAACAATATAAGTATATGGCACTAAAGATTAGTGTATATCTGCTGGTGGATTGACAGAAAATGCTGAGCAGGAGAAAGCCTCTTGAACGCTCATTTTGTTGGTGAAGTCAGCAATTAGTAAAACATACTAGGGTTAGGGTTAGTTTAAGTTAGTATAGAAGAAGCCTGCAAAGTATGGCTCCATTTGCATTCAGCATTAACACTGATAATAACTCACAACTAATACATATTCTGTTTATATTTTCTGCCTGCCAAAGAGTATTAGCTATACGTGAAAAGATTATAAGCCAGCCCTCGCAGTGACAAATTAAGCTCTACGTCGGGACGTTGGCAGAGAAAGTTAATTTAATTTATTTTTAATTATTATCGTTCATTTAATAATTCATCCATGTGAGAATTGAAATTTTTACACACACAGACACACACACACAATTTCCATGAATTGTACCATTATGGCTTACCATCAAACAAAAAACCAAAACAAGCATCATGGCTGAACTATACTTCAGTATTCTCTAAACATTTGTCATTTGTATGGCTTCAATCTCGCCACCTCGTCTCTGCCTCTCTCTCTTCAACTCCTTGGAGAGGAAGGTCCCATTGACTGTGTGGCTTTATTGCAACAAGCAGTCTCTAATGACTCCCTGAAGACCTCTGCGTCCCTTCTGCTCTCTCTCTCTCTCTCTCTCTCTCTCTCTCTCTCTCTCTCTCTCTCTCTCTCTCTCTCTCTCTCTCTCTCTCTCTCTCTCTCTCTCTCTCTCTCTCTCTCTCTCTCTCTCTCTCTCTCTCCCCCCCCCCCTCCCTCCCTCCCTACTCCCCCCCTCCCTCCCTCTCACTCTCGGTGTCCTCTCCAGTCTCCTGGTCACCAGATAATTAACCCTCTCTAATAGCGCAGATTACATTAGCTTTGGATTCGCGCTGCTACACAATGGACCTCGCCTTGCTTTACAAATCTCCCCCCTTCACAAGAACACAATTATGAATTCAAACAACTTCTTATCCACACTCACTCATCCAGGGACACAACCCATCCCTCCCCCTCCCTCCCTCACCCTCCTCCTCAACCTCAACTCCCAGACCCTCACCAGGACCGAATAATGAGAGATGTGAAGAGAGGGACCACACAACAAGTTGTGTAGTTGTGTGCGTATACGTCTGTGTGTGTGTGTGTGTGTGTGTGTGTGTACGTATATGGCTTAATATGTGTTGGTGTGTGAGTATCTGGGCTTGTATGTATGCATGTGTGTGTGTGTGTGTGCATGCCAATGCCCCTGTGGGAATATGTGTGTGTGGGTGTGGTTGTGTGTGTGCACATGTGTGTGCACGTTTATGGTTTTATGTGTGTTGGGGTGTATGGGAGAGAATGTATGTGTGTGTGTGGTGTTTGTGCATGCCCATTCTCTGTGCCCCTGCAGGCATGTGTGTGTGTGCGTGCGTGCGTGGATGTGTGCATGTTTGTGTGTGTGCGTGTGTGTGTGTGTGTGTAAAAGGGAGGGTAAGTCTGAGAGGTCACTCTAGGTGTTTCTTCTCCTGAGCTCCCAGAAGCCGGTGATAACTCTCCATCTTAACATTCCAATTGAGAGCAGAATGGAATCTTAATTACTGGGGGTGGATTGAGTCGGGGCCAGGGGATAAAGGGGCTAAATGGCTGGCTCATGGAGTGAGTGGTCAAAGAGAACGAATTAGAGGCTGGAGTGAATGACTGGAGCCAGTGGAAGCATCTTCCCACACATTTAAAATAATACAATATAGAGTGTTTCACGTGCAAAGTCCTAAATTTTTATTTTTTATTTTTTATTTTATACCTTATAAATATTTCACATACTTTGCAATGTGTGTGAAAAAGGTAGTAGTGCATTTAACTGACCGGTCCAGTCTAGTCTAAAAGTGCCTTCAGTCTCCACTGTGATTGGAGACTTAACATTGTATTCAACTGCCCGGCTCTGTGACTGTATGACGGCCCCACGGTTGGTTAAACATCTTCAAAGTAATGAAGCTGAAGTATATGAACAAAGCACCGCGGAACTCAATTCAGCTGAATACAAATTATGTGGAGAAAAAGAGAAATTAGTATAATTTCTTGTAACTTAGTATTTCAGAAAGATAGAGGGGGTGGAGGGGGGAATAAATAAATAAATATTGTAAAAAAGAAAGAAAGAAAGAAAGAATGGAAGGAAGAAAAACATAAAAAGAAAGAAAGATAGAAAGAAAAGAAAGAAGGAAAGAAAGAAAGTAAAGAAGAGAAAATAAAGAAAGAAAGAAATTGATGTAATGTGCCCCGTCTAAATCTAAATTGGTACATTTGTTGTGAAAAGGTATCCTTGTGTTTCTTTGTCTGAACAAGTAATTTTCCCTACCTCCCTACTCTGTAAGGCTTGCCGTAGCAGTATTTTTGCAGCACAGAGCACTCTCCTTTCTATTTCAATAGGACAGCTCATTTGCTAGACTCCAAGCCCAAACTGCTGACTGGCTGTTTTACAGCTGTGTACTGTGTCTGTATCTGTGTGTGTGAGAGTGTGTGTGTGTGTGTGTGTGTGTGTGTGTGTGTGTCTGTGTGTCTGTGTGTCTGTGTGTCTGTGTGTCTGTGTGTGTGTTCCTTAAGACAGTGAATAGGTATAACTTTAAATAAAAGCACAGAATATGAGAGAGATGTATTATTATTGTACAATAATATCATGATCATTAAGAGCTCAGCTATTCAAGGTCATAGTGTGTGTATTACAAAACAAAAGTAGACAATTAAGGAGTGCAATTGGTTTGAATGGCTATTGCTTATTACTCTCTGCTCCCTCTGTCTCTCGCTTGCAGATGTGTCTGAATTTACTTTCTGACAATAGCAACAACAACAAAAAACAGTATAACACAAAGACGGCACAGGCATGCTTTGATCTTAATGGTGTCTTTGTTTTGAAATAAAGTTGTTGGCTCTCTGGTTGTTGTTTTCCAGAGTGAAAGAGGCTACTTCTGCAGGTGCTCCATGACTTCCTCCTATTTTTCATTAGGGCCGTCCTTTAAAGTGGATTTATATGACTGGCAATCTGCCCTGACACCAACTTGATCACAATGTGTGTGTGTGTGTGTGTGAGTCTGTGTGTATGTGTGTGTGTGTGTGTGTGTGTGTGTGTGTGTGTGCGCGCGCGTGCGCGTGCATATCTGTGTTTATGTGACTGTGAGTCTGTTTCCAAAATACATATACAAAAACACAGGGACAGTGTGATCAAAAACAAAATGTTTGCACGTCCACACACCCACACACACAGGGAGGGAGCATGTGAAATTTAGCTTCATTCACTTTCTCAAACAACAAGCCCTCTCCCCCACCCTGTCCACCACGGCCCCCACTCCACACCCCATGTGACTGACGCTTTCACGAGTCCCCTCAAGGACGGCTGGCCCTGGGCGGCGGCCGCGGGGAAGGCTGCGTTGCCGTTAGCTACGCCGTGTGTCCATCAGGATAATGATGGATAGCTTTAAAGCCGACCCTCGGCGTTAAGGAGATGAAGGGTCGACTCGGCTTCTTACTCAGCACTTTGGCCTTTCCTCGCCCCCCCCCCCCCCCCTCCCCCCACCCCCCCGTACAGCCCTCCCCCCTGCCCCGCTCATTGTGTGTGCTTTATCACACAAACAGGAGGAACATCGCACTTGCTAGGGTACGGAGATTAGCACACCACTGTCTGATGAAAATGAGGAAAAAAAAAAGACTCAAATGTTCATCAATCACATGGGGCCAGTCAGTGGCAGTTAAGTGGCAAAAGTGGCTTCTCCTGCACTTCCATGTGAAGCGGACGGGTGCAGCGTTTATGGCTGCGGTGCGTACGAGCTCCCCCTGTGATGAGCGGCGGAGAGGGAGGCGCAAGGCAATGAAGAGAGAAGCGGTGTGGAGAGCGAGAGGCGTGAGCCAGTGAGCCAGTGAGCCCGTGAGTGAAACAGTGTGTAAGGGAACCGCCTGCCCTCGACCGTCTCATTAGGCTAATGTTTTTTTATAAGGCACTTCAAATGTCAAGCCGTCGGTAGATTTAGTGTAAACTTAAATTCCATTACCTGGCAGGCATTAATTGCTAACTGAGCTCAGGGATCTTTCCCTTGGGGCCTCTTTGTTTCCTCTTTGTCATCTGGCTAACTATTCTGTCTAGACTAACTTAGAGCACCATAATCCACCATGGGGATCAATAAACGGCACATAATTCAGCTCCAATAATGAGCTTTCCCTTCAACGCAAACTCCAGCCCACTTCCTGTCGGAGCGGGCAGGGGCGTAAAATGATAATGTAATTATTAAAAGGACAGGCAAAATGAGTAAGCACTTTCCTACGAGAGAGGGAGGGCAGACAGGAGGCCCAATTAGACACACTTAAGGCTGTCATTGTTATTGGAGACATAGCTAATCAAGGAGGTAGATACAGGGGCATCCATTTCAGCAGGTAATGGAATGACAGTCCCAGACTCTCCCGTTTCTCTAGGACCGTGATGTCATCAAGAGTGCCCTGTCGTCACGCCCGAGTGGGCACTCTTTAATGGAGTACAATGGATAGGGTTTCGCCCGGCAATCAGAGATACTGAGATGGGGACTTGTAAAAGGAGAGGTGCGCCATTAGCACTCCTAAATAGGTAAACATTCATACCCAGAGGTTCTTCTTCAATCGCGTAACTGCTTTGCTATTACTGCAACCTGCGCGTTTTGCAAGCTCTAAGGTGGCTGCCAGTACTTTTGTTCCCACCCAAACATGTAAACCTGAACTTGGGCTGGTCGGCCAAATAACGTCTTTGACCGTAACCCCTGACATCCTAACTAGGCATCACTGTTATGCTAACCACTGTCTTAGTAACTGCTGTCTTGCTAACAGAGGAGCAGTCTCTCGCACCAGCCAGAGATATTTGGAGCATAATGAAGTAGGCCGTAACCTGGGGCCTTATCAACTTACTACTTTTTCTTTAATTACATGCATCCTTGAATCCAAGCCCTATGAAGAGAAACAAGTTAATTCTGTACACCCAAGTGCTCATGATTCATCTGCAGGCTATGTGGCGGGGTCCATGGCGGATACATCAGGCCTTTACGGAAGGTTTGTTCGTCCTGTTTATCTGCCGGTGACATTTGCTGCACAGTCCCTGCCGCAGCATAATTACCCCACTTATTCACCATACAAGACTACAAGCCTGGCGGGAGTGCCCCGCCACAAAGGTTGCAGGACTTAAGGCTACATTCTCCCGTCAGAGTTCAATGGCTGCGGCTCTATCAAAAGATGCCATTCATTTAAGCAGCAGCATGGGTGTTCGTGTAAGAGTAAGCCAACGGGAAAATGGGCCCTAAACTGGCCCGCATTCATGGCCGCAAACAAAGAGCAGGAGCAAATTGACGATGATCAATTTACGGCAGGCTGCACTTGCTTTCAAAACACAATCCCGAAGAGCTTTGGCACACTCAGAATGTCACAGTTCCCATGGAGGATTGACATTTGGAGTGGGTTCTCCTGCCCCCGAAGGCAGCGAAGTGGGAGAAGATAGCTATCCATAGCCCGATGAGGGACACTGTCGGGGGAACATGACGTGCAAGGGAAAAAACTCACACAAAGGAACATCCCGTTGTTATTTCTAAGAGAACATATTGTCAGGGCTAAGCCCAGGAAAAACGCTTTTTTGATATTGTTTTGAATATACTTAAGATATCCATCCATTCTTCCGACTATCTCCATTACCAACATATTCATGGTCAGGTTGGATGGATGCATTTTATGACAATAACTTTAGCATTACAATACAAACCATAAACATATCACATGATTAACAATGCAATTCCTGTAGCTAAAATAAATAACACCCTGAAAACCTTCATGTTTATATTATGTATCTGTTGTACATTTTTACCAAGCACCATTAACCTGCACACTGCTCCCTTTGGATGACCACTGACAGTTTCCTACAGACAGTGATAGCACAATGACACAACTGTAACAGATGTGTAGCCCCACGCCTGTCCTCCCTTTCCCCCTTTCTGCCAATCATTGCCGTTGTAGATGAGTTGTTATGCTAATTGTATTGAGAACACACCCAGTTCCAGCTTAACAAGGGAGCCGCCAATTAAAACCAGGGGTAATGTTTCACCATCATTTGCTGCCGTGCAACTCCTCAACTGCCCAGAGTTCTCTTCGCAGTCTTATCTGTCAAAGACAGTCAGCACAGATGGATGACAAGTGAAGACGGGATGTTTAGTTTGAGGTTGTGCGGTAATGAGAGTCACGTGCTTCCGCGCGTTCGAATTTCAGTCTGGCTTCTCCTGATCCTAAAGCTGCAATCAACACTGGGCCATCTGCAACAGTGCAATTAGCATAATTGGTATACATTACATGCTCATATAGAGTACATTTTTATCCACTTTTCTTTGCCCTTAACAAGGCGCGCCGCGGCGATGCTACAAGAGCGGCACCGTTGATTAGATACAGATAGAGAGCGGCAGACAGCCAGAGTGCTTTTGTGGAATCTGACAATCATGACTTGGTGGATAGCCAGGTGCGAGGGCCAGAGTGCGTGCAGGCCAGAGTGTGTTTGACACAAGCGTCGGCCCTACACCTGGATCCAGGGCCGCGGTGACAGACAGCCTGGCAGTCCTCTCAGACAGACAGGCAGACAGTGTGCAGGCAGCGTTCAGGCCCCTTCCAGCTGCTCAAGCTGAATAAATTGGACCCGATTAGAATTAATAGCAGTCGCCAGGGCGTCATTTGCAAAAAAGCAGAACAAAAAAAAAGGACAATATGCCGTTATATATTCTTAGTAGAGTAGAACTGTGGCAAACAAAAAGCGCCAAACTTGTATGACTACAACAGACCGCCCTAGTTCTGACAACCCACACTGCACACGCAGCAAACTAATGAGAGAGATGTAGGTATTTCAAGGCTTTGCCCTGCCAGTGCTAAAGCTGGTTCCACCATCTTCATACACCTGCTCCGCACCTTGCTGTGTGGGAGCTACGACGGATTGTCCAAATTAGCTGCGGTCCCCTGAAAGTTTCAGCATTGGTCAAAGCTAATGTGCTTGTTTGTCAACCGAGGTTATCTTGAAGTTACAATACAATACACTATAAGTCTCAATTGACTACTTAGTTAAGAAATAGAGGTTGTGTTTGTTTCCCCCCCCCCCCCCCCCCCCCTTCTTTTTTTGACAAATCACCACTTATGCTGTGCTCATGAGCGGCCGGCAGAATACACTCATTGCCATTTAGAATGTTATGGGCCTACAGAGAATTCATGAAGCTTTAACTCAAACTCTGATTTAAAAGATTCCTCTTACAGGAAAGCCATTCATTCATAGCACAGGAAAACTACAACCATCAGCACTTATTTATCCACCACACACCAGCCAGAGAGGGGAAGGAAAACTCCCCATAAACAATGCTAAGGCCTGAACATGTAAACACAAACATGTAACTACAGTCATTTGTCTGACATCATGGGTCTGAAACAGGGCATTGAAGTATAAAGTGGTGAATTCAATTAAAATGGTTTCCAAAGACACATCGTAAGAGATGGAGAAGGGCTGTAGCCCAGGACTGAACCCAGTAACCCCCCCCCCCCCTTCTTCCATCGGCCCGCCTGCCTGACAAATAGATGGCGGTGTATAATTGAAACACATTGCTGCCAGCGTAGGTCAATACCATTGCTCTCCTCGCTCACCAGCACTAGATTAACAGACTCCATTTTATCTTCTCTTGGCCCGTCCCAGGCTGACAGAGCCCCAGCATCAGCTGCTTATCCATAAAAGAGAGGCCCCCCTTATCTTGAAAATAAACAAATACATAAAGTGTAACAGCCTGCTGTCTGTCCAGGCAGTTAAGAGCTATTTAGTTTAAGGCAAACAAGTGGGCAGTGTTTTATTTAACACATCCCTTTGAGATAAAGCACCAAACTGTCACTGTGGAACACTAGTCCACAAAATGTCTGATACAGATAGGCCTCTATACAAAAAAATTATAATACATCGAAAACATGGAGAGGTGTAATGAGGAATTGTTTATAAAAGGCCTAAAACAATTTGAATTAAATGAATTAAATATATCTTATTCAAATTGAAAGACGTTTGACTAAACAACCCCCCCAAAAAGCAACCAAGTAACACAGGATAAGGTTCAAAGCATCAAACATAAATGGAAATTGTATCTCTTCAGCTCATGTCCTCTGAAAAAAACAAAGCTTTTGTGATTGTACCAACAAGTTCAAGCAGACAATGAATAATTATTGTCCCACGCTAATATTTTATTTTACTTAAAAAAATATATATATATATGATCTTGGATAATAACCTAATAAATCCAGTCTCTCTCACAGGTTAGATATACATAAATGAAATGCATTACGGAATTGAAACCGCTGTGATACAATTTGCTCAAATTTAGGTATTAGTCATATGCAATCAACCTTATGCTATAAAAAAATTTATATATCTATAGCACACCAAATGTCATGCAAGTATATACGTAGCAATGTCATTCAAGGTTGAACGTTTGCATTTGCACTGTGGCAGCATCGTTACATTTCTCGATAACAACTGAGGGCCTTGACTTATGTGGACATCGATTGCCAAGCCATCAGTCTGTTTATCCACGATAAACAGGCAGGATTAATTAGCATTAGCACAAGTGTAATAGGAAGCTAAAACGGCTGATTATATGTATTTAAGCCCAAGCATTACATGTATACAGACTAAAATTATCTTGACAAACAAATGGGAAAATAAGGGCGAGGGTTCAAGGGTAAAGAAAAAAATTATTATCGCCCACTTCTGAATCTGCTTTTATGTAATTATCTGTTAGGTTAGATGGAGTTAATTGAATCTCACCAATCCAATTTGCTTACAGTTTAGCTGTAAGGATTGCAAGGAATAATTCCTGACTTTCGACATCACAGCAAATGAATAAATACCCTCAAAAATAAATCCCTAAGCAGTGTGGGTGGGGGGAGCACAAATTTCATCCGTGTGTGACTGTGCATCTGCGTGTGTGTGTGTGTGTGTGTGTGTGTGTGTGTGCCTGTGTGTGTGTGCCTGTGTGAACAGAGGAGTACATGGTACACAGACAGGAGCCCGTCGTCCACGTACTTTTGTTTGCAGTTTGAGGCGTATGTTTACGCGCACGTTGCCCACATAGAACACACGCAAATTAGCCACGGACGGATATTCAATTAAATCCTTTGTCAGCGGCGTGTGCAGGGGCAGTGCAGGATACGCAGTACAGTAATCCATGATGCACAACTAGGTGTCAGCCCCATTGTCTGCCTGACGGACGGAAATTGTTTGCAGGCGTGCCTCGACCAACAGATTACACCGACTGCTGTGGCGGGGGTGGTGGGGGGGAGATAAGAAAGCAGCCAGCGGTATTGTCGGCGCCACATCCTTGCCTTCTTAATACATAGAAAACAAATAGGCAGACCTAACAATGGCTTTAATCCATTCCCTACAATTAGGCTGCTTTTTTGTTGACACTACTTACATTGCGTTTGCTTACCACCCACTTCATTCTGTCTGCCTCTGGTATCGCTCTCTCTATCTCTCTCTCCCTCTCTCTCTTTCTATCTCTCTCTGTTCCTTCTTGGTTTGTCTATTTGTCTATTTCTCTCTGTCTCAGTTTTTCTCCTCTCCTGTCAAATTACATTCCAAAATAGGTCCATCACTTAGATAAACTCTTGACTTGTATTTGAAGTCTTTTTTTGTTCGCCTGTTAGTTCCAATTCTCATTCTTACCTGCAAGTAACGAACCTTTTTTTATATGCTGAAGACCAGGTCCTGATAATGAGGTTGCATTGAGTTTAATTAAATCACACCATAATATTGTCACAGTGGCAGAGAGTCTAGTTGTTAGAACGTGAAACGGTGATTCAGCGATGGAAATCTGGTTTAAATTGTTTAAATGGCCCTGATATATCTGCTAATGGAAACGGCTGGGAACATTCTAAATGCCTCCTTAAAGAAGTGAAAACGACTTAGAATTTTGAATGCATGTGTAGATGCATAAATGTAGAAGTTAGGTAACTGTTCAAGGTTCAGTTTTTCCATGCCTTGAGCGAAGGTACATAATGTAATTTGACAGCACTCCATTCAGCATGCCAATCTAAAAGACAGATACGCAGCACAGAAGAAGGTCAGGTACATTTCTATATCACTGCCCATACTGTGTTATGTACTACTGCCCATGAACTTAGACATCCATTGTCTGCTTTTGATGTGATTTTTTACGAAGCACCTCAGAGTAAGTTGAACAAGACCAGTGACCCTCTAACAAGCTGCATTTGTAAGCTGGGTTGACAATGTGGCAATCGGAAAAGTAATAGTGTTGAGCAAATGTTAATGTATGTGATATGCTTGCTAGGTGGTTAGATGGAAACACGTTCTCTTCATCACTTAATTATTCCTGGCCTTTGGCTGCCTACAACCTACGCATATTTATCTGGCATTTTGCATACAAGTCCACAAATGTGCCTTCAACAGAATATTCTATACTTCATTTTGTCTACATGCTGAATATCAATGTTTGAAATGTAAATGGTGTAGAATGTGAATAACATTGTCTCTAGCACCAACCAGGTGCTGGTGGTAGAAAACAAAGTGGAAAAGGTTTTTTTGCGTGCACATATGTGTTTATAATTACCTGTAATGTTCATGGAGATTATTTGCCTGGAAAGCGTTTGCGAGTGTACGGCAACAGTTGGGCGTGTAAGTGTTCATGTTGCGGACTATCTCCTGTAAGCATTGATCAGCTTCATTCTAGAACATGTACGCTATGCTGCCAGAACAGCTGGTTGTTCCAGGGGCAACTGCCTATTTCAAATTTGCTTAAGTATAAATGATTATTGCCAATTAGATGCCCATTAATTGTGCAAGCATGGGATGCTGCCAGCTGTTTATTTAAGTAAAAATAGTCATTTCCTTTGGTTTTCTCCAATGCCAAAAGCATTGTCTTTCTGTCCGCCTTAGAACATACAATAATTATACATAACATGTATTTTAAATAAAGTAGGTACTTTTAAATGATCATTTGGTCAGCATCAATATGGAAGTTAACAGTTAAACCAAGAAACCATAATATTGAACGGTGTTGTTTTACAAAATGATTAACAAAAACGTTACTATTTTCCCCACACTTTAACCTAGATAAAATGTCTTTCCACAACTATCTAGCAGAGAGCGCTGGACTGTTACTGCACGCGTGATGAATGGCTGTCAGCTGCTCAGGCAATCTGGCAAGCTTTAACCTGACCTTACAACAATAGCCCAGGACCCTCTGCTTGTGTCCCTGACCGTCAGAAAGAGCTGAATTTAGTCTTTTTAGTGGTCCTGGCCTGACCCGGGTACAGCCTGCTAAGTCTCTGAGCAACACACTCCTATTCCCTCAAGCCGGCTCCCTGGCCAGCCTTAGCTCAGGCTTCCAGGTGGAGGCATCCATTGCAAGTGTCATTAGGTGACCCCTCAACCCTCTCTGAGCCAACCCTATTAGAGAAGTGGAGGCTAGACACAACCTGTCTCACCATTAGAGGATGGGCGCTGAGCAACGCCATGCAGTGACGGTCTGCAGACGGGATAAACAAAGCGCCATGACAGCCGCAGAAAGAGAGAGAGGGAGAGAGGCTCGCAGGAAAGATGGATGCATTTTGAAATGGATGGAAATTATTCAACCATTTACAACCCTTGCTAGTGCATCCCTGTTATTCTATTTGTCTTTCACCACTTAAACTGTAAAATCATAAACAGAGCTGCTATCATTTCTCTCTCCGGCTTGTTGCCTCACTTCCACAAAATAACACATCATTGGACAGATAGCATCAATTCTACCCACAGTAATCCCAGCACCTCTGGTTGTATCATTCATTCAATTTCAGCCGCAGGCTACATCCAACATTACACACTGCATCAAGATTACAGGAGAGAGGCACAATGAAAAAGGGAGAGAGAGGAG